>CAUJRU010000254.1:600000-1076643 GCA_963277665.1 Viscum album
CTATACATGTGATGATTAAAGAGGCACAGAAATAAGATGTCGAGTTACAAAAGAAGGTGAGAAATGTTCCTGAATTCAACCTTGATTGTGATGGGATAATAATGTTCAGGAATCGGGTTTGTGTTCCTCCCATCCCCGAATTAAATAAGGAGCTGCTAGATGAGGCTCATAGTTCTTCATTCACTATCCATCCTGGAAGCCCGAAGATGTATAGGGACCTGAAAGAGTACTTCTGGTGGGATGGCATGAAAAGAGATGTTGTTGAATATGTCTGTTGATGCTTGGTTTGTCATCATGTTAAAGCTGAGAGACAGAAGTCTAAGGGAATGTTTCAACCATTACCCATACCCGAATGGAAACGGGAAAACATCACTATTGAAATTGTCACCGGACTTCCTAAAACATCCAAAGGGAATAATTCTATCTAGGTCATAGTTGATCGTCTTACAAAGTCTGCACACTTCATTTCTATTAGAGATGATTTCTCTTTAGATCAAATTTCCAGGATATATGTAAAGGAAGTGGTAAGATTGCATGGAGTACCACTTTCTATTATATCTGATTGGGATCCGAGGTTTACCTCATAGTTCTGGTGAAGTCTTCAGCATACTCTGGATACAGAGTTGAGTTTCATCACTTATTATCATCCTTAGACAGACGGTCAATCTAAGAGGATAATTCAAACTCTAGAAGATATGTTGAGAGCCTGTTCTATGGATTTCAAAGGTGGTTGGGATCAACACCTACCTTTGGGGGAATTTTCTTTTAATAATACCTTTCACTCGAGTATTCAGATGGATCCTTATGAAGCTCTCTATGGAATGAAATGCAGGACTCCAACTTGCTGGGATGAAGTTGGGGAAAGAAAGCTATTAGGACTTAATATTGTTGATGGGATGGCAGAAAAGGTCCGATCTATTCAACAACACATAAGAGCAGCTCAGATTCAACAGAAATGTTATGCCGAAAACCGAAGAAAAGACCTAGAGTTTGAAGTCGGTGATAAAGTGTTCTTATGAATATCTCCCTGGAAGAGGGTCATGAGATTTGGAAAGAATGGGAAGTTGAGCCCTAGATATACCGGTCCTTTCCAAATACTGGATTGTGTTGGGAAGGTAGCTTACCGATTGACGCTTCCACCGAATATCTCTCA
Organism: Viscum album; assembly: GCA_963277665.1. Classification (NCBI taxonomy): domain Eukaryota; kingdom Viridiplantae; phylum Streptophyta; class Magnoliopsida; order Santalales; family Viscaceae; genus Viscum; species Viscum album. The sequence goes on from CAUJRU010000254.1 coordinate 601,154, forward strand.
AGTTCACGATGTGTTCCATGTATCTCTGGAGAAAGTACCTACCTGATCCTTCACATGTACTCAGCTCAGAAGTTGTACCGCTGGAGCAAGATCTTTCTTATGATGAACAGCCGATAGAGATTCTTGGATCGTAGAGACAAAGTCCTACGAAACAATACCACTCGCTTGGTGAAAGTTTTATTTAGGAACCACCAATTAAAAGAAGCTACATGGGAGCTTGAGGATATGATGAGGGAGAGGTATCCTCATCTGTTTGTTACAAAGTGATGAATTTTGCTGGCAAAATTCATTTTAAGGGGGGTAGAATGTAACACCCGAGACTTTTATGAGAAATATTTTGTTTTTATGTTATATAAATCATCAAAAGAATCTTTCACGACACACAACACTTTCTTGGCTTGCTTTACACGCAATCACGACCTTCCTCGATAGCTTGCGTCGTACGCAATACCGAGTTTCACTAAACAACGATATGCTATAAAAATATTATTAAAACTAGCCGTTATGAATAGTAATAACCACTTTTTGAAATTTTATGAATATTATTTTTCAAAATGGACTTCATTTTTGGATTCGGAATATCGAAATTAGCCTAGGGTGAAATTTTGGTATTTTTTTGAAAACATTCAATTTTTGATAAATAGTGAAAACACTGGGTTACTATTTAAAAACTGACTTTTTATTTAAATAATAATTTAATTTAATTTAATTTATTTTAGGGAAAAATTGATAAATAATACCTATATAAGTTCAATTCAATTCATTGGAGTCATTTTATAATAATTTTAGTTATATAAAAATTTTATTGAACTTTTCACCCTCTTTTATTCACCTCCTAGGAGAATTTGAAAATTTACATAAAATATAATTTTACCGCTTCTGTGAGTGGAATTTCAAAAATCCGAGAGACACGGTTGATTTCAGTAAGTAAAATGTGGTTCAATGAGTCGAAAATAATTTTTGGTGAATAGTAACTTTTTACTTTTATTTACCACAGTTTAAAGTAAATAGGGTAATTAAGGGTAAAAATGATATTATTATTACCTAACACATGTACTAATTCTACTGGATAAATTTAATTCAACCAAAAGAACCTTAGGAATAAAATATGACCATTTAGTCCCACTTGGATGAGATTAGGAAATTTAATATTAATTTATTTAAAGAAGGGTTAAAATATTTAGAATTAATGTTTAATAAGTAAATAATTTTTAATATAGGTTTATACATAAGATAAATTTGACTATAAATATTCATTATAAATATAGAAATATTTCCTACATAATGGTATTTTATTTGTAATTTTGAGACATTAAATAATTTAATTTATTTATGACACAAAGATGATGCAATAATTATCTTATTAATGAAATATTGACATAATTGATGTTATAAATATCCAAATAAATATAATTTGAGACTTTATATGAATTAAACTAATTTTCTAGGTTCATATGACATGTTAGTATTGATTTAATTAACTTTGTTCGAACTAATAATTCTTTTATGATTTTCAAAAAAATCAATTACTAAATAGTGTCAAAATTGACATAAAATAGTTTTTAAAACCAATATTATATTATTAATTGTTATTTTATTCCTAAAAATATAAGGTTCGTCCAAATGACTTATATAAGGTTATATATATTAATAATAAACAACTTGGGGTTATTTTGGCTTGTTATAGTAAGTTTATTAACCATATAGTGTAAGAACAAAAAAAGACATGGTAAAAGTAAAATTATCTAACTTAAAGTTAAATATAAATGATAAGGTTAAAATAGGAACCTAAACATGTCTAAATTATATTTGATGAGATGATTTAGACCCATCCCCACCTTATATTCGAAATATGTCAATTTGGAGCTATTAAAACCCGAATTTGACTACATAATAAAATAATATTTTTAGTTTTTCCAAAGTAGCCCCTCTCCTCCCTTATAAAAGGGAATCTCCTCCCCCTCTTCCTGACACGACTTTGAGCCTTCAAGCTCGTCCAAACCCTACCACTTTTTCCTCTACAATTCCCTAGAGACATCCTAGAGGTCCTGGTATTCTTCAAAGAATAATTTCAGTGCCCTAAGAGGAGATCTCAAAGAGGCGCTTCAAAGAAGAGGTAATGCATGTTACCGATTCTTTCATCTTTATTTCGTCTTACACTTCTTCTTCATTATTTGTTTCATTATGAAGTAATAACATTAGTATCACTCATATACTGATATGTTATTATAAGTATAAAACAACCCTATTTCACCATCTATCCATCCTACGGAAAATGAAATCACCGCGCGTGCGTACGTACGGAATACCGTCTCCACGCCGTGGTGTAATCTATTTTCTCCCACCACCATGCTTGGATGGTTATAATGGTGTAAATAATAACTATATATGATTATTGTAAAGTGATATTGATTCTGAAATAGTATACAAATACACCAATAAAATTCCACGATCATTGGAATGATATCATCACTTGTGCGTACGTACGGAATACCGTCTCCACGATGTGATGCAACTCGTTCCACATGATCTTCATTGCATAAAGATTTTAAAAATGAATTGAATGAATACATATGATATATAGTACACTAATACCATTCTGTAAATGAGGTATCTATAATGTAACACCCGAGACTTTTATGTTATATAAATCATCAAAGGAATATTTTTCTACACAACACTTGCTTGGCTTGCTTTACACGAAATCACGACCTTCCTCGATAGCTTGCGTCGTACGCAATACCGGGTTTCACTAAACAACGTTATGCTATTAAAATATTTTTAAAACTAGCCGTTATGAATAGTAATAAACAATTTTTGAAATTTTATAAATTTTGTTTTTCAAAATGGACTTCATTTTTGGATTCGGAATATCGAAATTAGCCTAGGGTGAAATTTTGGTATTTTTCTGAAAACTTTCAATTTTTGATGAATAGTGAAACCACTAAGTGGTAGTTAAAAAACTAAATTTTTCATAAAACTTAATTTTACCGCTTCTGTGAGTGGAATTTCAAAAATCCGAGAGACCCGGTTGATTTCAGTAAGAAAAATGTGGTTCAATGAGATGAAAATAATATTTTGGTAAATAGTAACTTTTTACTTTTTTTACCACGATTAAAAGTAAATAGGGTAATTAAGGGTAAAGATGATATTATTATTACCCTAACACATGTTTTAATTCTATTGGACAAGTTTAATTCGACCAAAAACAAACTTAGGAATAAAATATGACCATTTAGGCCAACTTGGATTAGATTAGGACATTTATTATTAATTTATTTAAAGAAGGGTTAAAATAGTTAAAATCAATGGTTAATAAGTAAATAATTTTTAATACGGGGTTATACATAAGATAAATTCAACTATAAATATTAATTAGAAATATAAAACTATTTCCTACATAATGGTATTTTATTTGTAATTTTTAGACATTAAATAACATAATTTATTTATGACACAAAGATGATGTAGTAATTATCTAATTAATGAATTATTGACATAATTAAGGTTATAAACACCAAAATAAATGTAATTTGAGACTTTTTATGAATTCCAATAATTTTCTAGGTTAATATGACATGTTAGTATTGATTTACGTAACTTGGTTTGAACTAATAATTCTGTTATTATTTTCACAAAAATCAATTACTAAATAGTGTCAAAATTGACATAAAATAGTTTTTAAAACAAATATTAAATTAGTAATTGTTATTTTATTCCTAAAAATCTACGGTTCGGACAAATTACTTATATAAGGTTATATATATTAATAATAAACAACTTGGGGTTCGTTTGGCTTCATATAGTACGTTTATTAACCTTATAGTATAAGAACACAAGAAGACACGGTAAAAGTAAACTTATTTAACATAATGTTAAATCTAAATGATAAGGTTAAAATAGGAACCTATACTTGTCTAAATTCTATTGGATGAGATTATTTCGACCCATCCTTACCTTAGCTTCTAAATATATCAATTTGGAGCTATTTAAAACCGAACACGACTTTATAAGAAAATAATATTTTTAGTTTTCCCAAAGGTACCCCTCTCCTCCCTTATAAAAGGGCACCTCCTCCCCCCTTGCTCACACCATTTTGAGCCTTCAAGCTCGGCCAACCCCTGCCAATTACTCCTCTCCACTTCCCTAGAGACATCCTATAGGTTCTGGTCTTCTTAAAAGACAAATTTTATTGCCCTAAAAGAAGGTCTCAAAGAATCACTTCAAAGAAGAGGTAATGTCCGTTACCGATTCTTTCATCTTTATTTCTTCTTCCACTTCTTCTTCTTTAGTTGTTTCATTATGAAGTAATAACATAAGTATCACTCAGATACGGATATGTTATTATACGTATGAAACAACCCTATTTCACCATCTATCCATCCTACGGAAAAAGAAATCACCGCGCGTGCGTACGTACGGAATACCGTCTCCACGCCGTGGTGTAATCTATTTTCCACCACCACCTTACTTGGATGGGTATAATAGTGTAAATAATGACTATAAATGACTATTATAAAGTAATAATGATTCTGAAATAGCATACATACACTCCAATACAATTCCACTATCATAGGAACAATATCATCACTCGTGCGTACGTACGGAATACCGTCTCCACGATGTGATGCGACTCGTTCTACATGATCTTCATTTCATAATGATCATATAAATGAATTGAATGAATGAATATGATATATATTACACTAATACCATTCTGGAAATGATTTATCTATAACCTAAAGATATGAATAAGAATTTATTCTACAAGACACGCATAAGAACAAAAAGTTATAAACACCCGAATAACAAGTAGAAATGAAATATTACTACTAAGAAGCTAAGAATATGAACATATATGATATCATAAAAATAAGTATGATTCTGGAATAAGTCAATAACATTAGTTAAATCATTATACAGGAGGTTCGGACACTTACGTAGCCAAACAGACCTAAGGTAATGGAAATATCACAATCTCATTTTTATCCGAGATTCTTTAATCTTTGGTATTTACTAGGGTGTATTTTATCATCCACGTCCATTTTTCCTCAATATGTAATAATATTTCCATCCACCTACAATTTTTTAAATCCAATTTTACCCTTCGGTGAGTTTTTAGTAAAAGATATGAAAGGAATTTTTATCGTTTTTCGTACGAGGTACTTTTTGACTTTTCCGACAAAAGTACGAGAATAATGTTTTTTTAACTTATACGGCATGAATGGATTTTTAAAACATTATTTCCAAGAAGCTTCCTTTACAAGTTTTCATGTTTATTTTTAATCAACTTCTTTTAGTTTAAAATTGTATGACATGTTATGAAAGGAAAAATGTTTTTGAAGAAGAAAGGTTATTTTCCTCAAGAATGGAGTTCAGGTGTTTTATCAAAATTATTTTCCATATAAGATAATAATGGTTTATGTTTTTATCCCTATAATTAAATTGATTTGATTATGTTGTGATGGAATTATTTTTATGAATTCCTTTATCTTATATGAATTATTTTATTATGTCATGATGTTTAAGATTCCCATTTCTATTACATGAGTTTTGCAATGATGTATGATTTATGATTTTGTGGCACACATAAGAATGGTATCATTATGAGATGGGTGGGACATATATCTCACTCAAATTCATTGGGTAAAGATTTTATATCTCATGAGATAGACATGGCTGGAACGGTAGGTTATACCGGTTCAGTGAAACAGGACTGAAACGAGGGTGACTCGGTTCAGAAAGGGACTTTGTCCACTAAGATAGTCTTGGCAATGAGTCTGTACTAAAATGAAATGATTCTCTATGATTACGTGTGTATGCCACAAGGTTTCATGTTTTAAGTTATGATTATTGTGATTACATTTCACTGCCATGATTTATCCCATGTTATGAAATTATGATCTCTTTTGCAGGTTAAGATTTCCAAAATTTATGTGCTTATGTATACGATGTGATTGATATTTCTTTTTTTTACCCTTACTGAGCATTTGAGCTCACCCTTTTGTATGTTTTCTTTCCCCAGGTCAGGAATAAGGTTATTAAGTAAGATATCCCAAAAGGAACTATAGATATGATGAAATAAATGGGAGATAGTGTAGATGCTTTATGAACCAGTTGTTTATGTTTCCCAGTTTCTAAAGACACAATACCTATACGGTCCTTTCATTGTTTTGTTATATGTTGTAATAAGTATGCTTCAATTTTGAAGTATTAACAATGTATGTAAAGTATGGGTCATTATAGTTGGTATGAGAGGAAAGGTATAGTCAACCTTTAGAAACTAGGATGTGAAAGCCTTAGTAAGAACCCTAAGGATAAGTCTAAGCATAGAAAACAATATTAGTATTTTAGAAATGGCCATGAAAAACATAGGAAAATACCTGAAGTGTGAAATTTTATTCTTGATTATGTGGTTTTACTATTATAATTAGTGTTGCTCACACTATTTTTCTTGGTTTTAGTCAATGGCTAGAACCCGAAGGAACCGTGTTAATGCGGAATGCGACGTAAAATGCAATGATTGTCCCACTGAGCAACCAAACGTTATGGGAGCTGGAATTCAAAATCTTGTAGCCATGCTCACACAACTTTCTCAAGCTATGAATCATGCATAACTTCCAAACGAGCAAAGGAAGGAGCAACATTCTGTTGAATCCTTCATGAGGCAGTGTCCACCTTCTTTCAGCGGGTCTACTGATCCATTAGTTGCTGAACAATGGGTTAGTACTACTGAAAAGATATTTTCAGTTCTTCAATGTTTTGAACATGATAATGTCATCCTAGAAGTGTATCGTTTGGAAGGAGATGATGATCAATGGTGGAATCTTATTAAGAATATGAGGAAAAGGGATGAAATTGAGTCCATGGAATGAGACGAGTTCAAGAACTTATTTTTCAATAAGTACTTCCCTCGTATTCTCCGAACAAAGATGGGGAAAGAGTTTCTTGAACTAAGCAAAAGTATGATGAATCTGTTGGTACCTATGAAGCAAATTTTACAAGACATGCAAGGTACGCTTATGGTATTATTATCCAACCTAAGAGTAAGATCGATCGATTCTTTAGTGGCTTAAAACCAAGTCTTCTATGGGCGTTAGCCATAAGGGACTTCAATATCTACGAGGAAATCGTTCGATGTTCTCTCAAAGTCGAGATGGAGATTGGAGTAACCCATCAGTCATATGGGTTTGATAAGAAGAGGAAAATGGAATTCAAAGGAAAATCTAAAGAGCACACTGAAATGAAGATGAGCTTTCCCTTATGCTCAAAGTGTGGAAAGAAACATGGAGGGAGTTTTCTTAAAGGGACAAGTAAATGTTTCAAATGTGGAAAGGAAGGTCATCGGGCATTTGAATGCCGCGATGATGGGAAGAAGATGTCTAATGATGCAAACAAAGGAAGGGATACACAGAATGAACCTACTACACTTCAATGTTTTAAGTGCAAGGAGATGGGTCATTATACCAATAAATGCCCTAATCCAAGGGTTGATGATGATGGTTGACGTCAACAAACTCTTAAGGCTAAATAAAATGGAAAGTCACATGATATTTCTATCAGCGATGTGGAGTACGATAACGATGTGGTGAAAGGTACACTTACCATCCACTCTAAAGTAGCAAATGTTTTATTTGATTCGGGATCAACCCACTCCTTTATTTCTGAAGAATTTTCTAAGGGTATCACCGTATTACCTCAACAATTAGATGTTGAGTTAGCTGTGACAACAACTAATGGCATAACAGTCGCATCAAAAGTTTATAATTCTTCTCCGATTGAAGTTTGTGGGAAAGTGCTTCCTGCAAATCTTGTGATCCTTCCTATAGTGGAATTTGATGTGAATCTTGGCATGGATTGGATTTCTTTATATGGATCTCATATCATTTTCTAAAGAAGGGAAGTCACATTTCATATTCCAGTTCAATTTATGATCATCTATCAATGCAAGGATGAACATAACATTCCAGTGGAAATTTCTTCCATATCAGGGGTCTTGATTCCACTAAATGAAGGTTATTTATCTCAAATGGTTGGTGATAAACTAATGATTAAGAATATGCCCATTGTATGGGAGTTTGATGATGTCTTTCCGGAGGAATTACAGGGACTTCCACCGAATCGTGAAGTTGATTTTTCAATAGAACTCGTACCGGGTGCTTTGCCTATTTCAAAGACACCCTATAGAAGGTCCCCAATTGAGTTTTAGGAATTGAAGAAGCAACTCCAAGAGAATCTTGATAAGGGATTCATACGCCCTAGTGTGTCACCTTGGGGAGCACCAGTTCTATTTGTTAAGAAATAAGATGGATCAATGAGGCTCTGCATTGATTATCGAGAACTTAACAAGATCACTATCAAGAACAAATATCCTCTCTCGTGCATTGATGACCTATTTGACCAACTACATGGAGCTCAATACTTTTCCAAGATTGATCTTCGTTCAGGGTATCATCAATTAAGGGTTAAAAGGGAGGATATACCAAAGACAGCTTTCCGTACAAGGTATGGACACTATGAATTTATAGTGATGCCATTTGGCCTTACTAATTCCCCTACTATCTTCATGGATATGATGAATAGAGTATTTAGAGACTATCTTGATCAATTTGTGGTAGTCTTTATAGACGATAATCTTGTCTATTCAAAGAGCAGGGAAGAACATGAAGATCACTTGAGAATTATATTGAAGACCCTGAGAAAGGAGAAGCTTTATGCAAAATTTACCAAGTGTGAATTTTGGCTTCAAAAAGATGCATTTTTTGGTCACATAATCTCAAACGAGGGGATATCTGTGGATCCAGCAAAAACAGTGGTTATTGAAAGATGGTGGAGACCAACAACAGTAACTGAGATCTGAAGTTTTCTTGGTTTGGATGGATATTATCGAGGTTTTGTGAAAGATTTTTCACGATTATCTAATCCACTCACCAAGTTGACTCGGAAAGGAGTTAAGTTTTTCTGGACGGAAGAATGTGAAGAGAATTTCAAGGAGTTGAAAAGAAGGTTATCCAGTGCACCTGTGCTCACACTGCCTTGTAGTGGAGAATGGTTTGTGATCTATATTGGTGCATCCAAGAAGGGATTGGGGTGTGTTCTTATGCAAAATGATATGGTGATAGCTTATGCCTCACGATAGTTGAAGATCCATGAGCAAAATTACCCAACACATGATTTGGAGTAAGCTGCGGTAATCTTTGCATTAAAGATTTGGAGGCATTGCCTTTATGGTGAAAGGTGTGATATTTATATTGATCATAAAAGTTTAAATTATATTTTCACACAAAAGGAGCTGAATATGCGTCAAAGAAGATGGTTGGAGCTGATTAAGGATTATGACTGCTCAATCCATTACCACCCAGGTAAAGAAAACAAGGTGGAAGATGCATTAAGTCGACAAGACCATGCTAGTTTATCCATGATGAGGATCACAAAATATCCAATATTTATGGATTTACAAAGGATGGATCTTGAATTATAATGGAAGGGGAAAAATCTTATCTTTCTCAAATGAATGTTCAACCATCTATACATGTGATGATTAAAGAGTCACAGAAAGAAGATTACGAGTTACAAAAGAAGGTGAGAAACGCTCCGAAATTCAACCTTGATTGTGATGTGATAATAATGTTCAGGAATCGGGTTTGTGTTCCTCCCTTCCCCGAATTAAATAAGGAGCTGCCGGATGAGGCTCATAGTTCTTCATTCTCTAATCATCCTGGAAGCATGAAGATGTATAGGGACCTGAAAGAGTACTTCTGGTGGGATGGCATGAAAAGAGATGTTGCTGAATATGTCTCTCGATGCTTGGTTTGTCAGCAAGTTAAAGCAGAGAGACAAAATTCTAAGGGGATGTTACAACCATTACCCATACCCGAATGGAAATGGGAAAACATCACTATGGACTTTGTCACAGGACTTCCTAAAACATCCAAAGGAAATAATTCTATCTGGGTCATAGTTGATCTTCTTAAAAAGTCTGCACACTTCATTTCTATTAGAGAGGATTTCTCTCTGGATCAGCTTGCCAGGATATATGTAAAGGAAGTGGTAAGATTGCATGGAGTACCACTTTCTATTATATCTGATCGGGATCCAAGATTTACCTCAAAGTTTTGGGGAAGTCTTCAGCATACTCTGGATATAGAGTTGAGTTTCAGCACTGCTTATCATCCTCAGACAGACGGTCAGTCTGAGAGAACAATTCAAACCCTTGAAGATATGTTGAGAGCTTGCTCTATAGATTTCAAAGGTGGTTGGGATCGACACCTACCTTTAGTGTAATTTTCTTATAATAATAGATTTCACTCCAGTATTCAGATGGATCCTTATAAAGCTCTCTACGGAAAGAAATGCATGACTCAAACTTGCTGGGATGAAGTTAGGGAAAAAAAGCTATTAGGACCTGATCTCGTTGATGAAATGGAAGAAAAGGTCAGATCTATTCAACAACACATAAGAGCAGCTCAGACTCTACAGAAAGGTTATGCCGACAACCGAAGGAACGACCTAGAGTTTGATGTGGGTGCTAAAGTGTTCTTATGAATATCTCCCTAGAAGAGGGTCATGAGATTTTGAAAGCAGGGGAAGTTGAGCCCTAGATATATCGGTCCTTTCGAAATACTGGATCGTGTTGGTAAGGTAGCTTACAGATTGGCGCTTCCACCGAATCTCTCTCAAGTTCACGATGTGTTCCAGGTATATCTCCGGAGAAAGTACATACCTGATCCTTGACATGTACTCAGCTCAGAAGTTGTACCGCTGGAGCAAGATCTTTCTTATGAAGAACAACCGATAGAGATTCTGGATCGTAGCGAAAAAGTCCTATGAAACAAGACCACTCGATTGGTGAATGTCTTATGGAGGAACCACCAATTAGAAGAAGCTACATGGGAGCTTGAGGATATGATGATGGAGAGGTATCCTCATCTGTTTGTTACAAAGTGACGAATTTCGAGGGCGAGATTCATTTTAAGGGGGGTAGAATGTAACACCCAAGATTTTTATGTTATATAAATCATCAAAGGAATCTTTTTCTACACAACACTTGCTTGGCTTGCTTTACACGAAATCGCGACTTTCCTCGATAGTTTGCGTCGTACGCAATACCGAGTTTCACTAAACAACGATATGCTATTAAAATATTATTAAAACTAGCCGTTATGAATAGTAATAACCACTTTTTGAAATTTTATATTTTTTTTTTCAAAATGGACTTCATTTTTGGATTCGGAATTTCGAAATTAGCCTAGGGTGAAATATTGGTATTTTTCTAAAAACTTTCAATTTTTAATGAATAATGAAACCACTAAGTGGTAGTTAAAAAACTGAATTTTTCATAAAACTTAATTTTACCGCTTCTGTGAGTGGAATTTCAAAAATCTGAGAGACACGGTTGATGTCAGTAAGTAAAATGTGGTTCAATGAGATGAAAATAATTTTTTTGGTGAATAGTAACTTTTTAGTTTTTCTACCACGGTTAAAAGTAAATTGGGTAATTAAGGGTAAAGATGATATTATTATTACCCTAAGACATGTCCTAATTATATTGGACAAGTGTAATTCGACCAAAAACAAACTTAGGAATAAAATATGACCATTTAGGCCCACTTGGATTACATTAGGACATTTATAATTAATTTATTTAAAGAAGGGTTAAAATAGTTAAAATCAAAGTTTAATAAGTAAATAATATTTAATATGGGGTTATACATAAGATAAATTCGACTATAAATATTCATTAGAAATATAAAACGATTTACTACATAATGGTATTTTATTTGTAATTTTTAGACATTAAATAATTTAATTTATTTATGACACAATGATGATGCAATAATGATCTTATTAATGAAATATTGACATAATTAATGTTATAAACACCAAAATAAATGTAATTTGAGACTTTTTATGAATTCCACTAATTTTATAGGTTAATATGACATGTTAGTATTGATTTAATTAACTTGGTTCTAACTAATAATTCTGTTATGATTTTCACAAAAATCAATTACTAAATAGTGTCAAAATTGACATAAAATAGTTTTTAAAACAAATATTATATTAGTAATTGTTCTTTTATTCCTAAAAATCTAATGTTCGGCCAAATGACTGATATAAGGTTATATATATTAATAATAAACAACTTTGGGTTCGTTTGGCTTCTTATATTAAGATTATTATCCTTATAGTATAAGAACACAAGAAGACACGGTAAAAGTAAACTTATTTAACTTAATGTTAATTCTAAATGATAAGGTTAAAATAGGAACCTAAACTTGTCTAAATTCTATTGGATGAGAGTATTTCGACCCATCCCCACCTTATCTTCGAAATATATCAATTTGGACCTATTTAAAACCGAACATGACTTTATAATAAAATAATATTTTTAGTTTTCCCAATGGTGCCCCTCTCCTCCCTTATAAAAGGGCACCTCCTCCCCCTCTTGCTCACACCACTTTGAGCTTTCATGCTCTGCCAACCCCTGCCAATTCCTCCTCCCCACTTCCCTAGAGACATCCTAGAGGTTCTCGTATTCTTCAAAGACCAATTTTATTTCCCTAAAAGAAGGTCTCAAAGAAGCACTTCAAAGAATAGGTGATGTCAGTTACCGATTCTTTCATCTTTATTTCTTCTTCCACTTCTTCATATTTAGTTGTTTCATTATGAAGTAATAACATCAGTATCACTCATATACTGATATGTTATTATAAGTATGAAACAACCCTATTTCACCATCTATCCATCCTACGGAAAAAGAAATCACCGTGCATGCGTACGTACGAAATACCGTCTCCACGCCGTGGTGTAATCTATTTTCCACTACCACCTTACTTGGATGGGTATAATAGTGTAAATAATGACTATATATGACTATTATAAAGTAATAATTATTCTGAAATAGCATACATACACTCCAATACAATTCCACGATCATAGGAACGATAGCATCCCTCGTGCGTACGTACAGAATACCGTCTCCACGATGTGATGTGACTCGTTCTACATGATCTTCATTTCATAATGATTATATAAATGAATTGAATGAATGAATATTATATATATTACACTAATACCATTCTGGAAATGATGTATCTATAACCTAAAGATAAGAATAATAATTTATTCGACAAGACACACATAAGAACAAAACGTTATAAACACTCGAATAACAAGTAGCAGTGAAATATTACTACTAAGAAGCTAAGAATATGACCATATATGATAACATAAAAATAAGTATGATTCTGGAATAAGTCATTAACATTATTTAAATCATTATATAGGAGGTTCGGACACTTACGTAGCAAAACGGACCTAAGGTAAGGGAAATATCACAATCTCATTTTTATCTGAGATTGTTTAAACTTTGGTATTTACTAGGGTATATTTTATCATCCACATCAATGTTTCCTCAATATGTAATATTATTTCCATCCACCTACAATTGTTTAAATCGAATTTTACCCTTTGGTGAGTTTTTAGTAAAATATATGAAAGGAATCTTTTATCGTTTTTCGTATGAGGTACTTTTTGACTTTTCCAACAAAAGTACAAGAAGAATGTTTTATTTAACTTATACGACATGAATGGATTTTTAAAACATTATTTCCAAGAAGCTTCCTTTACAAGTTTTCATGTTTATTTTTAATCAAATTCTATTAGTTTAAAATTTTATGACATGTTATGAAAGGAAAAATGTTTTTGAAGAAGAAAGGATATATTCCTCAAGAAAGGAGTTCAAGTGTTTTATCAAAATTATTTTCCATATAAGATAATAAAGGGTTCGGTTTTTATCCCTATAATTACATTTATTTGATTATGTTGTGATGGAATTATTTTTATGAATTCCTTTATCTTATATGAATTGTTTTATTATGTCATGATGTTTAAGATTCCCATTTGTATTACATGAGTTATGCAATGATGTATGATTAATGATTTTGTGGCACACATAAGAATGATATCATTATGAGATGGGTGGGACCTATATATCCCTACAATTCGTTGGGTAAAGATTTTATATCTCTTGAGATAGACATGGCTAGAACGGTAGGTTTTACCGGTTCAGTGAAACAGGACTATAACGACGGTGACTCGGTTCAGAAAGGGACTTTGTCCACTAAGATAGTCTTGGCAATGAGTCTTGACTAACAAGAAATGATTCTCTATGATTATTTGTGTATTCCACAAAGTTTCATGTTTTAAGTTATGATTATTGTGATTACATTTCACTGCCATGATTTATCCCATGTTATGAAATTATGATCTCTTTTGCAGGTTAAGATTTCCAAAAGATATGTGCTTATGTATACGATGTGATTGATATTTCTTTTGTTTACCCTTACTGAGCATTTGAGTTCACCCTTTTGTATGTTTTCTTTACCCAGGTCAGGAAGAAGGTTATTAAGTAAGATATGACAAAAGGGACTATAGATATGATGAAATAAATGGGAGAGAGTGTAGATGCTTTATGAACCAGTTGTTTATGTTTCCCAGTTTCTAAAGACACTATACCTATACAGTCCTTTCGTGGTTTTGTTATATGTTGTAATAAGTATGCTTCAATTTTGAATTATTAACAATGTATGTAAAGTACGGGTCGTTATATATAACCTAAAGAGAAGAATAAGAATTTATTCGACAAAACACAGATAAGAACAAAAAGTAATAAACACCCAAATAACAATTAATAATGAAATATTACTAATATAAAGCTAAGAATATGACCATATATGATATCATAAAAATAAGTATGATTCAGGAATAATTCAATAACATTATTTAAATCATTATACAGGAGGTTCGGACACTTACGAAGAAAATCGGACCTAAGGTAAGGGAAAATATCACAATCTCATTTTTATCCGAGATTATTTATACTTTGGAATTTACTGGGGTGTATTTTATCATCCACAAAGTTTCATGTTTTAGGTTATGATTATTGGGATTACATTTCACTACTATGATTTATCCCATGTTATGAAATTATGATCTCTTTTGCAGGTTATGATTTCCAAAAGTTATGTTCTTATGTATATGATGTGATTGATATTTCTTTTGTTTACCCTTACTGAGCATTTGAGGTCACCCATTTGTATGTTTTATTTCCCCAGGTCAGGAAGATGGTTATTAAGTAGGATATGCCAAAAATGGACTCTAGATATGATGAAATAAATGGGAGGCAAAGTAGATGCTTTATGAACCAGTTTTTTATGTTTCCTAGTTTCTAAAGACTCTATACCTATACGTTTCTTTCCTGGTTTTATTATATGTTGTAATAAGTGTGCTTCAATTCTGAAGTAATAACAATGTATGTAAAGTATGGTTTGTTATAAATATAATCTGAAACCATTTAGAAAAAAAGGTTGGTTTCATTTTGACAAAGATCATTAGTATGTGATATTGGATTGACATTTTGGATTTCATCATTATATGACTCACTATAAGAACCATATATAATTTTATTAGAGTAGTACTAATAGATAAAAATGGGTGATCATGGTATCTGTGGTATGAGAATATCATTCGGCTGTCGAAACATTCAATAATATTTGAAATGTAATTGAATGATTTGTGGTTGGAAGTATATTAAATTCATTGACACAGAGTTTCAATTTATTCCAAGATAATTATATATGTTTTAGTAGTTTTTAAAGTGTTTTATATTTGTAAAATGTGGGGGAATGTGTGTATCCTTTTTTATCA
The DNA here is from genome assembly GCA_963277665.1 of Viscum album. NCBI lineage: Eukaryota > Viridiplantae > Streptophyta > Magnoliopsida > Santalales > Viscaceae > Viscum > Viscum album. The sequence goes on from CAUJRU010000254.1 coordinate 616,865, forward strand.
AGTCTGATATATGATTTCTTTGATTTATATTACTGTATCTTTTTTCATGTTCTATTTTGATCTCATGATTTTAAGTGTGCATATATATACTCATGGTGATATGTTATGTATCATTATATGATCATACCTCATGAATTTTTTACTTAATATGAGGTTGTCATTGTTACATGAGATAGGTATACCATTGAGAAATATTTTCACATTTAGAGAGATATTTCTTAGTTTCAATTATATAATTGATATACATTAGTAAAAGAATTGAGGTATGAGGTTTCTATTTTGTCATATTGTGAAAGAACTCTAGATAGAATTGATTTTTCATGTAAACCCCAATATGAGATAGATTGGTTGATATAGTGAAACATATTTTTGATTATAAGGATTCAAGGTGAACTTTTATTGTTGAATAAAATATTTTATAGGGATGTATGGAAACATGAACTATGAAGATAATATTTAGGGGATGGTTTTTTACTACTAAAATATTACATTATCTTCCAGTAGAGCTCTGATGTAAGTAAAACAAAGGAATTTTGGATTCTTGGTTGGAATATTACTGATCATGTATTGATTGAATGTTTATTCGAGTATTTAATTAACTAATATTAGTTTATACGTAGTTATACTTGAGAAATTTTTGTTAATGACACATTAGGGTTGTCATACTCTGTCAGTAATCATGTCCTACTCAGGAATTCTGGTGTGATTTTTGATTTCATAAATTATCTGGTGAAGGTAATGGGACATGTGGCGGAATACCATGTAGAGGAGTTGGGAGCTGGTGGTGGACTCGTATGGACATAGGAGGAACCCACAATTATATATTTATTTACATGCACACATTAGTCTAGAAAGTATAGCAGTGTTCATATATTTTTATTTATATAACATGTATTCTATCCATTTATTTAGTTTTTCATGTTTACATTGAGGAATTATTATTTTATTAACTTTTTATCAATCCTATGACAAGATATAGATGGTATATTCTCCCTCACAATGGGATTTTACCGTCACATCTAGTTGGAAACATCATGTGTATAGTGAGTCACGCATGAGATCATGTGACCCTCCCACTTAAACTCAATGGTTTGGATCAATTAATTATAAAATGGAATGAAATGCATTGAGATTTTACTAAGATTTCATTTATATTCACATTATTTGGAGAGTGATATAAAGATGTTAGGATGGATTGGACTCGAGCAAGGGAAAATTATTGTGCATGGACCACACTGTATAATGGTCAACAATGTTTCAATGAAAACAATGAGTAAATTTTTAATGAAAAATTTGATGAAATTCGCCATGGGATATAAAAATGATGTTGATATATGATTTATGATATTTCACATAAGTCACTTAATCATGACTATGAATATTTGTTCATATTCCAAAAATATTATAATATTGTTGTCTTGCATATATGATGTTTAATAAAATGTAATGATTTATTCTATCTTTTCAATATAGTTTTATTTTGTCATATATCATTGTTTTAATTATACTATAATATAAAATTATTATAATGAATTATTCAAAATTAACAATTATTTTTTAGTATATATATATGGTTAATGTGGATAAAGTAAAGGCATTGAATCCACAAATAGGGAAAGCAGATATAACTTTGTTAAAGGATATACTCCTAGGATAACCTTGAATGGATTCGTGAAAAAATTAGGAAATTTTTACATTTCGTAGATTTCATATGTTATAGAAGATATCTCATCATATATTATTTGTGGGACCAATAGTTTAGATGGATTCTGGAGATCTTATTACTGTTCATTCTTTATTGGTATAGGTATTATTACCTTAGCATCCTCCATAGAAATTCATTGATGACTATGATAAGTATTTCTAGCTCTAGAATCCGCCATACATTCCAGGAAAAATTGGAACATAGGATGTTGAGGATTGGTTAAACACCATATAGATCATCTTTCACGTTATAAATACATTTTCATATAGTAATGTGAAACTACCATTATTCTTGTTGTAGGGACCCGATATGTATCGCTTTAGAGTAATGGTTTTGGTTGGTCGATGAGAGTGACTATTTTTTGTATTCCATCATAGGCATGTTTTCTTCATATTTCATCATTTACATGTTGATGAAAAACCGAGTATAGTAGATCATTTGTTTATAAAAGTTCTTTGTGATAGTATTTATAAACTATGCGTGTTTTAATAAGACCATCCATTTCTCACATATCTATAAAATAATGTGTCTTAGAAGGCTATGATGTTTTAATTTTTAATTTGAACCAAACATATAATGTAGGTCTTCGGTTTTGATCAATATTTTTAATAAGAGGTTATAAGGATGGTTCTGACCATTGAGAGGATTTTGGAGGATGGTTGAATTTATAGTCTTGTCCTACCCTTAAGTACACAAATTGGTAGACCAAATACTAATACCTTTAGTGTCTCCTCTAATAGTAAAAAGATACAGGCCATGGAAATATTGCATACTATTAGAAATCATCTGTAGAAGAGTTCATTCTTTTTTTATCCAAATTCTGGAGCCCTAATGGTTTCTCTAACTATAGCTTGGAAACTATAGTTGGGTTTTTTTACAACACACAAAATTCAATGCCGGCTATTTTGAACGACAAGACAACACTAATTTTTTCAAAACATTACCTTGGATGTGGATACAACCTTGATCAGGGAGAAAGATATTTGGTTAGGGTTCGCAATATCAATCTATAATATTCCTGGACCTCAGTGGAAGAGTTACATAGTACATACATGCGACGTATATGTTTTTTTTTCAGCATCTAGAAAATATTTTAGCCATTCTATAAATATTTAGTCATATGGTTTTGAGAAAATAAATAATATTTACATATTTTTTAGATACTAGTGAATTCCATTATTTGGTAGTTTCACATGATGTAATTGGAATTAACCATCTAATCATGTTTCCTCTAAATTAGTCTCCCATGATAAACCATTGGGAATAAAATTACATCATCTATTATGATTCATTGATTTTCATATATATGTGACTGGTTTTTCAAATCTATAGAATTTTCTGATTTTAGATATTACTACCTTCTGTGTGATTATAAACATGTTCTAGATTACTGTGTTATAAGATGTAATATATAACTTTCAGATGAGCATTTTATCATCCTCGTGAAATGGAGTGAAATATCTTATTACCATAGATTGTGAATTAGGTGTATGTAGATATTCACAATACATGAATCTTTTTGGGATGATCCGAGAAAATATAAAATCCTTATCTATTTTGGGTCAATCTTTTTAAACCCCTCATCCATCAATCTAGTCATGTATCTCTTTCAGGATTTCAATCTAGGATACATCTCTAGAATCCCATCCGAAAGATGAATTGAATTTTCATTAAATCTCATATGAGATGCTCGAACTAATTCTTCACCAAAATATTGTATGATGCTGATAGGGATTAATTATATCATGGTATAGCTCAAAAAAATAGAGTGGAAAGGCTTTATCCGGATGAGTACATCATTAATGGGCGAACATGTGATGTTTACAAAGAAGTTTGATTTTAGTCTTCATCATAACATCAATTATAAGAAGCTAAACTAGTTGATGGTGAAGAATGGATATCTCTTACATAGGATTGATTGTCTAATTTATAAGTTATGAGTAGTTCAGTGTATCTCTATGACTGGTCTTCGATTGCTATATCTTTAGTTGAAAGTTAGTGAATAGAATTTTCTAAATATGATGTTTCTGAGTATGTATGGATTGTTTGAGATCATAGAGAAGTTTTTTTTTTGAAAAAACGACACTATGGAAGATTCCATAGACCTCATGAATAATATATTCTATTCATACATTAACTCATTAAATTTTGTGTTTGTTAATGAAATAATAATACACTCATCAACACTAGAATATCACGCTATGAACTAATAGATATTCACAAGTACAATTTCATTAAATCAACATTATTGTATGTTGTTGATCCTTAAATTTGAGATTCATTTGATATCAGTCATTGGACATCTGGTATCTCAAACGTGTATATTGGTGGACCAATAGAATATTTAGGCGATCATGTTCTCTTCACATCCAGAAAAAGAGTTTGATATTATGATATATCTAGTTATAGTGGGACATTACATGTGATTTATCTCTGACATATCATTACTATCTTCATTGAAGATAGCACTATTGATAAATTGGGTGAAGGTCCTATGGTAATGCATGTTTGAATAGGAAATATTTGATATAAGGATAAGGCTTATAAAATCTGCATTACATATAAAAATTTGTTCTCAAATTTATTATAAATTATTCGATGATGAATTTTGATTTGTTCTAAGGAAAATAATAATGTAGTGATTGTAATTATTATTCTAGGTTTCCTGCCTTTTGAAACCACCATATCCAAACAATATAATATAATATATTTATCATTCATATGTGATCAACTCTATTAAGTGTTGGTGACACTATATATTTTCTAATAGGTATTTGTTTACACATAACAAAATATGCATCTCAATATCTTCAAACTGAGACACCATAAACTAAGACATAGGAATAAGATTGAGTATCTACAGAATCTATCCATTGAGTTATAATATGAACCTAATAATTGTAACATCATTAACTATTATCTTAGACATAAGATTAATTCTATGTTGGATCTTGGTGAGAGACCATCGGAGGAATAGTGGCCCTTGAAGGCCTTATCAACTGATTAGAGGATGGATTCCATAGAGGTTCAGGGTTTCGGGAAATGTTATCTAATTAAATATTAATATTATCTTTTTTAATAGGTACGTAATACACTAGATTCATACTTCTAATGATACGTGAGGTGGAATAAACTATCTATAGTTGATCTGATACCTGGTGGGTCCATAAGTGCTTATGACATGGATATGGTATATGGAATAGCAATAGTCCTTATTTATATCATACTAGAGTATATTAGGGAATCACATACCTCTATATTGGATTTTAATCCTAGAGAAATTGAAATGTAACAAAACATCAGTTCATCATTCAAGTGGCTAAAGATGAAGAGATAAATTTCAAGACTCATCTCTTTATGCCTTACCTATCTGACCATTAAGACTAAGCTCCAGTGTCCTTATGGTTTACTCCATCCACTTATAGTACCTATGTGGATGTTTTACGGTGTCACGATGGACTTTCTAATAGGGTTACCCAAGATGCAACATTTTAAATATGTATTTTGGGTGGTTTTCAATTAGTTGATGAATGAATCCCACACTCTATTGATCTGAGAAACACTCTCTATAGATGAGCTAGTAATGCTATATCGAATAAATCATACACTAACATGGAAATACATTTTTCATTATATCGGATATCTAATCATGATTTACATCATGTATTTTCAAGGGATAAGAGAATTATATAAGAACTCATTTTCGGTCGATAACATTGAACCACCCTCAGAAAGATGGACAACCCAAGAAGAATATACATATATTTAATGATATGCATCAGGCATTTGATTTGGACAATTTATGTGCATGAGATAATCAAATATCCTAGGATAACTATGTATAAGTAAATATATTCTTGTCTTAGATATATATAGAACCTTATTATGTACATTACAGGTGGTCATTTCATTCAATACTTAGTTGGCATGGGGAGGGTGAGGCTGCAGTTATAAGACCCAACAATGTTATGGGTACCTCCAATGGTATATAATTGGTTCAGAATTGGGTTATCATTTATTAGGGAAATAAGATATCCAATACCGACTTGAGGAGGATATCCTTATAATTTGCTATGGGATTTTTCATAAAGAATTTTATCTTTGGGAAGCTGAAGGAAGAGTAAATATGTTTTTTAAAATTTTCTGCCAAAACACAGGGGACCATGTTGTATCCGAAGTTGTTACATCATTAAAGGACTTCACATGCAATAAATAATGGAATTCACATTATCTAGGATATTCGAGGGTTCTATATTACAACCATGAACATCAAAGTCTATTCAAAGGCATGTATATTGTATACTTATTCGTGGAGGGTGGGTTTATTGAGGCCAATTTCATAGACATCAAATTATGTCATGTGGACACATTCACATCAGTTATCGAAGGTTGTCAATAAAACTATTCTTTAGGAATTAATCCTCTCCAAAAGATTGTTATATTTCTATTTTGGCGATCCATTTATAAATTAAAAACAAATTAGTTGGACTGATTATGAGCCTTTAAATAAGAAAAATCACACTCCCACAACCAATAGAAATACCTACCTTATTCCAAATCCACAGATCATTGAATATATATAAAAAACCCAAAATGGTGGTCCACCCAATTACATTGTAACGATCTGAAAATTAAATTCCATAAGATTTCATTTATATATAATTTCTTTATGGGACCATTGATATATTTTTACATTTTATTAGTATAATTGTTAAAATTGGAAGACCAACGTAGAATAAATAAATTAAAATATAAATTTTTTTCCGACTCAGTCCCTTGGAATTATCAAACTAAAGAACAAAAGTCATGAAAATAAAGAGATATTTAGTAATATAATATTTATTTTGGAAACAGTATTGAACCTTGTTTGGAATTGGGGTGAATAGTGAAGAGTAATGATGATGGTGTTTTTATAGGTAAATATGATAATCATCATTTATGTTTATCATATAATACATTTTACCAACAATATTCCATAAAATTGGAGTTTAATATTGTTTATTTACATCGACACATTTAAATAATAATGAACATTATTTAAAAGAAATATTTTCATTTTTTAGAGACTAGTAATATATTCTATTAAAATATGATTTATTCCTATGTTTTCAAAAAAAACATTTTTCATGTAATAATATTATAAAATTATTTTAATATGACAATACATTTTATTGATTCCCAAATAAATTGTTAATTATTGTTAAAATGATGATTTTTATATTAAAAACTAACTTTCAATTAAAATTAATATTATTTATAATGGAAATATATTCTTACCAAAAGGTTGATGTGGATGAAATAAATTTCAATTCTGGATTGATAATGTTAAAATTATTTTTTGATGTGTTTTTGGGTTCTAAAAAATAATAATTTTGAGTGAAAAAATTAAAATATTGTTTCTTTGAAAAAATCTTAATTTTACAATAAATAATAATTTTATGACAATGATTTTAACTTTACTAAAAATAAATATTTTTTCAAATTTATTTAATTAATTCCATAATTCATATAGTGTTACTCTTATAAATATATGTGTGGCAGTTAAAAACTGTGATTTTATCATTTAAAAATTGATTATATGATTTATATTCATGACTAATTTATAATTGGTATTTTTTTCTATTAAAAATTAATTAATGTAATATGAAAGGAATATAAGGAATTACAATTTGAAATTTAGTTGAAAATATTAATAAAATGTTCTTACAAAAAAACATTAGAGATATAAAAATGAGTTAACACAATTTAAATAAAATAATGAAGCATATTAATGTTAAATGAAAAAAGAATAAAATACATAAAATTGATCGAATTTAATATATGGTTAATTTTTTAAATTTTATTAACCAGTCGTTACAATAGTAATTATAAGAAATATTATTTGAATTTAATTCTACCAAATTGTGGTCACATTTGAATACAATACATTCATTATTTAACCACATAAAACCACCCATCCTAAAGTATAAATATCAATCATCACCACCAATTCTCATCACAACTTATACTCTATAAAGCATTCATTATCTGCACCAAAGAATATCATCCTCACTCATCCAATGTCCCCATGATTCTTCACTCATAAAATTAAATATTCATGTATCCTTATGGGGTCATTCTAGTAGGTGATATCTTATAGGTAACATTCTGACACTACCTCTTTTAATTTATCTTATTTTTCTACCTTCCTATTACCTCATTCAGCCACCAAATAATTAAAACTCTATTATCATATATATAATACAATTTTACGTTTTTTATGTTAATACCAAATATAATGTCCTTTTTCTACCTCCTCTTATCCAATTAAACAAAACCATTGTCCAAATTATGTTGGATAACCATCGCTATGAAAAATGAGAGTTCATTTTCAATTACCACCTCCATGGATGGTCATAAAACTCTTTTTACGGTTAAATAGTATTTTCATAGGTACAATACTACTTATTTTATGTCATGTAACTAATATATAAACATAATATTAAAAAAGAAAAAATTATTTTGAGATGGTTGAAAAAACTACCAAAATAAATTAACCATTTATCATTAACATTTTTATTAAATGAAACATCTACAAGATATAAAATAGAATTATATATGATGTTGTTTTTATATTTTTAATTTAATTAACACCATTTCATTCCAGTTATGCATTATTATTACTATTTTACATGAAAATCTATAATTATACCCACACTGATGAACCATGAAAACATGAAACGAATACTCCCAAAAAATAGATATATGAATTTAATAACACACAGAAATTGTCATAAATAGACATTAGAATATTATAATATTAAAATATATGATTAATATGTTATTATTTATATATTTAATGAATATAATTTTATTATTCAATAAATTAAGTCAAAGTGAAAAACACATTCATACATAAGATATGTGATCTCTCTAAATGACCATATTTCGATTGGGTGATGCTTTACCTATATTTTCCTCAATATAACAATAAATTCAATTACTATAATTATAGCATAATATGTATATATGTCAAACATATATATAGCTGAATTTATCATTCATTAATGGTAGATACATTTTTTAAAAACAATCGCTTAAAAATTCACCTCTATAAGAAAACCCAATGAAAGTTAACATCTCTATATCATACACATTATCAAGTTCATACCATAATATGTTTTACGCCACTAACAGTTTCTAATATCAATCATTCAATCATTAAAAAATATATTTTGTTTCTTTTTTTATGGAAATATTTAATCTTTTATCCTATTTAAATAATCTTATTTAATTTCTCTAATACAGTGCTTAAGTGAAACATATCTAAATTTCCTGAAGAATAATTTTCATGTTTTAAATTTATTTGAAAATAATTATTCATTATCTATTCTTATTTTTCATTTTTGAATGTTCAATATTTATTTAAATTGATTATTTCATGGATACCATTATGATATGCTCATTGGTTATCCCTTATGTCATAGCTTCAAAACCCATTTCATTCCATGGGTATCCCTTATCATAATTGTGTTTGTCATATTTTCTTATGAGACACATATATACATGTACTTGATATGATGGGTGTACCAAAAATTTTATCTGATTCATTGGGTAATTTTTATTATCATTAGATGTTTTGTGTGGGATTAGGGAGTAAATATAACAAATTTTGGGACAGTATCAACCAAGTGATATCCTATAGGCAGTTATCCTTACACTAGGTTAAGATATATGTTGTTTGAAAATTCCATTATTTCTAGGACCATATGATTATGAGTTCTCTGTATTATTATTTGATAATATTATTCATGATCCATTCCTTTTAAGTGATGGAGATATGCATTCTAACTCATTATCTATGTTATATTTCAATGTCCACACCCTTACTGGGCTTTTTATGACTTCTATTTTGTTTATTTGTTTCCCAAATTCATAGTGTGTATTTGTCGATGATCAAAGTGGATTATGAGATATTTATTTAGATTAATAAAAAAAATATTTACTATAGTTTAATTTCTTCTAATTGTTTTCCAAATCTTCCAATGAATCAATATGTTTCCATACTTCATTTCAATTTTATGGAAAATAATTCTTTAAATGATTTAATAATATATGTAAAAGGGTTGGGTCATTATATTTGGTATCCAAAAATGGTCTAGTTGTTTTTGGGGATTAAGAAAATAAAAAAATAATTGGAACCCTAATGATTATAAAACAAACATTTATAACCTTGATTAAACCCTAAGGTGTCACACATTAGGATATAATTTTCAATTATAATTATATCCTTCTGTGTTCATAGTTTTATATTTTCTATGTATTCTTAACCCCTAAATTTATTTTCATTAATTTAGTTAAGGGTATGAACTAGGAGAACATGTGCTAATAGTCAACATTATGGGAAATGTAATGATTTCCCAAATTAGATGGTAAAACATAAAGAAATGTGACATCATACCATCATGACAGTACTAGACCAACTACCACTTTCTATAATTAATAACTTCAATCATGTGAAATTCCATCCTTCTCTAATGAAATATAAATTTTTAGCCAAATACTTTTTATGAAATATCACACAAATTTTATTTTGTATTTTTATCCACACATTTCACAAATATGTATTAACATGATTAAAAAATATATATATGTTCTATTGTGCTTATTAGATGAGAAATTCATGCTGATAGTTTATCATTTTGATGGTAATCCTATTAGATTTGGAAACTGGTAAATACGACGACGTATGAAAGGATAATTACTCCCATGTAATGGTATGGATTAAAGAAAATATTTTTCATTAAATGTTTTCCTTGAACACTCTATTATATTTTGGATATGGAGTTCCTCAGACATAATAAATAAGAAGATGAATTTACAAGGCTCTGTGAGAAAAATATCATAATTATTTCACGATGAACCTCTGGATTTTTCATAAAAATCAAAACAAGATGGGTCAAATCTTTATTGGATTAAATCTTAGTCTCTAAAAATATTTGGAGATACGAGGCCTTGAAAACTATAAGGAGATTGTATGTTCCTCCATAATAGTTAATATCGATATTGGAGACTCTTAGTAGTCTTGTGGGATTGAAGATAAAAAGGGGGAAATTGTGTATAATATTGAAGGATCAAGAGATAAATCCCATGGAGGATAGAAAACCTAGCATCGACTGTGTAAATATTTTTTGAAGAAGATTGGGGAAAATGTCTATAGAAATCTAGGATATTTTTCCAATGATGAAAAGAGAGTGATTGGGATAACAATTTCCAAAGACATATGAAGACTCTCACTATTTCAAAAGAAAAAAATAGAGGTGTAGATCATCAATCAGCCTTCATTATAGTGTTTCAAATTTATGGAACATAGAGATTATGTAAGAGATTGTGATAATTTTAACACCCCATGATTTTAAAAGAAGAAACTTTTAGTCAATAGAATATATTACGCACAATTTGGAGTAAAATATAATTTAATTAAAAACTCATTTATCTGATATTATACAAAACATTTATTTTATATTACATTAGATGAAATAATAATATATATTGATATAGTTTGTGACATTCAAGACCATGTTTTACCAAAAAATCATATACAATTAAAATCATTTTTATATTACAAATTAAAAAATAAATATTAAATTGGATGTTATAAATTGTATTAAATAACATAGGAAAATATATCGTTTAATTATTTGGTGACTAATTAATTAAAAAAAAAATTAAAAATAATTCTATATGACGAAAATGTTCTTTATAGGGAAAATGAATTTTATATTAACAGTTTAAATTAATTACAATTATAAGATGATATTAAAAAAATTATATATTAAATATTAATTAAAATTTAATTGTAATCATAAAATATATTTTATAGGAACATTATAAGAACAAATTTAATTTTATGTATATAATGCTACATTTTTCTAAAGATAATTTTTAGACTTCTAAAGAACTTTTTTTAGAACAATATTTTAAAATTTTTCTATATTTTATTTCATAAAATAATATTGTTTTTGTAATATGAAAATAAATATTGTCTTAGGGGAATGTTTTGAATTTTTTTGAGATGTTTATCTTTTTGATTAATAGTGACCAATTATTGGAATTTAGTTGAAACCCTACTTTTCCATGAGATATTAAAAAATGTTAAATTATATTTTAATTTTTATTAATGTTTAAATATTTACTTTATAATTATATTAATAAAACTGAGGTACTTATAATAATTTTTAAATTTAATTTAGACATAAAAACATATTAAACTTTTTAACCTTATCATTAAAAGGTCCAATTGCTCATTATATCTGTAGATTAATATTACATAATTAATTATGACATCAGTGATTATAATTTCAAAAAATAGATTCCATATTTGAGATAGTAATAATTAATAATATATTATATAGAAAAAATAACTTTTTACCAATGATTTCAACGAAATAAATATAAATTTATTACAGTCATTATGTTAAAAAAGATTTTACAGAGTTGTTGAACTATAATATTAAGGATCGAAATAACCAAGAAAATTTTTCAAAAACATTTTTATGTCGATGTGTATGAATTATATGATATGTGATTGTTTTTTGAGAATTATTGTAGCCTTTGGGTAGGTAAAAAAGAAGAATAGCAAATATTTCCTTTGAAAAAATACAAAGTGTCCCCCCTTATAAACGGCCACCACCACTGCTTCTCTATTCACATATATCAATCCATTTTTATCAGAAAATATTTAAAATGAATTACCTTATTCACATCTCTCTTGTCAACCTAGAAGACTTATTTTTGGAATAAATCCCACCCAAGGTGTCCATTAGTGGAAACCAAAAGGTCATACCCGAAGAAGAGGTAGCATTTATCAACGTTTATTTTTTTTATGTATTTCTCATCCCCCATTCAATTATTATTGTATTTGATGATTCTAATACATAAATTTATTTGAATTTACATGTCCAGTCTTGTATCTCTCTTTCATGGGGTTTACAATTTTGATATTACCAAAACGGTAAAGGATTTATGACCCATTTTGTCTTCTTTGAGACGTCTGTAATGTTATACACATATCTTATTTATGAGGTGTATATAATTATAATTTAATATATTGTATCTAAGTATCCTTTTTTCATTATATTCATTTTTTTATTTAATTTTATTCCTTCATGGGTATTATAATTCAATGTTATTAAATTGGTAAGAGTATTTTCTTACCATCTCATAGTTTATCGAGATTATTTGCAATTATGTCACCAAAAAAATATTATAATATTAAACTAAATAATTATAACCAATTATTTTATCATCTATTTATTTCATATTAATACATGTGTTTCCATCACTACTCTCTATTGAGGTAATAAAATTTTCAAATGTGTGTTTTTATGAAAAATCATCTTTTCAATTGACATATTTTTTCTTTGAAATTTTTTTTATGATAATCATTTCAAAAATGTTTTAGAAATTGTTTATTAAAGAAAAAATAATATTTTACGCAATTAATGTTATGAATTTTTTTCAAAATCCTGTCATATAATCATTTAAGGTTATTTTCAAATAAAAAGGATTTTCAAAATGTATTATGTTTAAAAATATTCCATAATGAAAAGGGTATTTCCATAAAAATGTATGTAATAATATTTTAATTGTATCCCTAAAACCCAACATCAAAAACCTTTTTCATAATTTTTTACCTGTGGGTACATTTTTCTATAATTACTTCATCATTATTAGTATTTTTTGGGAAAATTTGTTTTTCAAATAGATTGTACAAAACCCCCATAATTTTTTTGGGTCAACCATGTTTCTCAAATATTGTTAGGGAAATCATTTCTCTTCTAAAAGTTAATAATTTTTCAATGAGTTATTATGGAACCCATTTCTTAGCCATAAGTTAACCATGATTTTAAAAAATTGTTATGGAACCCTTTTCTTTTCCATGAGTAAATCATGATTCAAATATATTCGTACTTAAATGATTTATTTTCCATGGGTTACTCAGGTTTCAAAGAGTTTTTTATTGGACTCTTTTTTCATTAATGGGTGAATAACGTTTCAAAAAGATTGTTATTGAACATATTTATTTCCCATGGGTTATTCGTGCTCTATAAATAAATAAATATTCAGTTAATTAGTTATGATGATTTGAAATATTGGTTTTATTCAGTTTTTGGTTATTTGATATTATCAATGTTGGGGGAGACCAAATAGTCTTGAGTGACCTCATTATAGCTTGTTTTATGGATACCCAAAGATAATTCACCAATGAATTGTTTAATGATTAAATTAACTATAGAATCATATTGGATGTTGGTTTCATGGTTATTAATATTTTTATTGGTTATTTAAGGGTTTTATGAGTTTTTTATAAGGGTTCTATGAGATTATATTTCATGATAACATTATGTTTTATCCTTGAATTCTATTGGTTTATGATATACCATTTAATCAAGATTATTATCTCTTGGTAGCTGAATGTTGTGACTTTTTCATTTTGTTAACATTGTATTCCACGTTTTTATGTTTAATGATCCATGTATTGATGGTTATTAATATTCGTATATTATAATATCTCACGTTGATTATGTTGTCATACCCTTATTATTTTCATAATCTAAATAATGAAATTCATTTGTTAAATACTACATTTTACCTTACAAATCATTTAATCTCACCCCAATTTTTTCATTTTCCCTATGATATAATGAAATAAGATTCATGAATAATTCCTATAATGGATTTCATATAAATGCTTATGATGAATTAATTTGAAAAATAAAATCATAGTTATGTGGGTGAAATGCTCATTTAGAATCTTATGAATTAATTATGTGTGAGTATATCCAAATTATATAGAAATATAAACCCAAATGTTCCTCTAGGATTTATGTGATCCAATTTTTTCTTTTAATTTTCTATGGTTTTTATGGGAAAAAGAGTCATCCTTCTCATCATCAGAGCCGAAAATTTAAAGATAATGATTACATCACTTAATTTATGATTGTGGGTTCTGGGTTGTTATAAATGGTGTTAAAGTTCATTTTAATTGACTATGTGGATTGGGATTTTATAATTTGAGGTTATCTTATGAGTTATGGATACCATAATAGGTGTATAATATTATGTTTTATATAAGTTTAATTTTTTAGAACCATAATTTATCAATTTTAGGAAGTAAAAGTTTTATGTTATTAGTAACATTTTTTGATAAGTTTTTCTCTCTGGATTCATTTGTAGAAAATATTATAAATATGATGTCTTATTTAAAAAAATTTATTTTAATGTTTAAAAAATAATGTATAGAAAAAAATATATACTATGAGACTTCCTATCACATCCAAAAAAGTGATGGGGATTTAACCCATGAACAAAATATGATCAGGGTTTTTCTATACCACTTCCCTATGTAGTGTCTTGGTTATTAGAAAATTTTTATATTTAAATATAATGTTTATTTTAGAATCATATGGTATTTTTCCAGAATACTAGATTTTGTTTGAGGATTATACGACCAAATCCTTTTGATTTGGGATTATGATCATAGTTGGGACATGTTTGAACAAATTTAAGAAAAATTATTTGTGGAATATTTTGGTTTGATATTTATGTAGTAATTTGTAATATTAATGTATCATATAAAGGTTAAAACATTTAGGGAATTATATTTCCATGTTCTAAACGTTTTGGTTGTGGTTAATGTCTAAAGAATGGTTAAATATCATGGCTATATCTTTTATGGTCATTTTTAATTTAGAATATTATTTCAATGAACCAGACATTAAAACACATCTTTTATGCTTATAACATGGAGAAATAGCGTGATTGTTGTAGAATTTTACAAAAATGAAAAAATGAACATACTAAGAATATATATTTACATATTTTCATGGTACTAATGTCAGGATAATTCCTCAACTCAGGGAAATGGTTCTTGAAAAAAATTTAATACCCAAGTACCTTAAATTATAAGGATTTAATGGTCTTTATAATCATCATTGAGTTGGGGTTTTGAGGCCTGAAACATTCCATTTTCATTCATTTTGTTATGTTCAAATGACATTAACCACTTTATAAAATTATTTAAGCCTTTTCCTTCACTCTCACCAATGTTATCATTTATTTAAAACTAGTTATGTGTTGTTCCATATTACCTTTTTAAAAATATTTTTTTTTATTAAAATATATTCTATAAACCCTTTTTATGATGTTAGTTTACAAAAAATGTATTTCCAAACATCCATATATGGATGTCCAAGATAATATTCAAATTATGGGGATGAATTTTTTTAAAGGGATAGGATATAACATTCAAAAGATTTTAAATGAAAAAAAATGTTTTTATTTAGTGTATGGTTAATGAAATAGTGATTTAACATGCATTAAATGAGATAATTATTTTATCTTGTCAAATATATAACATTGATTTTATCTTGTTTTACATGAAACATTGGGTTCATTTGATAGCATGTGGCATACACAAGACTGAGTAAGAAACAAAAATACCATATAAATATTAATACATACAATAAAAATTAAATTATATAAATTGAATAAGAATTATAAATATGATTAAATAAATTTCTAAAAAATATAGTTAAATTAACTAGTTGAAAATTAATTTGAAATGAATATTACAAACAACTGAATATATTGGAAATTTGGTTTATGCCCTAAAAGAGTAATTTATTTATAAATTTAATTAATTAATATTAGTGGATGATAATAATTAAATTTATATATTAAATAATAAATAAAATATTTTTAAATTCATCCAATATATTTGATAATCATAAGAAAAGAAAAAAAACCAATTTTACGAAAAGATCGTTATATTTTTATAAAGTTCCTTTTTCCACCTTTTATGGGAGATTAAGCATTGAAACTAAATTTTTGCTTTTATTTAAATTTTTTTGGAAAAAAATTCTAAAAATTTCATAATGTAATTTTAAAATTAACTTAATGAGATTATTTAATAATTTTTGAGTTGTTTTTTTATGAAATGTGAGAAGATACTCTATTTTATTTGAAAAGTGTCCTTTCATTTATAAATTTTATATTGTCAAATTATATTAAAAATTGGTTTTAAAGTTAAATTTTAAAAAATATACATTTTTTGAAAATAAAAAATCCATTGGAAAAATGTTATTTAATTTAGTTATAAATAATTAGTAATCTTTTGAAAATTTTCTATTTAATAACTAGATTTATCATCACATCTATGATATTAGTATTAAATTAAAATTTCCCACTTATACGATTTGAATTATGAAAAATAGTATCCATTTTAAAAAAAATAATAAAGTATAATGTATAAGAGGTTCATAATAATTTTTCAACACAATCATAAGGGAAATGAATTAAAATTAATTATCAGAATAAATATATAAATGAGTTTACTTTGTGGTTAATCTTTAAACATAATGGAAAACATGTCATAGGAACAAATCAAACACCAATCGTGTAGAAATATTTCAACATTATACATTATATAATTTAGTTTTATTAATTTTTTGAGCCTTTATGTATGTAAATATGTGGATTCACCTCACATTCCTTGAAAAATACCCAGTGTGTCTTTTCCCTACTTGTAAACTGCCACAACCACTGCATCTCTCCAAACTACTCTAAAGACCATTGTATTGAATAATTAAATCACAAATACTTTATTAAATTACCTCCTAAAATCCCAGATTAATTAATTTTATCTGAAGTTGAACTATGGATTTCCTTTTGTGCAAACCAGCAGAAGTTACCTAAATAAGAAGTAATATTCATCACCTTGTATATTTGTATTATTTCATTCTCTATCCCATTAAATTATTATTAATATATGAATATATAATAAACATATTAAAATCAATATAAAGTTTTTTAATAAGATCTAAAATCACACACACTTATATCAAATGCATTAAAATTCGTCATTCATGTGTACAACGGACAACAACCACACGAAATGACGTTGTATCTTTCTAGGTTACCACTTTTCATGGTCATGAAAAATGATCTAAATACTATTTGTATTTGATTATTATGATATCTATAACATAATTATATTTATGTATTCATTATATCATAGATACTATTTTTATATTCCTTTACCAAAGGGAAATGATAAAATCACACCAGTGAATGTTGGACTACCACCTCAAAAAGCGATGTGAATCATTTTCACTAATGAGTTACAAAGAATGTAATTGGAGTAATGATAAAAAATATATATTATATAATTGAAATTATTATGATATATATGAAAAAATTATATTTCTGAAAATAAAATTTTTCTTGTACTTTATAACTCTTTTACACACTAAAAAATTGATTACATCGTTCGATGATGTAACGACTACCTCCTCCCTAAAACGATGTAATTATTCTATTTTATTCATTACTACATCATAATAATGACATATATATATATATTTATATATAATTAAATAATATCACATTTATGATATAAGGATCATGGTTGAAGTATAAAATATTACATACTTTTATTCGATAATGATCATTGAAAAAATGGATAATTTACTAATGTGTATATACGACATACCATCTCCACGATTATAACATTAGTTATTTTTCATAAAAATATTCCACGAATGGTTTTAAAATAATAATTTTTTTATAAATATAATAATTATTTAATTATTATTATTCCACATAGGTTTAAATAATGACCCATTTAACCAAGTCGACATACTGAAGTCTTTATTAACACGTAAACTGAATATGGCCAAAATATCTGAAATAAACATAACTGATTAAGTATTTTTATATAAGAAATTTAAAATTTAAATAAATGTACTAATAAGCTTTTAAAATTTCATCAATCAACTATATATTCAGGGTAAATTTATTTTTCAGGAAGATAATGAATAAACGAGATGAATAAGACTAAATGTATTATCTTATCACTTTTATTTCTAGGAGATATATGACATTTTTACCACATATATTCAATGAGGATTTTATATATTGACCTTAAATTTATTTCATTATAATAATAATGACATCTATTGTTATCTACATATACATTCTATGATATATTTTTCAATGATTTTGTGGAATTGAATTTTTATAAATGAAAATACATTTTTGTCTTAGTTTAAATCCGTTCAAATGTTGGTAAGGTTATACAACTATCTTATTTATGGGGTGTATATTAATCCCACCTGAAATTTTAAATATTTAATTTCATTATTTTTATTTATTATATTCTATATTTAATTTTATTCTTTCACAGGTATTACGATTCAATGTTACCAATGTGGTAATTATATTTTGTTATAATTTCATCATTTATTAGGATTGTGTGTGATCAAGTACCCAATGATTAAATACTATAATCTACCTAATAAAAGTACTCATGACTATGATTAAACAATTTTAATTTCGTGAACATTAATATTTTCTCACCATATGTTTCTCTCTTTATGTATTAAAGTGCTAAAAATATTATTTCTCTAAAAAATCACATTTTGGATGAAAACCTTTTTTCTGCCAAAACCATGATTTAAAAAATGATTTTAAAGATTTTTTAAAGATTTTTTTTTGTGAAAAAATATATATATTCCTCAGGAATTATTTAACATGATTTTTCAAATATTATTTTATAAACATTATTTGATATTTTAATATAAAATGTATCTTCAAAATGATTTATGTTTAAAATTTTTTTAAATGAAAAGGGTACTTATTACAATTTTATGTAATGATGTTTCATTGTTATTTATCTTCCTAAATTTGAACTACCCTAGTAGTTAATTATATACAAATGAGTATATTTCCAATTATTCCATCCACCTTCATTGTTTCTATGGATTTATATTTTTTAAAATAGATTATTATGGTCCTTGTTTCTTTTTAAAAGGTTAACAATTTTTCAAAGAGATGATTATGTAACCCATTTAATTTTCAATATTTAATAATGTTTGAAAGAGAATTTTTTAGAGACCAATTGTTTCATGATTAAACCATGATTTAAAATTATTTATATGGAAGCCATTTATTTTCCATCGGATCATCAGGTGTCATGGATATTTTTTGGACCTATTTCTATTGCATAGGGTAAAAATGACTTTAAAGAGATTGTTTTGGAACTTGTTTCCATTAAACAAGTTAATAATATTTAAAATATATTGTTATGGAAAACATTTATTTTCCCAAGATTAAATATGTTTTGAAAATATTTTTTTTAGATGAGTTATGTTAAAACAAATTCTCTATATTATTTTTTAATGTAGAAGTTAAATTATAAATGATGTGAGATCCCTTATAGCATCGGGTAATACCCTTATAGCTTATACAATGTGTGTTTCCATATATAAATAAAATTCATTGGGTAATGATTAACTCTCTATATAATTATATTGAATGTTTACAGTATGGTTATTAAAAATATAAATATACTTGTAAGGGATTTTCATAGGTTATATAGGATTTATATAATATTATTTTCCAGGATACCAATATGTTTTTCCATGATTTCTATAGGACTATGATGTTTCATTTTTTCAAGATTGAAATTACATGGAACATGAAAATTGTGACGGTTTTATTTTTAAATTCCTCATTTAATTTTTTCATTTCAATCTATCCAGGTATTGATGGGTATGAATATTGGTATATTATATGCAAGAAATTTTATTATGTCCCCATAAAATTTTTTCTCTTATTATGAATGACATTCATTTTTTAATTCTTATGTTTTATGTTATTAGTTATTTGAGATCACCCCTCTTATCATTCATTTTCCCCATGATAAAAATTAAATAATATAAATGAATTATATCTTTGAGGTATTTCAATGTATGGTGATGATGCCTTAATGTGAAATAGAGAATTTGGGTTTTGAGGTAAAAATGATCATTTAGTGTCATTATAGTTGTTTATATACAATTGTTCTTAATTATCTAATGCAATAAACATAAAAGGTCCTAGAGGATTCATGTGAATAATTTTTTCCTTTTAATGATGTCAGAATTCGATGGAAAAATGAATCACCATATGAATATAATAACCATAAATGAAATGTCTTCAATTTCATCCCTAACTCTGGGAGTTTAGCTTATACGGTGTTATATTAAGCCAAAGTTTCTTAGATATAATAACTGATAACAACTTCCAACAAAGAAATTAATTTCATATATTATAACTACTTGGGGGTTAGATCTGGAAAATACTATTGTGACAACAACACTGTCTGTTAATTAAATAATATAAAATGTACACTTTGATTCTTGTTTAATACATTATTTAATATCTTGTTGGTTTAGTATATTTCTTCAAACTCTTCATCAAAATATGGATTTTGATTTATCTATGAAAACTCTAAATGGGTAAATCTTGGATGTAATGTATAAAATTCCTCCCTATAAAATGTTTTGAGACTACACCACTAACAAAATCTAATCTTCCATACTCTGGTGGAGTTTGATGCTCTATTGGGCATTGATTTTTTGGATTTATTTAATCCCAACATCAAATTTTGGGAGAGGGATATCAAACATCACATCCCATGGAATCCCCCATTTCTATAAAAATGTAACAAAGATTATTACTATCCTCTAGACTATTTTTTTAAATTGTGGATATTATTTTGTTAGGAAAAATCATATATAGTTGAAATGATTGATACAATGGAGAGGATCATTCATGGTGAAATGATCATTGTGAAGGACTATACTAATGTGTTATCTAAATAATTACCCTGATATTATCATGGTCAAGAGTTTGAGTTCTCAATTGAACATATACCTAATTCGTTTCCCATATCAAACACAGTATAAATGATATCCACCATTATGTTTAAAAAACTGAGGATGAAATTTCAAGTGAATTTGGACAAAGGAATTATAGGCTAGAGTACTTCTCTAGGGAGTTCATTGATCCTCTCCATATATAAAATATATGTATCAATGCATGTCTCCAGTTATTATCAGGATCTAAAAAAATATTATATAGAATATGCATCTCATGCAATGAATATATAACATTTTGGAACAACAATATGAGGACATATATTTCTTTAAGGTGGACCTTCAGTCAGGATATCTACAATTTAAGGTGAATAAGTATGAAATTCCCAATAATTCCCCTTGAATGAGGTATAGAAACTATGAATTCATAGTTATTATATTTAGAATAAATAATCATCCAGTAATTTTTATGGAAATAATGAATAGAGTATTTTGATATTACCTAGAAAAATATTTGGCAGAATTTGTAGACAATATTTAGATATATTCCAAGATAAAGGATGAGCATTAGGTGCCTATAAATAACATTTCAAAGAAATTTCTAGCCAGAAAACTGTTGTAAAGGTTATGTAATTTTGAGTTATGAATGGAGGATGCACCATTATTTGGTTATGTGATCGTCAGTAAAGGGTTATCTGTTAACATTTTAAGATAAAAGCTATCAAGGAGTGTCATGGTCCATTATCTAAAATAGAGACCTGTAGGTTCCTTGGTCATGATGGGTATTACCAATATTTGTTTATGAACATTTCATGATTTACAAACCCACTAACAATGATTACATGTAATAGATCAAAATTTTATTTAACATTGAATGTGAATACTATTTCAAATAATTGAAAAATAAGCTTATCACTACACTAGTACATACACTATACTCCCATGAGGAACTATTCATGGTGTACAATGAAATTTTAATAATGTTAAAAGGCTATGTAATGATGAAAAATGATAATATTGTATCTTATGACTCTAAAAAGAAAAATAATCTAGTGAAAAAATAACCAAAACCTGATATTGAGTTTGATTCACAAAAACTTACATTGAAAATATGGAATCATTATCTCAGTGGGTTGATGTATATGATATATATTTTCATAAGATAATAAGATATATGTTGAAATGGAAGGATATTAATAGGAACAAATTAATATTGATTAAAATCATCAAGGACTGTGACTTCTCAAACTAGTCTCATGCTAGTAAAAAAGAAGAAGTGGAAGACGGTTTAATTATTGGGGATCTTCAGACACTATTAATTATAGGAAATTGAGAAAGATTAATTCTTCTTAGACTTAGAAATTATAGCCATTGAAATAATAAGATAAGGAACATAATCATTCTATTATCATATTAATCTCCATCTATCCCATTTAAGGAAGTTAAATGGTGAAAAAAAGATATTGTGGAGATTTAGAAGGAGGTGGAGGCTATAAAAATTGGGAAATCCTTACATTTTTAACAAAACATGGAAGGATTCATAATATTAGGGTCATGACTATGTGTACCATAAATTCATAATTTAATGTTATATATCTTAAATGATGCACAAAGATGAACCTTCTCCATCTTCCTTAGTAGATTAATTATGTATCATGTCCATTTAAATTATAGCTGGGAGGAAAATATAAAGAAGTAGATTGATGAATATATATCCAAGTGCCGGTT
Source organism: Viscum album (assembly GCA_963277665.1). Taxonomy (NCBI): domain Eukaryota; kingdom Viridiplantae; phylum Streptophyta; class Magnoliopsida; order Santalales; family Viscaceae; genus Viscum; species Viscum album. The sequence goes on from CAUJRU010000254.1 coordinate 639,980, forward strand.
ATGTCATCAGGTGATGGATGAAGAGAAAAAGTATAATGGGTTGATGAAACCAGTAACCATACATACATGGAAAATTTTTATAATCAATGTTGGATTTTTTACTAAATTTATTGATACAACTAGTATAAATAATTCTATATGGGTTGATGTGGATAAAATTACAAATGTGGCTCAATTTATTTCAATTAGTGAGGACTTATCACTCAATCAACTTGCCTTAATTAACAACAATTATGTGGCGAGGTAGCAATGAGTACCATTATAGATTATATCTTTTCAATATTTTATATTTACATCCTAGTTAATAAATTTATAAAAAATTGCATAAAAATTAATTTTAACATTACTATGTTTTATCACATGGAGAATAAAAGCTATTTTTGGAAGAATATTTATAAATTTGATGATATGATGATAGAATACGAGATGATCTTGGATGTAGTATGAGACCAATATCTAACTCTTTTCAAATTGTATTACAACCATGTTTTCCACTTATGAATTCAATTTGATATATTTGTATCATATTATGTGAAAAGATACAAAACACCTTCTCAGTGGGATGTAGTAGGTGAATACAAGCTGTTGGGATATAAAATTCTCAAGGAAATTGTAGAAATGGTTATGACCATTAATAATTTAATACGGTTTTAAAAGTTCTGGAGAAGATCTATGTAGAAACTTTTAGATGGGGCTTGGAGTTTACGTTTCATGATCATTTATTACCCATATATCTCTTTGGATGAGTGTCACGAGACATGGAAAGAAGGTATAGCTAACTGTTAGGAATAAAGTCCCCTTTTAGATTCTTGATCATATCGATGTTGTGGCCTATCAAATAGGACGTCCACCATTTTTTTTATGTACAATATCTATATTATATATATCTTATTTTAGGAAGTAAAAATTAGATACACCACATTTAATAAATTAAAAAGTGATATTGTTTGATAATTATATCTCTTATGGGTAGAATCTGGTGAGTATATTTGATTTTATATATATTTTTATATGAAACAAGACTACTCACTTGAAAAATGTACTATAGTAGAACCATAAATATGAACATCGAACATGGGTAATAGAGGAACTGATGAAGGATAATTACGCTCGTCATTTTTCTCCTACGTATATAAACATACTTTTCAAGGGATAAATTTCATAAAGGTGGAATAATCTAATGACATGAAATTTGTTTTATAGAAATATTATTCTAAAATGAATTTTTCTTTACGAGAACATTAAAATGATGTTATATTTCTGAAGAACTGTTTTTATAATTATTTGTTATGTACCATTAAAAAAAGAATAATAAAATGATATAAAACACTAATATGGAAACTAATAACACTTTATTCCTTTCCTAAATATTTTGCATTTATTTCCAAATTTTATTATTCTGGACTAACCATTTGCCTGGTTTTTATAATGCAGGTAGAAAATATGGTTCCTCTTCAACCTGCGACTAGGCTTGTTGTCGTGCCCTTCCTATTGGTGATCAACGCTTAAGGGATGTGGCCAGCTCTATTCAGGATGGAATCTGCCATGCTCCATTGTACCCCCTCCTTGAAAACATAATGTCTGAGTCATAGTGGGAGTACCTTTTTTCCGATAGCCTTCCTACCTATGGGTTCAGTTTATTTTACGATACACCGATTCCAGTGCCATCTCGCGACAACAATCTCATAGCGTGTATATTTACTTGTACTATCCCTTGAGTTGTTATATCCACCATGGGGTGGCCTACCTCAAGTGATACAACTTTCATATCGGTGCTAAATCACCTTATCGTTTCCCTAACAGGAGATCAACATCATCAGGAAGTGGAAATTAATTGTTACTGAAGAATTGCCCGTAATTATATGGTAAAAAACTAACATGGCTGGTTAGCGGACTAGGACCTCCGGCACGTAGGGGAATTTAAGTTATTGGATTTGGGGTGGCCCTTCTGGGTCTACTAGAGAAGTATGGAGTTTGAAGCAGAATTACAATCCGTAGGTTTATATGAAGATACATGGGTGTCTCAGACCTATACCCATCGGCCTCACACCTTTCCCAATAAGCTTATGAGATGTTGGAGTCTGAATACCAACAAATCCCATCTGTTCCATGGGGGGGGGGGGGTGGGTGGGTATCATTCATTGGGATGTCTTCCAGATTTCTTGGGTCCCCATTATTGGGGGCATGTATGATGAATTCCGGCCTCCCCCTTCTGTGTGGGATAACAAAGAGAGGACTCCTCCCTTGGCGAATTATCTCATCGATCTTGCTCGAGAGCATTAGAGGTATATATCTTCGAAACATGTCATCCCATATCGTGAATGGATCAAGTATTTTTTTTAAGAGAGAAAAAGTCCATGGCTCTTCCGCGCAGGCCCACGAACTGTCCTACAATGGAGTCTTGAAGGCAGAGGGGAAGCTATTGGCTGATTCTGGAGGAAGGCCAGTTCAACAACTGGGGCTGGGAACTTGTGTCGGACATTGAAGGGTTGGGCTACATAACTACTCCTGTTGATATTCATTAAGATGTGGACGTGGAGAGGGCCAGTCGGTATCTCCGGGACCTCAAGGATTACGTTCATGCACGCCAGGGTTTTGCAGTGTTGACTCATCGAGTGCAGGCCATGATGTGATTAGTGACTGAGGAGGAGGAAGGGAGTGATCACCCTTCACGGGGAGATGATTCTGCTAGTTCCCCTGCTGCGGCTGAGGCAAGGGAATTCCCCCTACCCATAAGTTCCTACCCATAAGTATCTCCCGAGAGTTCTAGGGTGGTGGCATGATCTGGATAACAAACACGGCTATCAGTGCCTCCTCTAGCCTCTGCTGCTTCCCAACCCTCTCAGGTCAACCTCCCTGGCTAGTTGTTCCTATTACAGCTGCATTTCCAGATGCGTGGAGGATTCCAGATGACCTATGGGTCAGTGTCTCAAATGAAGAGGTTTGGGTGTTACTCCAAATGAGCTCTCTCAAGCTACCGGGTATTGGGACTATCTTTTCTCCGCCTCACTTGCTAGTGGAAGAGGATCTAGATTAAATAGTCACCTCATTGAAGGAGATGGAATTATAGATACATTCTCTTTGAAAACAGATTTATGGGTCTAATCGGGTGTCTATGATGATAAAACATCCTGAATTGTCCGACCCTAAGGAAGAGGTTACCCTGCTCGTCAGTACCGGATTTCCTCCTCATTTAATATGGAGGTCCTAATGTTTCTTCCCTTTATGCAGGGTGCCGAGGAATACCAAGGGGCAATTCCTTCCCCGGAGTATACTCCCCAGGGTACCGCAACAAGAGAACACACATCTTCGACTAAGAGGGTTATCCAAGATGGTTCGCATGGGGCAGTTGGGCACATGGAAGCGACCATCGTGGATTCAACTGGGGTCTTTCCTCCTCCATCTCCTCCCAGCGTTTCGAGCAGAGAATATTCCCCTGGGAAGATCCAGAAACATTGGCAGGTGTCCCAACTATCGGAACGGCTCAGACAGGGAATGTTGGGAAATCATGATTCTCATTTCCTAAATTACCAACTCATATATTCAGATTCTACTAGTCATTAACTATTTTGGTGCTATGGTGTAGGGCCCATGGGAGACATGAAATTTTATTCCCGAGTTGTCGTACCTTCTTCCCCTTTATTATTTGAGGGACCTCATGTGACCATACAAGAGCGTGACAAGATGGCGGGCCCTGCTGACGGGGCTAGTGGTACAGACGCTTTCCTTCTATCTACAACAACCAGTGATATGTCAGAGGAGGAGGATCCGGAAGAAGAGAATCTCGTTGATCACATAGCTTATATAAATGCAGGGGAGGTCGGGGCACCCGTGATTACCAAGGAGGCCCCATATCTGATGGGGCCAGCTACCTTGGACCCGATGGATCCCATGGAAATGGATTAAGATCCTGTTATCAGGACAGTTATCGAAAACCCAGAGCGTACAATCATTATGTGAACTAGGGGAGTAATTTCCCTGAGCTTGATCTCCATAGATGACCTCTTGGGGATAGCTTTGAGATCACTGGTTTTGGGTGTGGTCTTAGGTCCTGGACGCCTCTGAGGGTTTCCAGGACCCCCTTGCCTCTTGAAGATATAGCGTCCTCCTTGATCGGCAGTGGTGGCATAGAGCTTGAGGGCACTGACACCGTGATGACCGGTGGTAAGATTTTCAATCTCTTACCACTGATTCCTTTCTATTCCCTTTTTTGATTAGGGATACTTATCAGTTTTATCGACTTTTGGGATTTAGAACCATGACCTTTGGCACTAGAAAGTATTTCATCGAATCCATTCGTGCCTGTGAACATAACTGCAGTTGGCGAAGTTGTCGTGGCGTCGGAGTTTGTGATTGAATCCACATCAGGTCCCTCCCTAGTGATTTTCATCCCAGAGTATGTATCTTCATCCAGGAGAGACTCGAATCAACGAGTCCCTTCAAGTATCTGACCTTATCGCCAAAGGGCATGGGATAAAATCTAGAAGCTGATTTCTCAGATGCCCCTGGCCGAGATGCCAACTAAATTTCCGAAGCTGTGTGATCTTTTTATGCTGCTGGGATTTGGAGGCTTTGATTACCATGATATTTATGATATAGTCAAGTAGGTGGTTCCTGACTAGGAGAGGCTTAATGGTATTGAATCTTGCCTTTTTTCTACTCAGTCTGAAGCCAACATTTCCACGACCGACAACTTTTCCTAACAAGAGCTCATGATCATGCCCGGGTAGTCGTGAGACATCAAGAAGAATTCTTTAAGCATCGTTTTCGACTGGAGGTGCTAAGGAGTGACATAAAATGGCTATAGCAGGAAGAGACTAATGTCACAACCATAATTGAAGAAGGGGAGTCGCAGCTGGCAGGGGAGATGAGGGTGATCTTAAAGGCGGCACAGTAGGCAAAAGCACTGTTGGATGGTGGAGAAACTGACACAACCTTGTTGCAGAATCTCTATCAAGTAATCAAGGGTTCTCATCAGTGCATGATACAACTTTTTGAATCCACTGAATGTCTCCTGTAAAAAAAATTCATGCCATAGGAGGCTCCGGATTGTGTAATCCCTTCTCATCAACATTGATATGGAACAAAGAGATGTATTTTTATCTTAGCACTCTTGACATATTATCCTGTGATAGAAATAATTTGACCAGATTGTTGAATATGATAATTCACCGAACATAAAATAATTATAGTTTAGGATAATTGATAAAATAGAAACAAGCTTTAATTTTTTCCTGGACCATGGGATCCCGCGAGCATAGTTTGACTATTTCTGGGGTTTTGTAGAAAAACCCCACCAAATATTTGTTTTTTCTGTTAATACCCTAATTTTTTCCTGGGCCTATTTGGTGTGGAAACAGCATGTATAGCCCGACTTTTTCTTAGGATTAACTTTTCAGGTTTTTGGCTTAACGGGATTTGTGCCTCTTTTTGCGAGCAGTTTAAAGCCCCGCTGACAAGACTATCATTACTGATGTTTTAGGTCGAACATCTTTGACTAGATATAGTGCAGAGAGGGCCCCGATGAGGCTTTGTTGATTAAAAGATGTCCCAATAACTTTCAGATGCACCTGAGGAGAACATGTTTAGATGTGAATGACATGCAGGGCATGTCTCAAGGCATTGGAGCTAAATTGGAGTGAAGAGGTAGAAAAAGCATTACCTGAGGAAATCATGCCTTTGGTAGATGAGCAAGGGGCAATCAATATGCAGAGCCGCTGAGGGAATGGTATGCATAGTCGTGCAAGGTTGTCCTTAAGCCAATGATTGTCCATTTCTGATAGATTGAGGACTTCATGGAAGTGAGAATTATGAAAACCATCAGGGGTGGCTCGGAAAGGGTATGGGATTCCTGAAAGGCTTTGGGACCGTCTACATGAATCGGGAATGTGGATGAAGGGTCCTTGTCCTATGCATTTAATCAGTGTAAATGTTTGTTGGAGCTTGGTGAAGTTTAACAAAATGCAGCTAGGACATTATTTAAAATGGAGAGGCTTCTCCTGGTACTCTATAATCTCATCAGATAAGTTACGACATATTCAGGTAGGATTGTGCAATAAGTTGGTAAACTTCAGCTCATAGTGTTTCTGAATCCTAGGATGGATATGGGGGCTCAAAGGCCTAGAGGCATATGGAGAGAAGCACTGCCTGAGGAAATCTTTTCATCGGTAGATGATCTTGGGGAGATCAATATGTGGAGCTGTTGAGGGCATGGTATTCATAGTAATGCAATGGTGTCCTAAGGTCAATATTCTCCCGATAGGTGGAAAACTTCAATGAAGTTGGGATTCAGGACCACCAGGGGTGTCTTACTATGGTTCAGCTCTTTCTGAGTACAGAGTATGGTTTATGAGGATAGAGTTCTTACATACGGTAGAAACGTCTGGGCTAAATTTCCCTAGAATGGGTGAAGTCATACATTCACACGCTAGTGTGATACGGTGGTTTCTGTAGGTCTAGCTCGTGCATTAAGGGACAACGGAAGACCCCTATTCCTAATTGAACCCATGATAGGTTTCAACCATGGATTTTAATATCATGCGGCGAGGACGGAGAGAAGTTTAAATTCCTTGGAGTTTAATGTCATGTAGTATGGACAAATTATGTGCAGTTTAATGTCATGAAGTAAGGATGGTGGGGGTACATTTTTAAACCTATTAAAATGCTTGTAGTTGGAGGCATTTCCCTAGATGCTTAATGCTTGGTCCTTGCAGCTTAATGCCAAGTGGAAAGGATATGTTCCAGGCAGTTTTAATCATTATGCTCTAAGGATGTAGATGCAAAGGCCACTGTTGATCAGAATGTAACAGGGCTTGAATATCTTGGAATGTCCACGATAGGGAGAGGGGATAATGTTGTAAATCTTGTTTCTTGGCCTTCTTGGATCATGAGAGATGATATGGGTGATCTGAGGACAGTAAGCGTACGAGTCTAGGAAGAGTGTCGCATAAGGAAATCTTACCTTTGGTAGATGGGCCAGAGGGCTATCAATATGAAGAGATGTTGAGGGCATGGTATGCATATTCATGAAAAGGTGTCCATGGGTCGATGAATTTCCACTTACGATGGCCGTGGGTGGTTAGGAATATCCGCAATTATCTTGGCCGCAAAGTCTATTATTTGGTAAGGAAATATCTGGACATGTCAGGGATGTTCATCCCTGGTTTCTGTTAAAACTCGAAGAGTTCACCTCACTGATTCATCTTGCGCATGGGGTGTACATTTACTCCATGTAGTTTAACATCGTGCAGTATAGACGATGTAGTCTTAGTTTAACAGTCATAGAGTTCAGACCATTAGGTGACTATTGCTATAATCACCTAGAGGGAAATTGAGTTAGGATGCTCTAGTATACTCTGAACAAGCCTGAGTGGATGAGGGTGTAGACTATACCTCAGGGGTTTCCTGAATCCAGAGATATGGTATGGGGATCTGAGGCCGGTAAGTGTACGAAGATAAGAAGGGTATCGCCTGAGGAAATCTTTCCTTCGGTAGACGGGCCAGGGGATATCAATATGCAGATCCGCTGAGGGCATGTTATGCATAGTCATGAAAAGGTGTCCATGGGTCGGTGACTTTCCACTTCTAATGGCCATGAATGATTATGAAAATCCGTGATTGCTCATAGAACAGAGTTCGGCATATGGGGATAATGGTGTCCAAGCATACAAGAAATACCTTCACCGCAGTTGCCTGCCGAGTCAAAGAATCTTAGTCCAAGCTTGATGTTTGTAGATTCAGATCTTCATTTGAACCACGGGAAGATACATAGGATAAACCAGGCAGGGATACCCTGGCAACGTTTGGATTTGAGAGGTGGGATGAACTTGTAAACCACTACTCCATACATTTTTTGATCAGGAGATATGATATGGGGGCACTGAGCCTGGTAAGAATACGAAGATAGGAAGAGTATCTCATGAAGAAATATTTCATTTGGTAGATAGGCCAGGGGATATCAATATACAGAGCCGCTGAGGGCATGGTATGCATGGTCATGAAAAGGTGTCCACGGGTCGATAAATTTCCACTACCGATGGCCATGTATGATTATGGAGATCCGCAATTATCTGGGTCGTGGAGTCTGATGTTTGGAGAGGATGCATCCAATTGTGCCAGGAGTATTCCCATATCATTTCTCTATTTATCTTGGGTGGGTCTTAATGAAGTCAGTGTAGTTTAACATCGTGCGGTGAGGATGATGTCCGTGAATTTTTAACGTCGTGCGGTGAGGACGAAGTCTGTGTGACGTGAAAGGGGATTCCATGCAGTTTAAAATCATGCCTTAAGGATGAGGGGTATATATACCTATGTTTTCATTATTGGAAGTTTGGTGGGGAGATAAGCTCATGGAATCACTACGTATCCTATGAAGATAGGAATCCAGCCTCACGTAGTTCTATTGAGAATAATACACCTCGTTCGGGTCTGGTCCGCACATAAGGGAAAAGGTAACTTTTAATTTCATTCAAGGGTGGCTGGGTCAAGATACAGAATCCTGACATTGCTACATATCCTGTGAAGGAAGTAATCAAGCCGTACGTAGTTATTTGGAAAAGATACACCCTATTTAGGTCTGTTCTGTACATGGAGGAAGAAGGCATTTTTTAATCCTCATTTGGGGTGGCTGGGCCAGGATGTGGAATTATGGCATCACTACGTATCTTGAGACAGCAGGAATCAAGTCACACATAGTTCTTTGAATGAGGTAAATCCCGTGTAGGGTTGGCCCATCCACAGGGGAAGATGGCATTTTTTTGGGGGTGGCTAGGCTAGGAGATAACGTCCCGGCATCGCTACATATCCTGCGAAGGAAGGAATCAAGCCATATGTAGTTCTCTGGAAGGGATACACCCCATGTAGGGTTGGTCCATACACGGGGAAAAAGGGAACTTTTTTCACATTATTCAAGGGTGGTTGGGCCATGATACAGAATCTCGACATCACTACGTATCCTGCGAAGGCTGTAATCAAGCCATACGTAGTTCTCTAGAAGGGATACTCCCCATGCAGGTCTGGTCCTTACATGGGGTAAAGGGGGTATTTTTAGACTTCATTATCCATGTAGTTTAACATCATGCGGTAAGGACAAGAAACACAACTCGTGCAGGTTTGGTCCGTACATAGGGGAAGAGGGCATTTTTTTAATCCTCATTTGTGGTGGCTGGGTTAGGATGTATACTTTTGGCTTCACTACGTATCCTACGAGAGCAGGAATCAAGTCACACATAGTTATTTGAATGAGGTACATCCCGTGCAGGGTTATCCTGTACACGGGAGAAGAGGAAATTTTTTTCGGGGGTGGCTAGGATAGGAGATAAGGTCCCGACATCGCTACGTATCCGGTGAAGGTTGGAATCAAGTTGTATGTAGTTTTCTATAAGGGATACACCCTGAGTAGTTTTGGTCATTACACGGAGGAAAAGGGGCATTTTTTTATCTTTATTTGGGTGGGGGCTGCGCTAGGACACAGAATCCTAGCGTCGCTACATAACCTTCAAGGGCAGGAATCAATTCGTACGTAGTTATTTGAAATCCATGTAGTTTAACATCGTGCAGTAAGGAAAAACACTCTTAGTTTAGGGTCATGGAGTTTGGACCATTTGCGCTTGGCCGTTTAACGTCATGCATCTCGGACAACAGCTGGTTTTGGTTATGCGAAATACGTCTTCAGAAGTCTCGCATTCGTAGGAGCTGTAGTGAACTGTCCGTCCATGGTGATCATGGCATATGTTTCATTGGAGTAGACCTTGTGTATAAAATATGGTCCCTCCCACTTGGGCTCCAACATTGGTGGTTTTTTTTCCTGGTATCATTGGGGTGTGAAGGACCAACACCAATTCTCTTTCCGAGAAAGACCGAAGGTGAACATTTTTGTTGAAGGCTCGTGCGATTTGGTTCTGATATACTTCCAAATGGTGCAAAGTGTGAAACCACTTCTCATCTAGTTTTTCCAATTCACCAAGTTGTTTCTCTGATTGATCATCATTGGATAACTGATCACAAATGGGAACCCGGAGCGTGGGAAATTGGAGCTCAATGGGAAAGACTTCTTCTATTTCGTATACTAATGAGTACGGTGTATCTCGAGTAGCAGTGCAGATTGTGTTTTGATAAGCCCAAAATGCATGAAGGAGTTTATTTGTCCATGATATTCTGTCTTTTTCCACCATTTTCTGGAGAATGTTGGACTCGGTATTTTTGAAAGCCTCTATCTGTCCATTTTCCGCTGCATGGTAGAGGGATGAATGGATCAACTTGATACCATATTATTGGTATAGTTTCTCCAATTTTGTAGAGTAGAAATTGGTGCCATTATCCGTCAGTATTGTATGAGTGAAGAAATATCTGGTGATGATATTGGCTTTCAAGAACCTGACAATGTTTCTTTCCCTGACATCCTTGAGGGGTACAACTTCTGCCCATTTGGAAAAGAAGTCAGATTATTTGATGATATACTTCAGTTGTTTGGCCGTGGTGGTAGGATTTGGTCCCATGATTTCCATTCCCCAGAAGGAAAATGTCCACGAGTAAATGGCCTCCTGAAGTAACTTTGGGGGTTAGTTAAGGAAGTTGGCACAAATTTGGTAGGAGTGGAATTTTGTGGTAATTTGGTAGCAATATCGTATCACGGTGGGCCAATAGTACCCAAGCCTTCGGACCATATGGGGAATCATAGAACCTCACTGGTGTGCTCCACATACTCTGGCATGCACCTCAGTCATGACGGAAGTGTTATCTTCTCTATCAATGCATCTGAGGAGGACTTCATCGAGGCCTCCTTTGTGGATGACCTCTTGCAGACCCATGCCATAGTATATGACAAAGTTGATTTCCCTTCACTATATTTTCTATTGTTCCGCTCTGCTTGATGGAAGTTCTCCACTTAGAAGGTAGTTTGAAATGGGGATCATCCAGCCGGTGGCAGGAGCATATGGATCGGGGATAGGATTGACTTCGTTGATCTCTTCTTTCTTAGCCTGAACAAATGTCAAGATCGTTCGACGATGAGCAATACTGATAAATGTTTCATCCCGGTCTTGGTCAACTAGGGATGTGTCCGCAATAGCTACTGCATCATCCTGGGAATTTTGAGGCCGGGGAATATAGGTAAATGTTTGTTCTCTGTAGAATTTTTCCATTAACCCTCAGACATGGTCAAATAGGGGAATCTGATGCTCCTTTTTAATAACATAGTCACCATTGAACTGCTTGATGACCAGTTTTGAGTCACCTTTTACCTTATGGTGCTATACGTGTTCCTGGAGTGCGAGATCCAAGCATGCAATGAGGTATTGATACTCCACCTCATTGTTTATAAATCCTTATGATAGGAGGAAGGAATATGGAAAGATTGCCTTTTCTAGGGAAACAAGTATTATCCACAGACCCACCTTGTTAAATTTGGGATCTTCCAACCTCTTCCTGGTTGGGCATCGGGATGCACCGTCAAAGTACATTTCCCATGTTGGGAACTCCTCTTGAACCAAGAATATGTCTTCATCAGGTAGCTCGACGTCTAGTGCGGTGGTCCCCTTCGATGGGTTCTCTACCATAATATCTACTAATTCCTAAACTTTAATGGATTTATGAGGCACAAAACAGATGTCAAACTGTTGTAGGATGACTTCCCATTGGGATAGGCACCCCTTTAACATCCGGTGGATGAGAATGTACATTAGATGGTTACTACGTGAGAAAAAATGGACTTTATGATGCTGCACAAAATTTCACAATTTTTTAACTGCGATGTCTAAGGCCAAACAACTTTTCTCGATGTTTGAGTATCAAGTTTCAGCTTCGATCATGGTTCAATTGACGTAATAGAGACTATTTTCACTACTGGCGTCATTATTCTGTGCAAGGAAGGCTCCCAATGACCGTTCAAGGGCGATCACGTATTTGATAAGGGGTCTCCCATTAACCAGGGGCATGAGAACCTGTGGGATTAAGAGGTACTTATTTAGGCTGTTGAATTCCTCTTGGAAATCATCTTTCCATTGGTTTGTAACCACCATTTTCATTAACCTGGTTAAGGGAAAAAAATTTACCTGCCATGTTGGCTATGAACTAACTAAAGTAGGCCAGGTTTCCTTGGAATCCTCTCAACTCACTGAGGTTTCGGTGAGGTGTAAGACCAAGGAAAACCTTTGTCTTTTCAAGGTCTACTTTGATGCCACAATGGTGTATGAAGAAGCCAAGGAATTTCCCTGAGGTAACCCCAAAGGTTCATTTCAAGGGATTCATCTTCAGGCTATGTTGTCGTATTTTGATGAAGAAAGTTTCATGGTCTAATAGGTGATATGAGCGTTGTATTTATTTGACCACCAAGTCACCCATGTAGCATTCGACGAATCTTCCCAATAATGGTTTAAAGATATAATGCATGGCATGTTGATATGTGGCGCCCATGTTCTTGATACCAAAGGGCATTTCACTGTAATAGAATACTCCTTGAGGGGCCCTCAAGGCAGTGGATTCTTCGTCTTCTCGATCCATGTAGATTTGATTATAACCAGAATAAATGTCCATGAAAGAGAGAGCCTCATACCCGGTCGTTGCGTCTATTAATAACATGGTAATCGGGACCGGTAAATCATCTTTCGGGCAATGCAGATTGAGATCTCTGAAATCGATGTAGACACAGATTTGTCCATTATTTTTATTGATATGGACAATTTTGGCCAACCAGATGGGGTATTGGGCCTCCCGAATGAAGACTACATTAATAAGCTTATCGACTTCAGCCTCTATTTTGGCTGCACGTGTAGGGTGCGTCCTTCTGGTGGCTTGTTTAATTCACCACTGGTCTTATGGCTGGCCTAAGTGGTGCTTCACCACTTCAGGATCAAGTATCGTAATTTCTGTGTAATTCTAGGAAAAAACATCATGGTGTTGCCTCAAGAAAGAGGTATATACCTCGTGCTCCTCGGGAGATATGTTTATACTAATGATAGTGGGCCTTGGGTATTCCTCGGTACAAAGGTTTATTTCCCTGATCTCGTCCACATTGGTGGAGATACCTTCCTCAAATTTGGGAGGTGCATCCCTGAGATCTTTCTCCTCTTCTTCCCCCACATTCTCATCTTCTTGATCCAATGGGGGGGGGGATTTCCCGAAATGGGATCTTGGGAGTCTGGAGGTGAGGCATCTTGTGAATGCCCACTCAATTACTCACCCCCAAATTCAGGGTAAGCAAAAATTTATGCATCTTCATGCTCGACTGTTATAGTTGAAGTCATGAGAAAAATTGATTGTGTGTCCCGGCTAGAATTCATGCTCTCAACATGGTTGTTGGGCAGTACACAGTCTTCGCCGAGCATCTTAAGGGGTTTATGATGAACCATTTCTAGACCATTTGGAGCAGGGATACAGTCAATACCATCGAACGAAGGCTTCTTTTACTTTTGCTCGTAAAACCTGGCATCAATGTAGTGTGACGTAGAGAGCTCAAAAGGGGCCTTGTAAATGTGAAATGTCCCACTTTGTCCATTGACGCAATACATAACACACTGGTGTTAGGATAAAGGAATTTCCATGTGCTTATGGAGCCACGACCTTCCCAGTAGGTCATTGAATATTGTATTCTTCAAGACAACCAGGAATTCTGAGTAGGCCGCATGGTCGCCAAAATGATTTTTTAGCTTGATTTGTCCCATCGGCTTCTGTTCACTCTTGTCCTAACCCAACAATGTTGTGGCTAAGGGTATTAGATCATTCTCACTATATCCCAACTTGCGAAGTGTCTGTAGGGGAAGGAGGTTAACTCCAGAGCCATTGTTAATAAAGACTTTCAGGATCTTGACATCATTTAATTTACCAGACACATATAGTGGTTTGATGTGTCCTTGCATGTTGGTATCTTTATTCTGATCAGTGAAGGAAATCACTGCATTGCACTCAGCCGGGAAAGTCTTTTTTTGGTAAATCTCGGCAGCGGCTACCTTAGCTTGAAACTCATGGGGGCTGAGCAAGGCTTCTACAAGTGCCTCCTTGAGATCTGTTGACAAACTCAGGGCATCGATGATTGACAGTTTGGCTTGTACTGATGACAGATGCTTAAGGATATCGTATTTCTGCTCCAGTGACTAATGCATTCCCTTTTTTGTGAGCTTTTTAGTAGGCACGTTAGGATCCAGAGTATGTGACTAGGAGGGACCACCTAATGGGTTGGACGTTGATGGTGATCCCACTTTCTGGGGTCTCGGCCCGACCAGTCTGTTTGTGCGCAGTACACAGCTAGACACATGTTCCTCCTCTGATGGGTACCACAGAATGTTGTGCCCAGAGTGGCTGCTTGTAAAGGTGGAGAGATTTTATTTATCCTACTGAGTCCGTTGAAGGTATTTCCCATGGGTCTCTACGATATTAACGGTCTTGTCCAGGGTAAAACCATAGGGTTGGTTCTGGCCATGACTGCGCCTCCCCTGTTACTCCTGCTTCTACGATTCCCCATCCCGGCTCCTTGAGTTGGGAACTCAGGTTTGTAAACATACCCTTCATCGGGGAATTATTCCATTAGATGGATGACATTTATGGAACCAAATATTATCTCCTCATCTTGTGAGAGGTCAACCTGTTTGGGTGTCCCTGATGGTGCCATTTGGTGGGTCGGTTCCCATGGTGCCATGTTCAGGGGCATAAAATCATATAGTGTCGAGGCTATATTTGGCCTCATTGCTGACAACTCTTATTGTCTCCTCCCTCTTCGATTTTTCCTGGATGACCGGCTCGTGGAGGGTTGTGAGGTCAATATTTTTGGCTGTGCGACATTAGGGGTTGTAGGCGGCAACACCAGCTATTGTAGTTGAGCTTGGAGTATTCCCTAAGCTTGGTTAATAGTCTTCCGAGTCATCCAGTAATCAAATTTTGGCCTATTCATGCTGGTGACTTTCTGCCACCGCTCCCCATTGTCGGAGTCAGTGGTTGAAATATATGTCACGTGTGCTGGGGGTGGTCTCAGCTCGACCAACCCGGAGTCTACCATCCTTGGTAGGAGGTGTTTGAAGACGAAGTATTCCTGGATATTGTTCCCCAACATTCGATGGTTGGGACAGTAATCTGGAATGTCATTATACTTGACTTCTTTGGGATTCCATGGCTCTAGGAGGTGGAGAAAATTACAATTCATGGCGGTGAGGAAGTAGCCACGGACTTGGTCCTCTATGAATGTGTATAATTTGTGTCTATATTCCTCTAACTCATTCCGCGTCGATCCTCTCTGATCATCCCGCTTTGGAGGAGGAGTCCACTGATATACAGGGGGCCCTTGAGGACTTGGTGGAGGCATAGGTAGTGGAGAAGGCACAGAGGCTGGCTTGAGCATGACAGGGATTGATTCACCTATAACTGTTCTCTTTACAAGATCCTGTGAGGCCATTCAGGACTTCATATTTGTCCGATGTAGGGAGTCATCAATTCTATGAGCAATGAGAGAGAGATTTAGTAAACCAATGGTGCACTCCACTGGTATGTGTAGTGTTCACTGCTCATCTCGAAGGCTATTGATACATATGGAAAACACCTCATCATGGGGCATTGGCCGGTTCAGAGAGTAGGTCAAACCCTTCCATATTGTGATGAAATCCCAGACCCTCTCGTTCTCCCTATATTTGCAATTCATGAGGTCACTGACTGTTGTTTTAGGCAGCATTGAGATGAAGTGGAACAAGAACTACTGTCAAAGGTCCTCTCAGCTTTTTATTGACTGATCTGGTAGATTAGTATACCAGATGAAGGATGATCCTTGCAAGTTCTGCATGAAACATATGTGTTTCACTCCTACTTGTTGTTCCAGAGTTCCCATAATAGGGTCAAAATAATACGCGTAGTGCATCAACTGTTGTTCCGGGTCACCTGATCCATTGAAAATGGGGAATATAGGTATCCCAAAATTGGGTGGGGGTGTCGTGCTGCTCACCCAATCTAGGTAGGGCTTCCGCTCTAGCTTTATTAGAGTTTGTCGACCTTCCATTGCTTCCAATAGAGCTGTCAGTGCCTCGATGGTGTTGGAGAGACCCTGATTTACATACTGTTGGGCCCAATCATGGGAAGGTATTGCCTAAGGAATCGATTGAGGATCCAGCTCGGCCGACACCAAGATTGCACATGTCGTTTGTGACACCTTCAAAGGGTTCATATGCACTCTCTCCGATTACATTATGAGTGCAGGGAAGTCTTAGTATTAACCCGGATCCATGTTCAGATAGTTGGACAGACTGGGTGCCTCATTGGGCAGAGACCCTAACCGCGCTTCATTCGTCGGGGCAAACCATTTTCTTTGAGGTGAGCTTTCTGGGAGTTCAAGGTGTGTCTCTTCTAAGGAAGCGATTTCAATAAGAAGGTTCCTCTGGAGTAGCTCGAGGTTAAGCCACCTTAATTCTTTGATTTCCCCTTCCTGCCTAGAGAATGTCTCTTTGAGCATAGGTGGCTTGTTTTTTGAGAGAAGGGAACGAGTTAAGGGTAACCATTCCTTTGATCTTATCCTTGCTGGGAGCTCACAGGGTGAGCAGAGGAGGGTTAGCTAGAAGGGCGGCCCTATTTGGGGTGGCCCACTGGTTCCGGTTGTGTACACCTTGTGGTTCGTTGTGAGTCACAGCCTGACTAGAACCATCATCTCCCGATCCTTCTAGATTTGCATCATCTCTGGTGTCACCTACGGTGTTAGCCTCTATGGTGTTTATGGATGCATATCGTGGGTTGGAGGAGATTTCATCTTCCATGTAGGAATAGGATTTCCCATGCCTTTTACCTGTCCTCCTCTTCCTGTCTCGGGACTGCTTTCGGACTCCTAGATGATGGGTGAAGCAGAGAGTTCCTAGATGCGACCTCAGGGTATGCCCCCATCTTGAAGGAGATGGTGATTAAAAAGACGATATTGGGTAGGAACCTCCTCTTTTAACTGTCCTCCCTAGATGATAGAATACTGATTCTCGTGGAGGAGGTTGTTGTTGAGGTGGTAAAAGTTCCCCTAGCCCTGAGGGCTGGGGTTGGCTCCATTCCTAGGACGTTGAGTCTCTTCCCATATTTATAGTTCTAACGGTGGAATGTTTTGTTCGAAATGCCCCTAGCCCTCCAATCTAGGGTTGACCCTCGATCGCGGCAGTGGCTGCTACTATCGCAAACTTCCTGATCTTGCATGCCCCCATTCGGGGGTGAACTGGATTTTATGCTGAGTTCACCTACGAATCAATCCGCTCTGGGGTGGCAGGAAATGACTGCTGATTGGCCTCTCATAGGCAAGAGTCATGTTGTATGATTTTGATGTCCTGATTCAGGATCTCTTGAAAGGATCGTTCCCGTCTGGCTTGACTCTTCTGTAACTTACTCAAGGCCTATCTCGGCTGGGTCTATCGCCCATCTGGGAAAGTGACCTCACCTGATTGCTTTCTTGACGTGATGGCATTGCAAGATATTATGTCGAACGGGTTCTTCTGGGTTGGGAGCGGAGTGAAATGAAGAGATCCATGTTATCTTCATCCTTTGATATCGAATCCCTTTAGAGTGTCATCAATGAGGCGGAACAACTATTGTAGTGCATGGAGGCATGTTATCTCAATGATTCCTTTATGCCTCTCGAGTCGTTGTTGTCGCGCTGAAGGAAGAGCTTCCAGTTCTATGTGATGCAGGAGGTCTCCAATTGTCTTGATATGGTCTACATACCCATTATAGGGTAGGAATATTGACCTCATCTGGTGGAGGGTTGTCCATATATTGGAGCATATGTCGTGCACACATTCTTCTGACAAATTTTTGGCCTTGTCGAATTGAGAGGTGGTCGTCGGCCAAAACATAATAGGAACATCATCTCTAGCCAGTAATTTCCTCAGGTGTAACATGTAGGCATACTCCTCCTCTAGTGATTCTTCTACCTGGTCGGCCCAACTGAGATGCTTAGAGATAGTGTGGTCAGAGACGGTGGGGCCGGTAGGTATTGAATTATCATGTGGGCGATTACGAGGTGGTTCAGAAGATGAACATGGCCCCAGACTGTCTCCTGCTTGAAGAAGGGTGTCATTAATGACTAGCTAGGAATCTGACATGCTTGATCTCGTCCTTTTGAGTGTCTCAGCATATGAGGGATTTTATATGCTTGATTTGGCAAGGTGAGGACCTTCCTGTTAATATGATAGGTCACTGCTGGGAGGACCTTCGCAATGGTGGCTGCAATGGCGAGGACTACCATTATAGCTGACGCGGGGAGAGTATCTGTGGGGTATACCCTAGGAAGGTCCTTTAGAATGTACCACCATGAGGGGAGGGCCTTCTTTTTTATCGGCGTGTAGGCGGGTAGGGCCTCCACCATCCATGTTGTAATGGCGAGGGGTACCATTACTACTTGATGCCTCACTGCATAGAGGACTTTTATAGTTCATACACGGGGGAGGACCTCCAAGGCGTATCACATCGAGGGGAGGGCCTTCTGGATATGTAGTGTTGTATGGGGAGGGCCTTCGCAACAAATTCCATCATGGTGAGGATGAACATCATGGTTTGACGTTCGATGTGTATCTGGGGGAGGACCTTAAAGACACACTACGATAAGGGTAGGACCTTCTTGTTGCTTGGGTCATTGTGTGGAGGACCCTTGCAATGGAGGTCGTAGTGGTGAGGATTACGATAACAGCTGCTGCGATGGAGAGGAATACCATCACAGCTGTCGTAGGGAAAATATCTGTGGGGTACACCCTATGGAGGTCCTTCAAAATATAATGCAATGAGGGTAGGGACTTCTTGTTTCTTGGAATCTTTACGTGGAGGACCTCTATTATCAGGGTGGTGAGGACTAACATCGTGATCAAATTCCTAGCTGCGCAGAGTGTCGTTGCAACGTAACCCCTGGGGAGCACCTTTAGGGTGGGCCATGCCACAGGGAGAGCCTTCTTGTCATGATGAGACATCACTGTAGGGAGTTCCTCCATAGTTAAAACTACAATAGTGAGGACTACTATCATAATCTGTGGTCCCACATCACGGAGATTGTTTGCAGTGTATAACCCGGTGAGAACCTTCAGGGTGGACCACAACATGTGGAGGGCCTTCTTGCTGCTCGATCTTCTGGTCACGTGGAGGGATTCTGTGTCTCGTATCAAAAGAGAAGCTATCATGATCGATCATTATATTCTCGTGGGGGAGGCCCCCACGGGTGCTCTGGGGAGGACCTTCATATCTGCTGGTAGCGACACTGAGGGGAGGACCTTCGTAACTTCTACTACCACTCCCAAAATATGGTAATGCGTGGGATGGTTTTTGAGCATTCAATATGTTATTAACAGCATTGGTAACCCCAGATTCTAGAAAAACAGAGTCATGAACACACTCTTTATTTTCCAGATGCCTTTGGCGCGTTCAGGGCGCTTTCTTGTGGGAAATAGGGACTTTCTGCTGTTGGTAACAGCCTTCACCTTTGAGCCCCTTTCTAATTGGGTCCCGTGATGTTTTTGAGATTTTACGACGAACATTGTGACATTAATTAGGGATATATGTCTGCTCTGGAGAATCCACTATGATGGATGGGTGTCCCCCAGTTGGAACGAGTGAAGCTGCTCAATCTGATTGACCTTGTATCGCAGAATATGGAAGACGACCCTCCTGGGCGGAAGCTGGGATATAGATCTTCTCTGAGGTGGATATCTCATATCATAGATTAGTATCCTCAATTGGAGAGATTGGATCATGGGCCCGAGTCCTTGCTGTTTCGGCTGATGCAATTACATTTCGGAAAGTATGCAAGATATGATCTGGGATCGATACCTGCTCCTCCATCATTGCCAAGATATGCAGAGAGACATCTTTGGATAGAATGGGCATGAAGGCCCATTCCGGCATTGGAGTAGGAATATCCTGCTCCGGTCCTCCAGTGGTCAGTAGGTTCTGACAATTCTCTTATGTCGGGGAAGGTGAAGGAGTCTACCCCTATGTCAGGATATGCTGGTTTATCTCTCCGTTTTCCACCACAATGGGATGGAAGACTTTACTTGCATCTGCAGGGAGCTGGCCCTGCATATGTTGGTTTCCCACCGTATCAAGTTGGTGGCCTTTATTGGCCGGGAGACGTGCCTACCTATTAATTTCGGCCACATCTGGATGGCGGGATTTATTGATCGCCACCACATCGGGATGGTAGGCATCAGGAACATATGCACGTAGCTAGTCTTGCAGGTGCTGGGTCGCCACCAGGTCTGTTGGTGGGATTCACGAACCTGGGCAGGGAGAGGTGCATGCCCGGTAGGTTCCTCCCTAAGTGGGTGATGGGATTGATGGAGCTCAGTGGGGATGCACGCCTAACCGTATGATGCTTCCATGTCTGGATGGCGGGCTTTGGCGGAGCGAATAGGCGTATGTGCCTGCTCGCAATACGTCTCCGTGACTGGGCAACAGAGCTCCCTTTTAGGGATAGGGGTGATGACTGGTCCCAGGTTGTACGTTTTTAGCCCTCGTCGGGCAGTATGAGGGGCCGGATCTTGGGGAGCGTGGGTCTGGATCCTTGGTGCAACAACCTCCTTAGCATGAGGATATTGGGATGCAGCATAACCGCGGAGACATCTTCTGATTGGGGCCTTAGAGTGGAACCCCCATTCAGTGGGGATGAAGTCCTCAATGTCGACCTCACCAGCCTCCCTAAGGTAAGGTAGGTGCGTGTTGTCTTGATCTGGGGATAAAATCTCGAAACTGATTTAGATGGAAACATGAGTTGTCTAGATATTCGATCGTAGCCGTTTTTGGGCTGGCGATCGATGGGTCTTGGTAGATTTGAGGGCGTGCATGGCCGCCTCCACCATCGGGAAAGTACCGTTCAAGTGGTAATTTCAGATCAACGAATCTGAGACCCATCGTTGAAGATTCTTGGTAGGGGAATTGTTCCATTGTTGGTGAGGATATCTGGTCAGTGCGTTGCTAGAAGTACGTGTCCATGAGTTCCTCAGTGGTGTCATTGGATCGAAGGGAGCTCTGAGTGGTACCTGTTAAATATTTTAACAAATATAAACAGAAAACCTGTTAAAGAAACATCTCCTGATCCCATGCGTAATTAATGACCATTATTGGCCCTCCATGTGAGTATAATGGGGAAAAAGTGGAATTAGGTTAAATCTGTCATGCATGGTTAAAGATTCTCGTCGAGTTCACCATTTTTTGTTACGAATCAGTTCGAAACGCCAAACAGTTCTGTATCTGTCAAAACATGGACCTTCTTTTCAAAGGCATGCATTCGCTGGGTGATTGGTCCGGTGACGCTTATGAACTCACATTGGTCGAGAGGATGTAATGTCGGGATCATCGCACCCTTTTGGGGGAAATTATTGCCTGTTTCGGGACTCTCCTATATATTTAATACATGATCATATGTTTGCGAATCTTTGGTTCATACCCAAGCATAGTATCCACAGATTACTCCAGGTTGGAAATGCCCAGCTGAATGCATGGATTCAGAATCTATTAGCCCCGAGGTTTACCATCCCTCATTTGATTAATGTCTCTGAGGATTTTGGACCCATTGAGACGACACTGGTTTGAAGCCCCATAACTGGGTGCTCTGGAGTTTATTTTCGTCCAGGAGGGACAGATAACAACCTGATCGTTTGGATCTAACCTGTGATACAAGCCTCCTACATATCCTCATGAGAGGAATCAGAATCCACATAGTTTGGTTTGGGTTGAGGCTTACACTCTTGGGAAGACCAAGGTGTTGGGGAGCCGACATGAAGGTGGTCGGAACGACCGGTTGTTGGGCTTGAACCTCGAGGAGGTGTCCTACGTACCCCACCTAGGAGATAGGGATCGATGTCCACATAGTTTGGTTTGGGTTGTGTCTTGCACTCGGAGGCGGTCCAAGGTGTTGGTGAACTGACATGAAGGAGGTCGGAATGAACAATTGTTGGGATTGAACCTCAGGGGGGGGGGCTTCCTACGTACCTATCCTAGGAGACAGGGATCAAAGTCCACATAGTTTTGGTAGAGGGTGTCGGTGAGCCGTCCTGAAGATGGACCTTGGTCCGACGAGAGTTGGGCTTGAACCTTTTAATGTTTCATACACATTATGCCTTAACATGGATCAAATACCTCGTAGTTCAGAATGACAAAATATCGTTTAACATCATGTGGTACATGGGTGTTGTCATGTTTGATGATTACTCTAAGCTCATGTGAGTCTTGCTCGGTGTGAGAAACAAGAGGCAGCAGTGACCTGATAATCACGTCGTGAAAGGTGTGTCCGTGGGAAGAAAAATGGGTCTTACGCATGGCTAACAACCTGGGGAAATGGATATTGGGACTTACTCCAAGATGGAGGCCCGAATTGGTGACAAACCCCAATGGGAGAGGGATTTGGGAATGAAGAAGAAGGGAGGGGTGTAGGTACCACCTCCTGCAAAATGAACTAGGGGATTAAACCGAAATGGTTTCCCAGATGGATTGGGACTTACACTACGATGGAGGCCGAAATAGGTGAAAAACCACAATTGGAGAGGGATTTGGGACCGAAGAAGAAAGCAGGGGTGTAGGTACCACCTCCTACAATAAGAACTATGGGATTACACTGGGATGGTTGCACTGAGGGATTGGGACTTACTCCATTATGGATGCCCGGTCACTCCTAGAAGAGGGGAGAAGTTCTCATCGCTGGCATCGAAAGGAAATGTATGGGGGGGTACCCCAATCCAAGAAATTGGAGGGGCAGAAAGGTGAATCCTAGGCTCAGACCCCGCACTACCATGGGTATGTGAACCCATGAATGTTTTGGGAACCCGTTCAAGGGTCGAATCAACCGCTTTGTCCTCACCTACCATGGGTATGTGAACTCAGAGTAGCACACTGATACACCTGAAGGATACATCATACAGATCTGGTGGCTTCGTTAAGGGACTTGGCTCGAGGCCGATGAATAGGAAAATGATGGGATTGCAAAGGATCAGGCCGTATTGGAAGGATTTTATCTAAATCGAGGGAAGGAAACAGTGAAGGAGTTGGCGGACCACATTGGTTTATGAGGAGTTGCGCCCTTCACGTGGGGGTGCTAAGCAACTAGAGAGGTAGTCTTCATACCAGGGTGGTATGCAGACTGATGGGCATCCCGCGTACCAGGGTGGTACGGAGTATCGGGTTCGGCCCACGTACCAGGTTGGTACGCAGGGAGTCCATGCAAGCAGTGGTGGATAGGGGCGACGCCAGTCGAGGATTCTTCAGACAGGGATTCTCCCATGTAGGAGGGTGCTGCAAGATGCATCTGATCGAAAAAGATGGCACAGACTCCCTGGTCCGTGGGGAGTACATCCGTGGAGGGTCCATGACTCGCTGTGTTCTTTTTCTTTTTTTTAGTTCTTGGTTCATCAATTTATTATGTGTTTCTCGATTCCTTATTAATTCATTTCCAGTTTCATACCTGTAGCGAATTGGAACTTTGCAGTTTGTGAACTCCTAATCTCCTTCCTTTGAAATCCTTCCTCCTTCGTCGGATTGATCCTTTTCTTCTCCACCTAGATGTCCTTTTATAGAGGGGGAAAGAGGTGTATCTGTAGCCATGTGACACCTTTTGTGGGGGACCATGACCAGAAACCCGGTTTACAAATGACTTGGTCTATCCACATCTCATGGGGGCATTTAATGCACCTTACCCACAAACCAATTCTATTTGGGGGGTGCTTCGCGGCCGTGCAGGGTTCTTCCTCTGTTCCGCGAATGATGACGTACGCTTTCCGAGCCGGTTGACGCAGTTTCTGGCTAGGGAAGTTCGTGATGGTGAACCAGCCCGGTGCCTATCCTGCTTCACACACGCGAAGGATACTCGCCTTTGTTCTACGAACGACAGTGGTCTATGGAGGAGGTGGCTTTCTGAATAGGTCGCTTACCATCAATGTTGGATCGGTACGCAGACCAGTCTGAATTTTGCCAACCTTTGAGTATTCTCCACATTTTTCCCAATTCTTCAGGGGAAATTGGGTAGAATCTTCTCTGTAATTAAAGTGATACTCATTATCCTTTGCGTATTTTTCAGGACCCTACAATAAACCATATTTTTTTAAAACCGTAATATATTCTTATCCTCTAGTTATTTCATGACCATTAATAAAAAAGTAACATTTTACTCTCTATAGAACATAACAATATTAAAATAAAAACTTGTCAATGGATGATCATATTTCTTGTTTGGTTGATTATCTTTTATATCCATTCGCATTCACATTAAAATTATACAAATAATTTTGTTTTAGATAATAAAATGTTTATATAAAATAAATTTCATCTATATTTTACTTTCAATTCAGTTTTTTTGAAGGAACCATCATGTCATTCCAAAACTAGGGTACTTTTATACATTTTAAAAAATGTTTGAAAGAAATGTGTGTTTGTACATTTTCCAGACCAATATATTTTTCATATTTAATTAAAATTATTTTATATATATAATCTTTTAAAAGTAAATATAATTTTTAAATAAAATAGTTCAATCAATATTTTTAAATATATTTATTTTTAAATTCACCAATACTTATGGATATATATCCTTTATTTTGAATGATATATTCAAATTCCCTTTTAATGGGAATTATTATTTTTCCCATATCCTTTTATTTATAATATTCTATTATAAGAAAACGTTAAAATTATTCTTTTAATGTACCTTATTTAAGTGCATTATTATATTATGACAATGAATAGATTGTAAATCCTATTAAATTTTCACCAGTTATGCTATAATAAATTGATGAATGTTTTTGTAAATACCTGGACACAGATTCCACTTAATAGGTGCCACAACCCCAGTGCGCGATAAGGCCTCAAGCGCATCTTACCGAATGCTAGAGGCTGCCAACTAGCAGTGAGGGACTAGGGTGTTCCGATGGAAAGACAATTCCCTCATTTGTAGAGTTTAGCACTATAGATGGAATATAATGTAATAGTAAAAAACGAATGCAATATACTGAAACAGCAGAAGTAAATTTATGCAATTGATAATGATAACATACATAACTGTATCAAATAAACAATGGTAATGTAATGTCATGTCACTAGAAAAAAATAAAAGCATGGATACAAGGAAATAGGCATAACATGTTACACAATGTAAAAGAAAACAAATACTACTCCCATAATCCAGAGATCCAACCCAGTCATCTTCTATTAAGATCCATCCTATCAGTATGCAATCATGTGTTGGAATTTGTATGCTTCCTTTTGTACACACCTTCATTCATATAATCTACTCCGATTACCAAACTATGCCTGGCGAGGGTGTGAAATAATTCTTAATGGGCCTCCACCAATAGTTTCTAAAACATATGGCATGTGTAATGGAATATACTAATATGTAGGCATGAATATATTAAATAAAGAATGCATTACAAAATAAATAAATACCCATGTACGTGCTTCATTCCTTGGCTTAGTGTTTCAACATGTAACAAGATCATTTTATTATTTAATTAACATTTAATGTTTAAAGGTAGTGTAAGGAATATCCAAAACTGACATCACCTTACGATAATATATGTAGTGAAGGTCCCAAGATTTAATAAGGAAACTTGAAAATGATATCCAGTGAGGGAGTTTTGGTGTAAAAACCAAGGTAATATGGACTAACATAAAGATAACATAGTAGTATATGAGTCTTTCTATGGTATAAGAGTGTAATCCATGGATTTTAATCCAAGGCATTCAACAATAAGGCTCGTACTGAGTCAAGTTTTATATACAAGGTAAAAGAGGGTTAATCAAAGACTGGGTCGAAGGAGTGTATCCAATGCACCTACTTGTCAATGCGGGATCCAAGGAGTGTATCTATGGTATCCTGGAATAGTGAAAGGTGATCTTATTGTAGTGTACATGGCATCCCAGGAGTATACATGATCCAGAATCTTGATGGGTTTCGACCTAAGGAAACTTTAACCTTGAAATGGAATGGGGTTCACGAGATCCTAGGTATTCTCCTCTCAGAATCCAAGGCGATAATTATTTAGACCATTTTTATTTTCTATTTTAATCAATTAATAATTCATTTGGATCAATTCTTGACATCCATTAGTGTGTATAGGTCATGTAGAGTTGAAACCATTTATTTATTTTTCTGAGTCTTGTCTACAATTAGTGTGGATAGGCCATGTAGTGTTCCAACAATTTAATTTAGTTTTAGTTACCCATTAAGGAATGTTAAATTATTTAGGTTCACTCCTCTACATTCCATAAACATGGAAGGGGATCTACAGACATGTAACCTTTATTCAATCTCTATTAATAAGGTCAATTTATATACATAGTATACTTTCCATTCCACATTTCACATTTAATTATCATTTGAAGAACTTACCTTAGGCTGGTCAAGTGGTGAGCATACATGGTACATGAAATTAAGAAATCAGAATTAAACAAAAAACTATAAATTATATAAAGAATCTCTATTAGGATGTTCAAGCAAAGGAACAACCAAACAGTGGCTCAAACGTGTCAAAAATACTAAAAACCAATTATGGTATAACCATTGACATAAGGCGGATTGAGTTATGGGTGTAACTGCTAAAAACGATTCAAAACTTTGGAATGACCATAACAATATGATTCTAAAAAGTAAAATCATGGCATGTAAATTTATGTAATGGTCTCTTACAAAACTGGTTGGCCCCACACAAACATTCGAGAAACTACAATCTTTAGGGATGATTTATAAACCACCATCATTAGGGTTGTATGATTTTTCTCCTCTGGTATCATCCAAAGATTTTCCTCAGATCACAATAGACCTAAAAAAAGATTAAAAATTCTCACATGGATATAACTAGGCTGAGAGTGAAAGGGAAGAATAATGGCTAAAGAAGAATTGAGTACTTGTCGTTATCCATCCAATGTGATGAACAGAAGATTAATCAGAAGCTGCATGAAGAAGATCTCTTGATTCAAAGATTTAATCTTCACAAAACCCTAAATTGAGAGAGAAAGAGATCCATCCCACATAAACATAGATTATGGAGGAAGAGGTTGGATTAATATATCATTAAAGGCATTTTGGACATTTTACACAGGAATTTGGCCTACGCACAGTTTGTATGAACTATTTTCCAAACCCTGCATGATAGTTCAGCCAAAAAATACATCCTCTACACGGTTTGATCAATACATGCACCATCAATGCACAATTACCTGGGGAACAGGGGAATTCTCATGGTGGGGCTGCACGCCCGTGAGCCAACCGTGAGAGGTTTCACATTCCAAAAAAACAACTTCCGAAGGGATTACTCTAAATCGTGCATATGGTCTGTTTCCTCCAAAGATATGGGTTTTGGGCTCCGAACAAGCCCTGAAAACCCTCAGAACATTTAGTAACTCATTAGTCATCCATATTAATACCTATGTATAAATTTAGATAGAAAAAAATAAAGGATCCATACTTAAGTGAAAAAATTAGTTCTTACAGTCTTATCCCTTAAAAGAACTCACCCCCCGAGTTCTCCTACCAAGGTTAAAGAATCAATGTCTGGGAACAACTCTATCCACAAAGCACTAACATCGAATTCACTCTCCCAAGTCTCATCCTGTAGTCGGTCAAGATTCCATATCACCCCTACAAGAGGGGCATATTTTACTCATAGAACCATCATGCTTCGGTCAACGATGCATATTGGAAACATATCATAGGTAGAATCTGCATCTAGCTCAACTTCCTCAGGATTAAATGTATGAGACATATCAGAATGATATTGGGGAAACTATGTGATGTGAAATATGTCGTGCATGGAACAATACCTCTATGGTATTAGCAACTGATAAGCTACAAAAACGAAACTCTCTAGAATTTTAAACCTCCCGAAATAAAGGGGCAAAAGATTTACATGATTCTGTAACCATCTATTCCCAATCCAAGGTGATACTCGATGGAAAACCTGATCCCCAACCTCAAACTCAATAGGAAGTTGATGGATATCTGCATAATAGTTCTATCTGGACTAAGCAGTTGTCATACACTTCTTGATCTGCTTGGCCTATTATGAATTCTACTGAAAAAGATGAGGACCTACAATGAATGCCACACCTACCTCTAGCAAAAAATAAGGTGAACGAAATTGCCTATAATATAAGGCTCAAAAGGATCCATCTGGATCATCATATGAAAACTATTATTATAAGAGAACTCAAAGAGAAGAATATTCTTCTCCCAAGAACCGCTAAAATCAAGTACGTGTGCTCGGATAATATTCTCTAAAGCCGCTATTTTATGTTCCGATTTTCCACTAATCTGAGGGTGAAAAAATGTTCATAAATGAACCTCATTTCTCATAGATTTCATTAAACCCTACCATAACCATGAACTGAAGTGAGCATCCCTACCTGAAACGATAGTACATGGAACCCTATGTATTCATATGATCTTACAGACATACATACTTCTAAATTCATCAAAAGAGAATGTCTCCAAAATAGTAATTAAGAGGTTTGATTTCATTAGTTGGTAAATGGAAACCCAGATAACATCACTTCTCCTTGGCGACCTTGGTATATTGACAAAAAAATCCCCAGAAACATCTTCCAATTTCCATTCCAGGACTGGAAGATATTGTAACAATCCCACAGGTCGCTGATGCTATGCCTTCACATGCCGACAAGGGGAACACATAGTAATGAAGCCTGTAATCAGATGTTTCATTCTAGGCCACTGATACTGGCATCACATATATTGATATATCTTCGAGATGCCTAGATGAGCTGTCTATTAAGAAGAGTGGGACTCTTCTATCAACTCCTCTCTCTCATCTAAAGGATCAATGATATATCTACATAGATGCATGATGTTGTCTCCATACATACACCCATCCTGAGGTGGGTTATCTCCTAATAATCTCTCATGGAGAACCAAACCGTCATGATCTGGAAATTTCATACTCTTTACCTTCTCAAGGAGAGAAGAGTAAATTGTTAATGATGAGAGGTAAGACTACTCACAACTATCAAAAAACTCTCGATGATGTTCATAATAGGGGTCCATTAACATCCATTCATCACATTCTTCCTGTAAGACATGTGTTTGAGTTTTATTACTCAATGCATCGTTGACAACATTTCCCTTCCCAAGCGTAC
The DNA here is from genome assembly GCA_963277665.1 of Viscum album. Taxonomy (NCBI): domain Eukaryota; kingdom Viridiplantae; phylum Streptophyta; class Magnoliopsida; order Santalales; family Viscaceae; genus Viscum; species Viscum album. Next base: position 669,038 of record CAUJRU010000254.1, read on the forward strand.
GAGATAGATCAAAATAAAAGGATTGTAGATATTTGATCCATATTCTTGGTCTGAGGTTCAATTCATGCTGAGAAATGATAAAATTGACGCATTTGTGATCTGCATACACCAGAAAGAGATCACCCAATAGATAGTGTCACTAGCTATGTAAGACATGGAAAACCACTTCCAAATCAAGGTCGTGCATCATGTAATTTCTTTCGCGAGGCCTCACTCGCCATGATCCACATGCAACAAATTTTTATCCCAACATCAACACTACTTCTAGGCCATTTTTTAATGCATGATAGAAGATGATAGAACCTTTTCTGGGTTCTAGAAGAATTAGAATCGATGTGGAGATAATCCTCTCTATCATCTCCTGAAAGGCTTCCTCACATGCTTCTTACCATAGGAACATAACACCATTATTTTTAAGTCCATTAAGAGGTGAATAATACATGATAATTTTAAAATGAAACTCTTGTAATATCCATCAATCCCCAAATACACTTAATATCAAACACATTCTTGGGATGCTCCCATGAAATAGATATACTAACCTTTTCAGGATCAACATATACTCCTGATTTTGAGATAATATGACCCAACTAGTGGACCTTGTTAGTAGAGAATTCATATTTAGATAACATACAATAAATCATATGATCTCCTTGTGTACTCAGAATGTTCTCTAGATGTTTGTCATAGTCATTATGAGTGAGAGAATAGACCAAGATTTCATATATAAAGAACTGCTAAAAGGGTCCAAATAGGGGTGGAGAAACATATTAGTCAAATCCATGAAAAAGAAGGCTTTTTTTAAGACCGAACAACATAAAAAGATACTCATACATACCATACCTATTATGGAATGTTGTTAAAGTTATTTATGAAGTTCAGACTCAAACCTGATGAAAACCCTATATCAGGTCTATGTTAGAGAAAACCTCTACGCCATGTATCTAGTCAAAGAGATCATCTATTCGATGAAGTGGATAATAGTTGTTGACCGTCATTTGGTTTAACCTTCTATAATACACGCACATATGTATGGATTTATCCTCCTTATTCGTGAAAAACATGATTGAACCCCTGGAAGATGTACTAGAATGTATAAGTCCATTGGCGTTTAGGTATTCTATCTCTTTCTTGGGATTCAAAAGATCAGTTGGTGACATCTTGTATGGAGGATTGGACACTGAATCAACACCCAGAACAAGCACTAGTGTGAACTCTACCTCTCTCTTAGGAGGTAATCACGAAAATTCATAAGGAAATACTTCTCTAAAATGATCATCCCCTATAAGAAAATCAGTTTGATGTAAACCCTGATACGCCATGAAAATATTTGTAATATGAGTAGTCACTTTACCTATACAATTATTCTTCAGGACAACTCTACCAGACTGAACGTCCCACGCACCTTCGAAAAGATAACTGCTTCCTTTTGGTGATGTAAAAGAAACCATGTTTCAATAGAAATCTATAAAGGCGTGATAGTTGACTTACCCATCTATCATGAGAATGACATCATAGCTTTTCATCTCGAGAGAAAACATATTACACAAGAAATGGTAGCTGCCAACCTCTAAAGGGTAGTCCTCACACTAGTGTATGGCATCCATCTATAATCTCGAAGATGTATTGAGGGTTACTAGACCATAGTGATACAATATTTATTTTCTGATAATTTCCATGATAGATATAGAAATGAATGAGTTTAAAGAACATGTATCAAAATAGAAGATACAATATTAGAGTATACTAGAATAGTACCTCATATTGTAGATGGTCCCACAACCCGTTCCCCGAGTATCGGTTGTAAAACAGGCAACTGACCAGATCCATGGACAAGTGGAACATATGGACTACAACGATCATGACTGTTCTACTGGAAATGATAGTGATCAAGGATCAAACTACCATGACCATAACCCCCTCCTCATCTAGACCTTCTGATGCTATTCCAACTCCCTATTTGAAGGAGTGAAAAAGAACTCTCTCTTAATGGTTGATCTGAAACATAGAGTTTTCTTCTCAAAGATAGTGGAAAGGTCCTACAAAATCTCTGAAGATGACCAAGATAGCCACAGGCTACACACCTTATACGGTCTTTATCACATTGGGGATTTATATTCCCTGGGTTTCTACACTAATCAAACACTACAGAGCTATCAGAGTGAACACTCTTGCTGCCATATCCCTGACAAAAAAACTCGAGGGAAGGTTTCCTACCATTGGATGAAATGCAAGCCAAACGTGGCAATGATCCTTTAAATTCTGTACATGTTCTGTACCTCAGGTATCGCTCAGTGATAAGGGATTGATCAACTATATCATAAAACATAGGAAGGTGAAAGACATTTACCTAATTTCTCATGGTGTACTGTAGCCCACCCTCGAAATTCCATGAACGTGAATTCTCATCACTAGCATTGTAACACCCCGAGATTTTATGAAAAATATTATTTTAATTTCATTAATGTCTTATGTTGTATTCTACACCAAGATTACCTTGCGCTATATGCAACACCGTATTAGCTTGCAGTATACGCAACACTATTCTTGGACCGTGTTACACACAATTTTGATAATAGTTATTCTACGCAACATTGGGTATATATATATATATATTAAATGTATAAATGAAATATGGTTGGATTCTGTTATACGAAACATTGAATGATTCTTTCATAACACGCAACCCTGACATGGCTTGCATTACACGCAATCGCGACCTTCCTCGATAGCGTGTGTTGTACGCAATACCGGGTTTTAATAAACAATGTTATATTATTATAATATTGTCATGAATTAGCCGTTATGAATAGTATTAACTAAATTTTGAATTTTATAACATTATTATTCATCTTACACATTTCTAGAACATGGTATAAGAACAGAATAAATTTTTCGGGTAAAATAAGTATTTTCCAAAAAATGCAGTTTTGTCGCCTTTTGATGGCGCACCCACTTTAAATCTGGTTTTTGACATGTTTATATGTTCAATTTTACAAAAGAAAATTCTTATTTTGAATCAAGATGTAAAAATTTACATTAGATAATGTTTTGATAATTTTCCGATAACTTTCATATTTAAATGAATAGTAAAAACACGCTATATTTTAATTAAAAACAACTTTTTTCATCGTAATATCTTATGTCGTTAAATTATAATATTGAATGATTTTAAAGTATAAATAGAATATATTTTTACCATTTAATATAATGTATGTCATTATCATTGATTTTACCTTGAATTCATAGGTTAAATCAATTCAATCTTTTGAAATGTTTTAAACAAAAACCCGTTTTTATTCGACAACGGGATTAATTTTAATTTAATTTCTGCAACTTCTGTGTATGGAATTTTAAAAAATGGATTCCATATTTGGAATCAGTGGGTCCAAATTATGTTAATAAGCTACTTTTTATTTTTGGGAATTATGAATAGTAACTACGGTAAATTTTATTTACCATAGTTAAAGGTAAATCGGGTAATTAAGGGTAAATATAATATTTTAAAATTACCCTAACAAATGTCAAAATACGATTGGATGACTAAAAGTCGACCCATATCACCTAAGGGTCAGATTAGAATCATTTAATGGACATTTGTCCATGAAAATAACTTAATTATTATTAAAACCAAAGAAAGTGACAACATGTCACTCTCTAAAATCTTATAAGTATAATAATTTTACATTAATGATAAAAATCATAGCATTTCGAACATGAATAGTCTCCAGAAAGCTAACACAATTATCTACATCATGAGAATTTATTTAGAATTTTTTGGGATTAAATAATTATCATTAATTGTGACACAATAGTGATGCAGAAATTATTTATCTAGTGAAAAATCAAGAATATAGTTTTTATTAAACTAATAGTGACCATAAAAGGCACAAAACCCTGACCAAAACTTATTGGTCATGTAAATGGAAACTATAATCATCCAATGGTCGAATATTTGTCCTTTTGGATCCTTATACAAGCTATTATGACACTTATATTATTTTATTTTAAATGATGCCAAAGTTGTCAACTTCATAATTTAATAAATATAACAATTTAAATATTGTGATTTTAAGATGAAAAATTCGAGTAAAAGTATTATTGTGAAAGGTAATATATTTATCTTCATAATAGGATTTTATTTTAAATTTTTATACAACAAATAAGTATATTAAATAATTATACAAAAATGATGTAGTAATTATTTTATTAAGAGATAAACCAAATAAATGGTTTTGAAAATAATAAAAAAAATATTATATCAACTATTTAATGTGATACACTAATTTTATAGATACATATGACCTTTTATTAATATAGTAAAGCTTTTAGTTCGAACATATCTTCTGTATATATTTTATTTAAATTCAAATAAATGAATAGTGTCAAAATTGACACTATTGTTATTTTGCAAAAATAACATATTATAAAATTGTTTAAAAATCCCAAAAATATTTAAAAAATTATAAATTTATATTTATATGGTCTATAATGTTATAAAGTAAACAATTATGGAAAATTCACAACAAATAAGTAATTATTTGTTATAATTTAAAATTTAGAATTTTATTACCACAAATAAACTTAAATAGATTAAATAAGGATAAATCAAAATGATAAGGTTTAAAATAAGATCCAAACATGTATAAATTTTATTGGTTAATGATATTACAACCCTATCTCATATAATATTCTAATATGAGTCATTTTTGGAGGTTTTTAAGTGGCGTTAGATTTATTATAAATTAATATTTTTAAGAATTCCAAAGGTGCCCCTCTCCTCCCTTATAAAAGGACACCTCCTCCCCCTCCTCCTCACACCAAATTGAGCCCTCAAGCTCGGCCAAACCCTGCCAAAATCCCTTCTTCACTTCCCTAGAATAATCCTAGAGGTTCTGGTCTTCCTCAAAGACCAATTTTAGTGCCCTAAGAGGAGGTCTCAAAGAGGTGCTTCAAAGAAGAGGTAATTACCGTTACCAATTCTTTCATCATTATTTCTTCTTCCACTTCTTCTTCTTAGGTTGTTTCATTATGAAGTAATAACATCAGTATCACTCATATACTGATATGTTATTATAAGTATGAAACAACCCTATTTCACCATCTATCCATCCTACGGAAAAAGAAATCACCGCGCGTGCGTACGTACGGAATACCGTCTCCACGCCATGGTGTAATCTATTTTCCACCACCACCATACATGGATGGGTATAATGGTGTAAAGAATAACTATACATTTTTATTAAAACATCATATTGATTCTGATATATTGTATAATCCTCTCCAATTCAATTCAATATTTATAGAAATGATATCATCGCTCGTGCGTACATACGGACTACCGTCTCCACGACGCGATGAGATTCATTCTCCACATTAACCATTCATGAATGATTATAAAGCATATATAACAAGTAATAATGAAATATATGTCATAATAATGATACTGGATTTATGTATATTTATATGTATGTCATCTACTTAATTCCATTCAATTCAATAAGGAAACGAAAACAGCGTTCATGCGTACGTACGGACTACCGTCTCCATGAACGGTGTATTTAATTCCATTATCAATATATAATATATATATGTATATTATGAATATATATTATATATAAATCATGTTTTACATTCTGGATATAAGTAATCATGATCCAAGTAATCATATTAATAATTACAAGTTAAAAACACGAATGACAAATAAGACGATTTTACCCAAAATGCTACTTTAACATGAATTTACAAAAGACCGGGTAATATAAAGCCATAAGAGAACCATATATGATATCATAACAATGAATATGATTCTGTAATAAGTCAATAACATTATTAAAATCATCATACAGGAGGTTCGGACACGTACAAAGCAAGTCGGACCTAAGGTAAGGGAAAATATCACAATCTCATTTTTATCCGAGATTGTTTATACTTTGGTATTTACTGGGGTGTATTTTATCATCCACATTCATGTTCCCTCAATATGTAATATTGTTTCCATCCACTTACAATAGTTTAAATCCAATTTTACCATTCGGTGAGTTTTTAGTAAAGAATATGAAAGGAATCTTTTGTCGTTTTTCATACGAGGTACTTTTTGACTTTTCCGACAAAAGTACGAAGAATGTTTTTCTTTAACTTATACGGCAAGAATGGATTTTTAAAACATTATTTCCAAGAATCTTCCTTTATAAGTTTTCAAGTTTATTTTTGATCAACTTCTTTTAGTATGACATGTTAAGAAAAGAAAAGTGTTTTTGAATAAGAAAGGATATTTTCCTCAAGAATGGAGTTCAAGTGTTTTATCAAAATTATTTTCCATCTAAGATAATAAAGGGTTCTGTTTTTATCCCTTTAATTACATTGATTTGATTATGTTATGAGGGAATTATTTTTATGAAGTCATTTTCCTTATAAGATTTGTTTTATGATGTCATGATGTTTCAAGAATCCCATTTTTGTTACACGTGTTATGCAATGATGTATGTTTTATGATTATGTGGCACACATAAGAAAGGATTCATTATAAGATGGGTGGGACCTATATCTCCCTCCAATGCATTGGGTAAAGATTTTATATCTCATGAGATAGACATGGCTGGAACGGTAGGTTATACCGGTTCAGTGAAACAGGACTGAAACGAGGGTTACTCGATTCAGAACGGGACTTTGTCCACTAAGATAGTCTTGGCAATGAGTCATGACTAACAAGAAATGATTTTCCATGATTATGTTTGCATGCCACAAAGTTTCAAGTTTCATTATGGGGATCTCATTTTCACTTCTATGATTTGTTCCATGTTAAGATATTATGATCTCTTTTGCAGGTTATGATTTTCAAAAAGATATGATATGATTTTTATTTCCTTTATTTGCCCTTGCTGAGCATTTGAGCTCACCCTTTTATGTTTTCTTTTCCCCAGGATATAAAGAAAGGTTTTAGGAAAAAAAGGAAGATATTTATGGGAGATGTTGAAGATCTTTCACCACGATTAGAAGATTTTATTCCGAGTTTCCAAAGACACTAAACTATTACGGTCCTTGTGTGTGTGTTTTTGTTATGTACTAAGTATTCCGCAAAAGTAATGTAAAGTCCATGTATGTCAAGATACGGGTCTCTACAGTTGGTATCAGAGGAATGGTTTAGTCAACCTTTAGAAACTAGGATGCGAAAACGTTAGTGAGATCCCTAGAGATATTTCTAAGGTATGTCTAGGGACACCCCTAAGGATAAGTATACGTATAGGATATAGTCCTAGAACTATGGTAACGATATTAGATTAAACCAAAGATGTTAGATATTTAAGTTACTTCCCCTTTATTATGATTTTTTTCCTCTCACACTATTCTTTTTGGGTTTTAGAAAATGGCTGGAAACAAGGTGATTCACGATAATGGAGGATATGATGGACAATGGAATGATATTCTTCATGAGCAACCAAATGAAATGGGATTTGGAAGTCCAAACATCATTATTATGCCGAATCAGCAATCTCATAATATGATCAATAAAGTAAAATTTGGTAAGTTTCCTGACTCGGCTAATAAGAGAAAGATGGAGTTTCATGATGATCATAGAGGAAAGAAAGTTCAATTTCCCCTATGTAAATCATGTGGGAAGAGACATCAAGGAGAATGTTTCAAAGGAACTGGAAGATGCTTTGGGTGTGGAAAAGAAGGACACAAAGCAAGTAAGTGCAAAGGAAAAGGTTCAGTTAACACCATGGATGAGGATAATGGTATTGCTACGACATCAACAAAGGTTAAATGCTTTAAATGTGGAATGTACGGGCATTATGCAAACCAATGCCCTAAGGGAAAGTCTCATGAAGAGAATCAGTATGGTCGTATGGGAAGTATTTATGTTGATGATGATGAAGAAACTACAAATGATATTTGAGATGAAAGAAATGTTGAAGCTTGGTCAATGGTCTAAGAATGTAGTGGAATGATTACATGTTTATCATGTGTAATGTTGTATAAGTAATGCCATGGAATAAAGAGACATCTATGGATTGTTACACTGTTGTCTTTCCTTAAGTTTTGAAAGTGTATGATGAATGGTACCAGTAACCATGAAAGGTTATTCAAATACTTTTTTAAAGTAGATGATATGCACAAAATGAAAGGATTAGAAGATAATGAGATGTTTGATTGTATTCATGAGCTCATGATTGATATAAGGACTAAGTGATATCATGGTTTGAGTATATAGAATTTTGAGGATTTTGGTATGTGGAAAGTGTTAACTTTTAACTGCATTCAAGTTTTCACTAAGGTTCGATGGGTATTCAAGAGAATACATGATTAAGGACTTTGAATGTTTCGAATGTGACAAAAAAAACATATCTTATGATATATGGGGTTCAACGATGGTGTTAAATCTCTGGTAATTGTTTTCACTATATTATGAGAGTGGACTGTAGTATTATGGATAAGCCTAAAGATTAGAATGGATTATGTTGGACATAAGTTAGTATTGTTTAAGGATAGAAGATTTTCGATATTATTTATGAGATGTTATAGTAATGTAGTTTTAGAAAAAGGACAACCTGCAGGACGGGCGACAACCCATCGCTTCGGACAAGGCTGTGGGAATCGAACCCACAACCGAAATGCGACTGGCCTTCATCGCCTACCACTGGCCTACAAGAAGTCCTTGTTTAGTAGAAACTAGTTTTATTATATTAAGCAGTATGACATATGAAGTATAAGTCCATTTTAGGAACCATATATGATTAATCTCACTATAGATCGACTTATGTATATAATTTTTGCTAACCTTTTGTTTGAGACAGATGGAATGACCCGTCATTCTATCACATGATCTACTAACACTACACAAATAACAAATTCAACTTCATTTATTTAAGAGATAAAGTGGAAATTGTTCAAGGCACGAACAATAGTGAGATTGTACCAAAATAAAGTAAGTATTTATTGTAATTCAAATTTTCAACTTTAGGGAAATGATCTTGAAAACCAAAAATGTTGTCCTAGTGCCCTTATATCCGATGAATCAGATGGTACCCTAGATCATCACAAATTTATGGCTTTGTGATTGCTAGCTTTTCCATAGCCATGTTCTCTACCACTCTCCATCAGAACATGATGGTTAGATTTCTCTTCCATATCCATATTTTCACCTATGTGGAAACCCAGTGATTAGTTTATTTGGGTAACCGTTACGTTTCATACTTTTGTTTTTTAAAGATAAGTTTGGGTATTCCTTTTTACGATGTGGGTTTCTATCAAAGAAACTTTCAAATAGTAAACCATTTATAACCCCGACGAATTTCGAGGGCGAAATTCATTTTAAGGGGGGTAGAATGTAACACCCCGAGATTTTATGAAAAATATTATTTTAATTTCATTAATGTCTTATGTTGTATTCTACACCAAGATTACCTTGCGCTATATGCAACACCGTATTAGCTTGCAGTATACGCAACACTATTCTTGGACCGTGTTACACATAATTTTGATAATAGTTATTCTAGCAAACATTGGGTATATATATATATATTAAATGTATAAATGAAATATGGTTGGATTCTGTTATACGAAACATTGAAGGATTCTTTCATAACACGCAACCCTGACTTGGCTTGCATTACACGCAATCGCGACCTTCCTCGATAGCGTGTGTTGTACGCAATAATGGGTTTTAATAAACAATGTTATATTATTATAATATTGTCATGAACTAGCCGTTATGAATAGTATTAACTAAATTTTGAATTTTATAACATTATTATTCATCTTACACATTTCTAGAACATGGTATAAGAACAAAATAAATTTTTCGGGTAAAATAAGTATTTTTCAAAAAATGCAGTTTTGTCACCTTTTGATGGCGCACCCACTTTAAGTCTGGTTTTTGACATGTTTATATGTTCAATTTGACAAAAGAAAATTCTTATTTTGAATCAAGATGTAAAAATTTACATTAGATAAAGTTTTGATAATTTTCCGATAACTTTCATATTTTAATGAATAGTAAAAACACGCTATATTTTAATTAAAAACAACTTTTTTCATCGTAATATCTTATGTCGTTAAATTATAATATTGAATGGTTTTAAAGTATAAATAGAATATATTTTTACCATTTAATATAATGTATGTCATTAGCATTGATTTTACCTTGAATTCATAGGTTAAATCAATTCAATCTTTTGCAATGTTTTAAACAAAAACCCGTTTTTATTCGACAACGGGATTAATATTAATTTAATTTCTGCAACTTCTGTGTATGGAATTTTAAAAAATGGATTCCATATTTGGAATCAGTGGGTCCAAATTATGTTAATAAGCTACTTTTTATTTTTGGGAATTATGAATAGTAACTACGGTAAATTTTATTTACCATAGTTAAAGGTAAATCGGGTAATTAAGGGTAAATATAATATTTTAAAATTACCCTAACAAATGTCAAAATCCTATTGGATGACTAAAAGTCGACCCATATCACCTAAGGGTCGGATTAGAATCATTTAAGGGACATTTGTCCATGAAAATAACTTAATTATTATTAAAACCAAAGAAAGTGACAACATGTCACTCTCTTAAATATTATAAGTATAATAATTTTAAATTAATGATAAACATCATAAAATTTCGAACATGAATAGTCTCCAGAAAGCTAACAAACTTATCTACATCATGAGAATTTATTTAGAATTTTTTGGGATTAAATAATTATCATTAATTGTGACACAATAGTGATGCAGAAATTATTTATCTAGTGAAAAATCAAGAATATAGTTTTTATTAAACTAATAGTGACCATAAAAGGCCCCAAACCCTGACCAAAACTTATTGGTCATGTAAATGGAAACTATACTCATCCAATGGTCGAATATTTGACCTTTTGGAGCCTTATACAAGCTATTATGACACTTATATTATTTTATTTTAAATGATGCCAAAGTTGTCAACTTCATAATTTAATAAATATAACAATTTAAATATTGTGATTTTAAGATGATAAATTCGAGTAAAAGTCTTATTGTGAAAGGTAATATATTTATCTTCATAATAGGATTTTATTTTAAATTTTTATACAACAAATAAGTATATTAAATAATTATACAAAAATGATGTAGTAATTATTTTATTAAGAGATAAACCAAATAAATGGTTTTGAAAATAATAAAATAAATATTATATGAACTATTTAATGTGATAAAATAATTTTATAGATAAATATGACATTTTATTAATATATTAAATATTTTAGTTCGAACATATCTTCTGTATATATTTTATTTAAATTCAAATAAATGAATAGTGTCAAAATTGACACTATTGTTATTTTGCAAAAATAACATATTATAAAATTGTTTAAAAATCACAAAAATATTTAAAAAATTATAAATTTATATTTATATGGTCTATAATGTTATAAAGTAAACAATTATGGGAAATTCACAAAAAAATAAGTAATTATTTGTTATAATTTAAAATTTAGAATTTTATTACCACAAATAAACTTAAATAGATTAAATAAGGATAAATCAAAATGATAAGGTTTAAAATAAGATCCAAACATGTCTAAATTTTATTGGTTAATGAGATTACAACCCTATCTCATATAAGCTTCGAATATGAGTCATTTTTGTAGGTTTTTAAGTGGGGTTAGATTTATTATAAATTAATATTTTTAAGAATTCCAAAGGTGCCCCTCTCCTTCCTTATAAAAAGACACCTCCTCCCCCTCCTCCTCACACCAAATTGAGCACTCAAGCTCGGCAAACCCCTGCCAAAATACCTTCTTCACTTCCCTAGAATAATCCTAGAGGTTCTGGTCTTCCTCAAAGACCAATTTTAATGCCCTAAGAGGAGGTCTCAAAGAGGTGCTTCAAAGAAGAGGTAATTACCGTTACCAATTCTTTCATCTTTATTTCTTCTTCCACTTCTTCTTCTTAGGTTGTTTCATTATGAAGTAATAACATCAGTATCACTCATATACTGATATGTTATTATAAGTATGAAACAACCCTATTTCACCATCTATCCATCCTACGGAAAAAGAAATCACCGCGCGTGCATACGTACGGAATACCGTCTCTACGCCGTGGTGTAATCTATTTTCCACCACCACCTTACATGGATGGGTATAATGGTGTAAAGAATAACTATACATTTTTATTACAACATCATATTTATTCTGATATATTGTATAATCCACTCCAATTCAATTCAATATTTATAGAAATGATATCATCGCTCGTGCGTACGTACGGACTACCGTCTCCACGATGCGATGAGATTCATTCTCCACATTAACCATTCATGAATGATTATAAAGCATATATAACAAGTAATAATGAAATATATGAAATAATAATGATACTGGATTTATGTATATTAATATGTATGTCATCTACTTAATTCCATTCAATTCAATAAGGAAACGAAAACAGCGTTCATGCGTACGTACGGACTACCGTCTCCATGAACGGTGTATTTCATTCCATTATCAATATATAATATATATATGTATATTCTGAATATATATTATATATAAATCATGTTTTACATTCTGGATATAAGTAATCATGATCCAAGTAATCATATTAATAATTACAAGTTAAAAACACGAATGACAAATAAGACGATTTTACCCAAAATGCTACTTTAACATGAATTTACAAAAGACCGGGTAATATAAAGCCATAAGAGAACCATATATGATATCATAACAATGAATATGATTCTGTAATAAGTCAATAACATTATGAAAATCATCATACAGGAGGTTCGGACACGTACAAAGCAAGTCGGACCTAAGGTAAGGGAAAATATCACAATCTCATTTTTATCCGAGATTGTTTATACTTTGGTATTTACTGGGGTGTATTTTATCATCCACATCCATGTTCCCTCAATATGTAATATTGTTTCCATCCACTTACAATAGTTTAAATCCAATTTTACCCTTCGGTGAGTTTTTAGTAAAGAATATGGAAGGAATCTTTTGTCGTTTTTCATACGATGTACTTTTTGACTTTTCCGACAAAAGTACGAAGAATGTTTTTCTTTAACTTATACAGAAAGAATGGATTTTTAAAACATTATTTCCAAGAATCTTCCTTTATATGTTTTCATGTTTATTTTTGATCAACTTCTTTTAGTATGACATGTTAAGAAAAGAAAATTGTTTTTGAATAAGAAAGGATATTTTCCTAAAGAATGGAGTTCAAGTGTTTTATCAAAATTATTTTCCATCTAAGATAATAAAGGGTTCTGTTTTTATCCATTTAATTACATTGATTTGATTATGTTATGAGGGAATTATTTTTATGAAGTCATTTGCCTTATAAGATTTGTTTTATGATGTCATGATGTTTCAAGAATCCCATTTGTGTTACATGTGTTATGCAATGATGTATGTTTTATGATTATGTGGAACACATAATAAAGGATTCATTATAAGATGGGTGGGACCTATATCTCCCTCCAATGCATTGGGTAAAGATTTTATATCTCATGAGATAGACAGGGCTGGAACGGTAGGTTATACCGGTTCAATGAAACAGGACTGAAACGAGGGTTACTCGATTCAGAAAGGGACTTTGTCCACTAAGATAGTCTTGGAAATGAGTCATGACTAACAAGAAATGATTTTCCATGATTATGTGTGCATGCCACAAAGTTTCAAGTTTCATTATGGGGATCTCATTTTCACTTCTATGATTTGTTCCATGTTAAGATATTATGTTCTCTTTTGCAGGTTATGATTTTCAAAAAGATATGATATGATTTTTATTTCCTTTATTTTCCCTTGCTGAGCATTTGAGCTCACCCTTTTATGTTTTCTTTTCCCCAGGATATAAAGAAAGGTTTTAGGAAAAAAAGGAAGATCTTTATGGGAGATGTTGAAGATCTTTCACCACGATTAGAAGATTTTATTCCGAGTTTCCAAAGACACTAAACTATTACGGTCCTTGTGTGTGTGTTTTTGTTATGCACTAAGTATTCTGCAAAAGTAATGTAAAGTCCATGTATGTCAAGATATGGGTCTCTACAGGCATGAAGCGTTTTAATGAGCTGTAAATCAGGGAAACATCATGAATATTCCATAATTGACATAGAACACCTCATGAGGTGTAGGAACTCTATGGATCTGTCAACACTCAGTGCCTAATGAATGAAAAAATCATATAAGATAGTCTGGATGTCAAACCATAACATGCCATGATGATGGATGACCTTGTAAAACACATCCCATCAACGCTTGGATGAATCTTGAAGCATGTATATAGAGTGATTGACTCCCCTCTTAGGAATAATTTCATGATTCTCAAAGGTAGATATCATGGCCTCTATCCAAAACCCAATATACTGAGAACCACCATCCGTAGAGAATTTAGGAGGATGTTGCTGCTGGAACTTGTAGGTCAGAGCAGCCAATGTAGGTGCAACCCCTGGAGAACCTTTCTTGGATGTCATCAGATGTATGAAACTATCACGAACCTGGGAATCAATGTCCAGATCAGGTACAACATGCGATATCTCAAGTGGCACTCATGTATGTAATACTGGAGGTTCAAGGACCACCATGTATGTAGCAGGGTCATCACCACCCTCCTGGAGAATGACACGAGGACGACGCGACGACATTATTCTACAAATTCCAAACACACATCATAGAACAAGAACAAGAGAAAGGATAAAGCATCACTATTGGATGTTGAACATAATAAAACTCAATACCCAATGCATACTAACCAAATTACTTTCTTAGATGTCCACGTATTGTTAGGTGATCAAATATAACTTTCATTTCAATTTGCAGTTAATTTTAAGGTTCAGTATTTTACCTTTCATAAGCATGAGAAGGTAGGATAAGTATGTGTGACCAATTCTTTTTTGATTTCATGATTTACATTATAATGGATTTATATTTCTGATGACTCAATTCCCATACACCTATCACCAGAAAAAACACCCATTTTTATAGTATAATGGATTGACTCATTAAATTACTCATCCTAACCCATGAGGGGCCATACAACTCATGAATTGAGAAATCAAATCACTCAATCCAATCCAATGTAATACAAGTACAATCAAACTATCATAACCTCGCTCAAAAATCAGAAGAATACTAATAAATACAAGGAAGTGAAATCCACTTATTTGGAATAGAAATATGGATGACATTTGAATTCTAGGTTCCTATAATGATGCATGTTACAATTCTCCTTGCACTTATATCATCAAGCCAAGAATGAAATAAATTCTCGAACAGAGTAATAATCATCAACACCAAACATCATTTTTGTCACCCAACATTGAAATAGTAACAATTTTAATAGGAAAAATAAAACACCATTTTCATTTTGGGTAACTTGGATTTTACCCCGAACATGGGATTTGGAAAACCAAGCACAAATTATGTCCAAGTACCAAGAATTCCTATTATCCAATCTATTGTCTCCAATAAGAAATGAATGAAAAGAAATGAGCTCTAATTCCACTTTGTGAAGACCTGTAAAAGGATTCCACTTAACGGTGACCTGAGCCCAGTGGTCCACATGGCCTCAAGCACATCTTCTCGATCTCCAGAGGATACCAACTAGAAGCGATGGCCTAGGGTGTGCCCATGAGAATATTATGCCCTCATTAGCAGATCATAGCACTGTATAGGTATTATAATGTAATAGTAAACAACAGAAGAAATATAATGAAACTACATATGAAAACTGATGGAATTAGTTAATGATAGAAACCATAACTGAATCAACTAAACAATTGTAGTGTAATTTCATTTCCCTATAAAACTAGAAAAAAATGGATACAAGAAAATATTCATTACATGTTACACAAATTTAAGGAAACCAAATACAACCCCCAGAATCTGGAGATCCAACTCGGTCATCTGCTATCATGATCCATCTTATCATCACACAATCAAGTGCTTGAAGTTATATGAATCCCTTTGTCCACACCTGCAATCATGTAATCTATTTCGAGTACCAAATGGTTCCCAGAGAGGGTATGAGATAAATCTCAATGTTCCACCACCAATTGATCTTATAACATTAATCATGTGTAATGGAATATAGAAGTATGTAGGAATGTATATATAAAATAAATAAAGTATTAAAAAATAACTAAATACCCATGTACCTACTTCAGCCCTTGGCTGGTGTCTGAACAAGTAACTAGTTCATTTTATTTTGTAATTACAATTTAATGTTTATATGTCATGTGAGGAATATCCACCCCTAATATCTCATTGTGATAATATAATTACTGAAGGTACCAATATGTAAAAATGAAAATGATATCAAGTGAGGGAGTTCCGGGGTAAAGAACGATGTAATATAGACTCACAGAAAGATAACTTAGAAGAATCTGAGCCATGATAAGGGGTAAGATTGTATTCCAAGGATCATAATCCAAGGCATTCTATAATAAGGTTCTTACTGAGTCCAAGGATTATATTCAAGGTAAACTAGGGATATGAAAAGACTTGGTCAAAAGTGTGTATCTAATGAACCTACATGTCAATGATGGATCCAAGGGGGGTTTTGAGGTATCCATATCTAATTAAAGGGAATACTACTGAATTATATCAAGAATCCAAGGAGTAGATATGATCTAGAATCTAGGTGGGTATCAACCAAAGGAAACTGCATCCTTGATTCAGAATGGGGTTCCTAAGACCAAAGGTATTATCCTCTTCGAATAAAAGGAGACCATAAGTAAGACCATTCTTATTTGATATTTAAATCATGTAATGATTACTTTGGTTCAATTTTTTCCTTCCATTAGTGAGGATAGGTTATGTAGAGTTGAAACCATTTTTTATTGGATCGGTCCTTGTCTCTCATTACTGTGGATAGGCCATGTAGCATTGAAAACATTTAATTAAGTTTTTGTTACTGATTATGGTGTGTTAAATTATTTACGTTCACTCCACAACATTCCATCACCATAGAAGCTGTTCTATAGACCTGTAACCTTTATTCAATATCTTTTAATAAGGCTAAGTTATTAACTTAGTATACTTGACATTCCACATTTCACATTTAATAATCAATTTGAAGAACATACCTTAGGCATGTTAGGTGGTCAAAATACATGGTAAATACCATTATGAAATCCTCATTAAACAAAAAAACAATTTATTATAGGAAGGCTCACATTTAGGATGTTCAATCAATTCCACACCCGAAAAGTAGCTCAAACATGTCAAAAACACTAAAAACACTATTATAAAATAACCTTTGACATGAGGAAGATTGATTTGTTGGTGTAACCACTAACAAATAATAACATATTTATAAAGAGCATAACCATATGATTCTAAAAAGTCTAATAATTCCATGTAATTTTAAGAAACAGTCTCCAATGAAAGTGGTGGGCCCCACACAACCATTCAAAAAACAACCAACATTAGGGATGAGTTATAGACCCCCCACATTAGGGTTGTATGATCCTTCTCCTCTGGTATAGGCCGTTGATTTTCCTCGGATCAGAGTAGACCTATGAAAAGGTGAAAAACTATCACAAAGAGAAAAATAGTTTGGGAGTGAAAGAGAAGAAGAACCAAAAAGGGGGATTTGAGTACATACTATTGTGCATCCAAATTGATAAATGGAAGATCGATCAGAATCCAGATGAATAAGATATCTTGATTCCAATCTTTGATCTTCAATAAACCTAAAATTGAGAGAGAAATAGGTCAATCCCATGTAAGCTCAGATAATAGGGGAAGGTGTTTGTATAATAGATAATTAAGGACATTTTGGATATTTTACATAGGCTTTTAGCCTGCACATGTTTTTTCAACACAGTTTGTCAATCTTTGTGCAAACCCTGTGAAAATAGTCTGCCCGAAATGTCTTACTCCGCATAGTTTGAACAAATAGTGTGCCATCCATGCACGTTTTCTTGGTAAAAGGTGGTGTTCTCATTTAGGATTCACAACCATGCGCTAACCATACAAGGTTCAACTATTTGAAAAAACAACATTTGCACTGTCTGAAAAATCTTGTGGAAATCCCACACAATTTACTTTAAGCAGTGTATAGGGTCTGTTTTCTCCAAAAAGATTGGTTCCATGCTTCAGAGAAGCCTCGAAAACCCTCATAACATTTTCTAAATCATTAGGATTCCATAAATAGACCAATTTATAAATTTAGATTGATAAAATAAAGGATCCATGCTAGAGTTAAAACCAGGGTTCTTACAGTTTTCAAGATATTATGAATTACATATGTATGGTTTTCATTATTAAATAGATGGACTCATTGAATTTCACCAATTAATTGTGTAATTATTGATATTTCATAATATAATATATAATTAAAATTGGTTTTAAACTAGTTCAACATTGGGATCTATTTATTATGATAATCATGGGAGTAAAAATTAAATATTAAAACAATGGAATAGTGAGTAAGCTCGATCCAATATGGGATTTTTTCCATAATGAATATCTTTTTGGTGGACAATGAATAAATAAATTATTATCTATTCAGATGATTTTTAATCAATTAATATAAAATATTCTTCTTCCTATGATATATTGTAATATATAATGAATGATTAATGATCATTCCTCACTCTTATGTCTCATGAATTTTGAAATATATAATATTTAAGACATGAATCATAATTTATGATCTGTAATCTATTAGATATTAGCATCTCAAATTATTCTCATTTTTTCATACCATAATCTTTAATTCATCCTTATGTGTAATCATGAATTAATATCTCCCATGTTTACCCTTACAGAACATTTGAGCTCCCATGTACTTATATTTATCATTTCATAATACTTGGAACAATGTATTTTAGTAATAAATATCAATGATGATTAAAAGAGATATTGTCATTATTATAGATATTTATGATCATAGATGAAATATGTTTATTATTTATTTGTCCACCAAAGACTCTAAACCATTACATTTCTTACGTATGTACTAATGGAAGAATTATTTAATATTTATATAAAATAATTCATTATTTATGTATTTTTTTCTTAGTCAACCTCAGTTGGAATCAGAGTGGGGATCATTTTTCATCATAGATTACATTATTTATAATATGATTATATAAATTAATATAGAGTATAAAGACAATAAATTGTCTTATATAAAACAAAAAATGGTCATCAGGTTGTAATACGATGTCGTATCGTAAACAATTTCTCGAATTTTTTTCATGTTTATATTATTTCCCACTCAAATAAATGTAGACTGATCCATAGTATTTATTTAAATACCTTAGGATGTTTGTATGTTTATTTTTGACATGTTGAATAATGAATTATTTGAATATCATCCCTATCTCATTAGATATTTCTCAAATCATAGATCATGATCTATATTGTAGAATATAGATTATTTGAGAAGGCTAATTTATGGAGAACATAGAATCCAGAGCATTTCATATTCATCCTTTGTATTCCATAATTATTTAATGGTGTTAACATATTCCTAATCCTATACAAGGCCAGTTCCCAATATTCCCCTTACAAGCTGGTTGGTGATCACATACACCACATTGTGAAGGGGGATAACATGGACATGAAAATGAGAACCTATGCATTATATAATTGGTTTTTTTGAAGTTAATACTTAATTTATGTAAGGATTTTTGGATTTTTCATAGCCTCTTACATGTAGGGTGTGATAAAAAGTTGAAGGCAAGAAAAAATGCCAATAATACTAAATTTAGATGATGAAGAGAGGGTATTTATTATATTCAATGGTATCTAAGGAGGAATAATTGACGTGTGAGAGTTACATATGTTACATTGTAGTATGGTATACCATGAAGAAAATTTATATTTAACATAATTCAAGTTCAACTGGAATATTAAAGGTTTCCACAATGTAGAAAGATGTCCAAATCAATGTATATTTTAGACGATTTTTCACACTATATATTCACCTTTTTCATGGTTTGTTATGTATTTTTCAATACTAAATTTTTTAGGATCCATAACCTTAGAGGATTATACTCCATATTAATGTTTCTATTTTGTAGTTGGCTATGTGTGAAAATGTATAGTAGGACATTGTGTAGAATATTTTTAATTAGTTAGTGGAGGAGTTACAATCCATTGATAAGAAAATGTATTCAACAAAATTACTGCATAATTTAGTTTTATTGAACACTCTACAGGCACAACAAAAGAATTTCATTTTTTCCCTAGAAAATTTGAACAGAACATACAACATTAAAAATGGGTAACAATACACTATTTCATATATGACCATACCTTAGATTGGCGATTATAGAAGTTTTGAATTGAAAATAAAAATGGGCAATGAGTTTTGAATCACTAAGGTGACATACTCATATTTAATGGTACAAGATAAAATAATTACACATGAGGGAAACATTCCCCAATCATATAAAACAGAGAGCCAATAACAATTTGATTGAAATAGGATGTTGGATTGACTCACAATGAAACATAGATACACATTTCAAGAATTTCCAAGTCATAAATTTCCTTGCATTATTCCACATCCCATATTGAGGGATGAATGTTGAATTATGTGTTATTCCAAAAGTAGTTATCTCTGTAGAAGTCAACATTACCTGTGATAATGATAAATAACATCAATGGTGTATGTTCACATAAGTTTCATATATATAAACATGTATTCAACAAAAAGTGTTGTTAGTTACTTTATGAATGATATTAGTGAGTTCTCTAATTGTTTTTCGTAGTAAAATAAAGGATTCAATGAAACTACTCCAAATTGTACATATAAATGTATTGAAATTTTCATGAATTCAATATATAGGAACATTTGCATGCATACCCCTTATACTATCCCTATGTTGGTCAATGAGGTATAATCCGTTTTGTTTTATTATATTTTCTTCCACTAATGATGAGAAAGATAGATAAAAATCAATGTTTTCTTTGGATGAGACAATGTGATCTGTATTCAAGAAGAATTTATTGAAAAATAAAAATCTTGATTCACCACCCACACCTCATTTTGTGTTATAATATATTGGGATCTAACAAGCTGTATCTAGAGGTAGGTTATTCATTTTTACACCCGGAATCCTAGAAAAAAGTTTTTACTATAATGTTATATACTTCATGGATGTTAGTAAATTCTATTGGTCGATAATCTTGATGAAACATTTTTTTATATCCTTAAGAATTGTTATTTACATATATGAATTTATTTAATCACTACATATATTGAAAATGATATACTTTTAGAGAGATAAGAAATAATTGGTTATGGATGAAAAATAAATAAATGGATTGGAAAGTTATCCTTTCAATCCCATTGGCATATAGGTAATATCCTATAAAACATATCATGTAAGGTTAAAAACTATTATTAATAACTATGAATTATATTTTAATGTTCATGAGGGAATTTTTTTATGATAAAAAATATAATTATTTGAAAATAAATTCAATTTAAAATGTTGATTCATTTTTCAATGAAATTTTTTTTCTTCAATAATATTTTTGAGTTATAGATGAAAATGTAAAAATATGATAATATATTAAGGGGGCCATTATAACATTACCTAATTATTTTAATGAATTGTTTTTGGTTCTAGATAGTAGATATCCAAAATATATTTCAATAGATAGAAATTTTAGTACCATTGGAGTATATGATATGAAAAATATTATAATGAGTTATGAATAAAAGAAATGATCTAAAGGGATGGAATTTAAATATATTAATAAATTCTAAATTAAATATAAAATATATATACTTGTGGATATAAAATTCTTATATTCTAATATTAATAGTTGAAGAGAAATATTTATGTATAAGCTTCATATTTATTTCATCAAATGTAGTGTGATGGGATATTATGTTTCTAAATATCTAAATAACCATCATGAATGTTATTATAAATAAAAATGATATAATAATATAAAAAAAGAAGGTATAAATATTTCCTAATAGTTCCCTTTAAATTGAATTTTCTTCTTTCTAACTAATATGATTCCTCTAGGGAAGGTGATGTATAATAATTTTACATTTGTAAGGGCCATGGTTTGTTGATATTATTGACTCAGACATTAGTATCCCAAAGACAGTTTATATACTAACACATTTCCATTAGATACAACGAATCACATACCGAATAACTGAATATTTTAGTACTCTTGGTAAACTAGATTCTTACATGGAAATCACATTAAATTTTAAAAAATAATATACAATTTTCATTTCATTTGAGAATTATATAATTCACCACAGTGTATCCTTTCATATCAAACACCAAAAAACTCATATCTGTGAAAAAATTAATAATAATAAAGGGGAGTGATTAGATGATCCGTAAGTCTACGGTTTAAGTGTAATCTATGAATAAATAATTTCTAATAATTATAGTAAGGTAAATATCTAAAAAAAATCTATTAAATAAAAGACACAAGTAAAATATGTATTGAATAAATAATGATCAATAAATTCCATAAAAAGAATAACCTGATCATGAATATTATCCATATAGATATTAACATATCGAATAATCACATTAAATATTAAAAATTGATATCATAAATATATAATGAAACATTTTATGAATATAAATATATAATTTAGTCTGTATGATATGAAATCTATTAACATTGAGACCGTATCTTGAGACAACTATATAAATGTGTATTCCCTCACCAAAAACCCAATATAGTTTATCGGATCAGGCATAATGGTACAATGAAGAGGTATATAGGGCCCCAACAATCACAAACAAATTTATATTAATTCCTCCTATGAATGTTAAAATAGATATTAATTTTTTTTGAAAAAGTCAAATAAAAAGTTTTAATATTATTCCCAATAAATAAAATTGATCCTAAACCACCCATATTAATGGGAAGAATGGCTAAAAAATTATACATACAAACTAAAAATAATCATAAACCATTTAAATAATGAATAATTAGGAAATTAATATACTATTTTCCTAGTATATCTTAATGCCAAAAAAGATTTTATATTTTTTTGAGTAAAGATACAATAATATTGCATTTAACAAACATGACTACAATAAACTAGTCACATTAATAATCATTTTAAAACTAAATTTATAAATATATGCAGATAAAATATTTAATTTTAATATAACATTTATACTATTTTAAAATATCCTTCAAATAAATAATTTTTTAATAATTTAGAACATTATGTTGAGGTTGTACATGTTGAAATTATGATTCACTTTAGATTTTTAGTAAAAAACAAATGGGTATTATTAGGAAAATAAAATTAATAATTTTTTAAAAAAGTTTATAAAAACTAGAAAATGGATAAATTATATTTAATAAATCATTTTAAAAATACAAAAAATATATTTTTGAAAATTTTTATAGAAAAGATGGGTTTAAATTAAAGAGGATTTTCAATTGAATCTTGAAAAAAAGTCAGTATTTATTAAAAATATTATCAATACAATTGAATGTACAGAATAGAGGAAATTTTTACAATTGATTGAATATTTTAATGAATGTATAGATGAGATTAATATATATTTTTAAGATATAAATATAAAATAATTCCCCCATTGGTGTATTAAACCAAAACAATTCCAAATTATGATGTGATTTTGAAATAATCCATCACCATATTGGAATATTATAAATACAATTCCCCATAAAAGAAATAACACAAAATGAATTATTAAATAACATGTAGTTAAATATATTAATAGTGTAAATATATACAACACATAAAGAAAATAATTTCTAAATATGGAATATGACCCACATTTGCAAAAGTGTGACGAAAAACCCTTACCTTAGGTGAAATTTCCCTCAAAATATGTTATTACCTCATATATAATAGATTTAAAAAATTTATTAATTTATTTCAGAATGAAAATAATATATATAAAATAATATGTATTTCTATTATATTTTTTTACCATTTATTTTTTAATAATATCTTATTATTTTTAACAATTTTTGCTATTAATTAATTGGTTTTCCCATGTGTTTTTGGACATCAATGTTTTGATTCTTATTCATTGAATATATACATTGATATATATATATATATATCATCTAAAAAATTAAAAAAATGTTATACATATCATATTTAATCATTTGATATATTTTTACAAACCTTTATTAATCTTTTAAATTTATAACGATTCACATCTCATTGTGGAGACGGTAGGTCATACAAACACACAAGCAAGGACATCATTACCTTAAAACGTTAATGGGTAAGAAAGTAGTTGATATTTTAATTTTTATAATAAACATAATCTCATATATATCACATATATTCATTACATTATCCGTACTATATTCTATGTAATGTGTAATTGAAGAAAATCGCATCGATTTGTGAGGCGATAGTCCGTCATACACATGAGGGACATTAATATAATCTAAATGAGATGGAACATAAAAATTTATATGTGATATTAAAAATAATAAAGTATTATAACATCATAAATGTCATAATTTTTTTTGAAATATATTATTTTCTCTTTCCTTGAAATGTGGTGATTGGTAATGAACTACATAAATTTGTGAAAAATTAGTCTATCGTACACCAGATTGATGATTTTATTTCTTGTTTGATAGAAATTGATGTCGATAAATATTATTCAATCAAAATAATAAAATTTTAGTATATATAAAATAAATTATTTATTATATTGGGTTTTTTTAAAAAACAAAGGTGGAAAATAAAAGGGGTATTGAATTGATTTGTTAGGATACTAACCTTCTTTTAGAGAAACATCCTTTGTTTATCCTCTTCAGGACATCATGGATGGTGTTTTGGGTGGAATAATAACTCTATAATTATTATAAAGATTTTTATGGCGGTATATTTTTGAGGTTCATTTTAGATCTAATGGGATGAAAAATTATGAATAATTGAGGGGATGTAGTTCCTTTATATAAATAGGGAATGAGCACCCTCCTAAAAATTATTTACAGATTCCCTGAAAGAATCCAGAATGACAATGTATTTCACATGAACAAAATTATAAATATTACCCTATATTATTACATGGTAAAGATAATTTTATAATATTCTCATATAATATGGTTTTATATATTTTAGGTAATTTTAAAACCATCGTTTCTAATTATAACCATATGGTATACCCATATCTACTTTAACCATTTTATTTAATTTTTTTAACATTTTCACTATTAATGTATGTAAAAATATAATTAGAACATATTATATAATATAAATATTATTATAAATAATATGGAATCCATTTTTCAAAATTCCATTAAAAAAACTGAGAATATGTATTTTAAAATTGATCTTGTTGACGCAATGAGAAAAAGTGTTTTTAAATATAAAATGATCAAAATTTTACTATGTTTTTTATATAAAAATATAATATGGAAGCTATTCCAATGAGATAAATTATATCACTAGATACATAATAAGACTAATTTCACATAAAATAAAATTTAAATATATTTTATATTTATAAATAATTTTTAAAAAATTAGTTTTTACTTAAAATTCAGGATTTTTCAAAATTCTTAAAAAATAAACTTCTCAAACAAATACCAAAACATAAACCTATTACAAATTATTATATGATGATTTTAAAATATGAATTTTATTTATTATAATAATTTTTCTAAAATTTGTAAAAAATAAATTAATATTATTTGTGCAAATACCCTCTTCATTTTATTTTTGAAAAAATATTTGTTTTAATAAAAGATTTATTTTCGAATTTCAATTGTTCTTAATTTATTTATAATAAATTGATAACCAATGTATTTTTTATTATATTCCTAAACTATTTAATTTTGATTATTATTTTAGTAATATTTATTCCCCCTATTTTAACAGCTAGTTCATAATTTTATATTATCTTTCAGTCTATTTAGACACGTTATTGCATGTTTCATATGATGTAAATGAGATTGAATTTTATGAAATTGAATGTATTGGTTGTTTAAGATAAGTGTTCTATGATTAATTTGTTATCAAATAAATTAATTTTCTTTTATAATATTTTGGTGTTACATTCTACCCACCTTAAATTAATTGTATATTTTCACTTTGATCTTCATTTTGGTAATCAAGGGTTTGATATTTGAAAATTAACCTTCATGAAATACAAGTTCAAGAGAATTTTTTAAAACAATTATGCCAAATAAGAGATAAAAGAAGAAGTATGTTCTACCAAAATAATGCATTATTATTTATCCATGTAAGAGGACAGTTTTGGTAAATAAAATCACGGACATAGAAGTGAATATTAACAACAAAAGATTAGAAGATAGTGATAGAGATAATTTTTCATAATAAAGTGGGTGATTTGAATAATGTTAATGATCAAAAAAGCATAAATTTGGCATATGTTGATAGAACATTTTATTCATCAATTTGAATATAATCATATACCAATTTTTTCAATTTCATTTCCATAATATTGATTAATTAAACAACAATATTAGGATACATACATACTTGATACATTTTTATTTCATAAAAACAATTCGTCATCTAGTTGTTCTTCTATAAATATTCAATTATACAATTACTCCAATAAACAAATAGAAAAAATAAATTTTTTGATTCTAGTAAAAATAAATTATCTTTTAATGGATATTTATTTAAATAATATAATTACAATTCATTCCTTCAATTTCAAGTTATTATTATAACAAAATTTATATTATAGTTTATCAAGTATGCATAAATCATTATATTCTAAAGTTAAATATTGATCTGAAAAACATTATCCAAAGTTCAAAATATTCCATTTCATAAATGGTAAACCTTATGACCCAAAAAATAAATTTTTTCTACAAAATCTTGTAGTGGATCTTTATATTCATATACCAAACATGAAAATTCATTAATCATGTATTCAATTTAACACGATAACTAACTCAATTACCATAAAACCTTATTGGACAAATGTATTCTTCCTTATTCATTAAATAAAACATATATTATTTGATATATACCTTAATTATAAAAAAGTTCCTAAATTGATAAATGATAAACAAAACAACTATTCCATCAAAATATTAATCAATTCCAATGTAGCCATTTCAATCTAATTTAACATATAAATAACAGTCATCTATTAAACCCAACATCATTATCTCATCATTAAAAACAAATTATGTTTTATAATTACTTAAAACTTGTTTTTTCAAATAAGTTCAAATTTAAACTAAATCATTTTTCGTGGAAATATTCACCATTCAACATAATCTATTATACCATAATACAATGTATGATATCAAAATACTTATATATTCTAGGATTCTTATAACCAGTATATCATTAAAAATGGACTCAAAGTATATAATTATATAATTGAAACACTTGAACATTAATTGTAACACAATTTTTGTGTTAATAGGATAATATTGGACATGATCCATTAACTAATTTTGAGGTATATTCCATGGACACATTGGAAATTTTCCAAATTCTATAGAACCTTATACTAAAATCATTATACAATTTAAAACATTATCATTCACATTATGTAACACCCCGCCCCTACCTCATTGGATTGAGGAGGCGTTGAGGGTCACTTGGATATAAGGGACGTTCCCAAGGCACCAAAGGTTGGCAATAAATGCAGAGGGCTTCAATAAAAAAGTGGGGAACAATTTTCCCTCAAGAGGATAACCCAACCAGCAAACATCCCATAACTATAATGCTTGCATTTAAATTCAACCAACCATTCCATAACAACCCTATGTTCATACAACCGAATATTTCCAAAACATAAGAGTACAATAGAAACTAAAAGAAAACCACGACAATTCATGGCACCACTACATCTCCACTCCAGATTCACAAAGCATCATGAGGCACTGCTAAAAGATGGATATGCCTTACCTTTTCCCATGTTCCGGTATACTACATCTACAAAGACACCAAAGTGCCAAAGAATGGGGTGAGTACAACTACTCAGAATGATTTCCCAAATGACATCCCTACACCCGCCACTATGATAAACTATTATCACATTTATATAAAAAAATTTATAAAACAATTCAATTGAAAACTGATAACAAAATCCAGGCAATCTATACAATGGAAAGCCACCACAATCAAGCCACATGCCGGTCACCATTTTCATATTTAACTCACAAGCCCCATCTACAAACATCACATAGTCAAGAAATCAACCAATAACTGTGGTACTTTCTTGGCCAACCCATTCGCAACCCAAGAAGTGGTACTTTATTGGCCACTTGCCTTGATGGTGTCCCTTCCGACCATTATCCATCCATCTCACTGATTATAGTGTCACTTTCTCAACCACTCCACAACATCACAATACATACCAATACAACATCCCATGAATATACACACAAGAACAAGTCACACAATATCACACATTATTTCAAACACCGTCTAATTCCATTATCATGATCACGTTCATTGTCATTTCAAAATAAACATTTTAAAATCATCCAATTGAATCCATTTCCAACAAAACCCATTTTCACCCAAAAATCCTAATTTCATGCCAAAACCCCCCAATTTATTCACCCATAAATTTTCCAACAGTTTTTCCACATGATTTACAAATTAAATTTCAAACAACCAATTTAATTGTAAATGCACCACACAATTCCACCAAGTTGAGTCGAGAGAGAATCCACATACCATTTAGGGTTTGGCGAAATCGACATTGCACCCAAACACAACTCAATACAATATAACACATCCTCGAAAATTCCTTAGAAACCCTTGCCCAAAATCAACAGGACCAAATGTTAGCATCTTAGGCCAATAAAACCCTATATCTACACAAAAGAGGTGTAGAATTAGAAAACCAAGAACGAGGGAAGAGCAAATCTAGAGGAAAACACAAAGGAATCATGAGAGAAGACTTACTCGGGAGGAATCGCCTTCAAACCCTCTTGAATCCTTTTCAAAACCCTTCCAAAATGAGTGGAGGATCCTTTATAGCCCTTGAGAACTGAAAATCCCATGTGAGGCTCAAATGGGAGGAAGAGAGGAGTGTTTTAGGTCAAGCCCGAGGGATCCAGGACTTAAAAACACCATCTTTAAGTGGTCGCACGGTTATCCCGCATGGTTTGGAAAACCGTGCGCTAACCGTGCTCACACCACTGTCTCGAGATCAGGTGCCCGCATGGTTTCCTCCCATGGTTTAGAAAACCATGCATAGGCTCTGTGAATCCTACTACCTCCCCCTGCATGGTTTTCTGTAGCATCTTCATGGTTTACACTAACCGTGCGCAAACCGTGTGCCCCTTTAAAAGCCTCCAAACTCTTCAAAAACATTCAAAACTCTCCCGACCTTTTCCAAACTCATCCCATGCACCATAAACCCATAAAAAAATAAACAATAGCTATATACCTCAAAATTGGGGTAATACATTATCCCCACCATTGGAATTTCCGTCCTCGAAAGGTAGTGGACCCGCACTTTGCCGAAAGAGCTCGGGCCACTGCTCAGAAATTTCATTCTCTTGTTCCCAAGATTCTTCCTGGATCTAGACATGTTCCCAAAATACCTGAACTAGACTAATTAGTTTACCATGCAAGACATTCTCTTGCCTATCCACAACCCTCACTGGCACGTGCACCAACAAAGCATCCGGATCTAGGTCAACATGATCTCATCGAATAACATGGCCCGGATCCGTCTGGTACTTTTTCAACTGCGACACATGAAATACATTGTGTACCACACTAAACCTAGGTGGAAAAGCCAACAGAAAATCCACCTCACCAACCCTCTCAACAATATAAAAAGGTCCAATGTACCTCAGAGATAACTTCCCTTGTTTCCATCCCAACTGAGGAGAGATCCTCAAGAATAAATGATCACTCACCTCGAACGAGAACGGTTGTCGATGATGATCCGCATAAGATTTCTGATCACTCTGAGATGTCTCCACCCACTTCCTGATCAACATGATCTTTTTTTGTAGTCTCCTAGACAAGACATGGTCCAACCATTGAAGACTCACCCATTTCCACCCAACATAGTGGAGAACGACACGACCGCCCATAAAACGCTTCAAATGGAGCCATCTGTATGGATGCTTGATAACTGTTATTATATGATAATTCAACCAAGGACATGTGATCCTCCCACGAGACACCAAAATCCATCACAAAAGCTCGTGACATATCTTCCATGGTTTTTATCGTCCTCTCAGATTGGACATCCGTCTGAGGGTGATATGATGTATTCATGGTCAACTTTGCTCCGAGGGCTTGCTGCAATGATTTTCTGAAATGAGATGTAAACCACAGAACTCTATCTGATACGATCGAAACTGGAACACCATGCCTTTCTACCACCTCCTGGATATAGATTTTGGACCGATCCTCCGCCTTATGAGGTTAACTAATTGGGATGTAATGGGCCGAATTCGTTAGTCGATCCACTATCACCCAAATGGTATCATGTTTTCTGACTGTTCTTGGGAGACTTGTGAAAAAATCCATCGCTATCTGCTCCCACTTCCAAACAGGGATAGGTAAAGTCTTAAACATTACTGCTGGCCTCTGGTGCTCTGCCTTAACCTGCTGGAAATTCAAGCATTTTGAAATGAACTCAGCCACTCTTCTTTTCATTCGAGCCCACCAGAACTACACTTTCAATGCCTTATACATCTTCTATATTCTAGGGTGAATATCCCATCTAGAATGATTGTATTCCCTAAGAAGATCCTCCGGACATGCCACTAGTATAACTATCCGATTCTAGAAACACAAAACTGATTGTTTATTCATTTGCCAACCCTCAATGGTCTCCCCACCATTGAGTCTCGACCCCAGGGTTACAAACTCAGGATTAGAAATCTGTGCCTCTCTAACCAGGGAAACAAAGTCAGGAATCAAGGAAACTGGAAAGAAGATCACTTTATCGCCTTGGTCCTCACCTTCTACCGCATGTCAGCTATCACTGACATCAACCACCACTGTTCTGATGCCTTTTTCACCACCTCAGTATATGATTTCTTACTTAATGAAAATTCCACTGAATTTCCCATACTTGGTGTGTAAATTAAGTCAAAATAAAATATCTATAGATATTACATCCATATCTTTTCCCTCAAGTTCAGATCCATTTGTGAGAAAATGTGCTTCAAACTCTTATGATCTGTGTAGACTGTGAATTTCTCACCTAAGAGATAATGGCACCACATTTTCAAAGTGTGGACCACTACCGCCAAATCCAAATCATGAGTTGGGTAGTTCTTCTCATTCACCCTCAACTTCTGTGATCCATATGCAACTACATGATCCCCTTGCATGAGAACACACCCCAACCATGATCATGATGCATCACAATACACCACATATCCTTTCCCCGGTTCTAGCAAAACCAAGATTGGTGCTTATGTAAGGCAACCCTTTAGTTCTTCAAAACACTACTGACACTGTTCATTCCACTGGAATGGAACATTCTTCCTTGTCAAAGCTTTCATTAGTGAAGCTAACCATGAAAATTCACGAACAAAACACCGATAATACCCAGCTAGGCCAAGGAAACTCCATATCTCAAACACATTCTTTGGTGGTTTCCATGATATAACCGCCTCTATCCTTTCTGGATCCACTGAAACACCCCATTTAGAAAACATATGGCCAAGTAAACGGACTTCCTATATCCAAAAGTCACACTTTGGCAATTTGGCATACAACCGATGATCTCGCAAGATCCCTATAACTATTGTCAAGTGCTGCTCATGCTCCTCCCTTGCCTTTGAATACACCAGAAAATCATGTACAAAAACCACCATAAATGAATCCAAATATCTTTGAAATATCCGATTCATTAATTCCATGAACACCGTGGGCGCATTCGTTTGGCCAAAGGGCATCACCACATATTCATAATGGCCATATCTACTTCTGAAAGCTGTTTTAGGAATATACTTCTTCCTTACCCACAATTTATGATATCTCTACCTTAGGTCGATCTTGGAAAACCATTGGGATCCCCTCAAATAGTAGAAAAAATCATCGACTTGTGGAAGTGGATATCTGTTCCTTATCGTCACTTGGATAAATCTACGATAATCAACAGAGAGCCTCAAAGTTCCATCCGCCTTTTTCACAAACAAAACTGGCACTGCCCACAGAGATGTGTTAGACCGGATAAAGCCTTTATTTTCTAACTCCTCCAATTGGACCTTCAACTCCCTCAATTTTGAACGTTCCATCCGGTAAGATGGAAGTGAGATAGGACTGGTCCCTGGAAGGAGATCAATAATAAACTCCACTTCTCTTAAAAGAGGTAACCCATAGAATTATTCGGGGAAATCGTCCATGAATTGATCAACCACTATTGGAAAAACACTATCCCTGGAACCCTTTATCAATTCCAACGACAATACCGCCAATTGATACGATAACATGCCAACTCCTGGTGCAAAAAAGCCTGCTGCAACCTGCTTCTCATGGCTCTCTCCTCTGAAGAGATTTCTAACACCATCATGGGTTGTAAAACTCACCGTTCATGCATTACAATCGATGTGGGCCTTAAACTCTATTAGCCAATCCATGCCCAAGATTGCATCACAGCCATCCATCTCAAGTACTGTGAAATCCCACACTATCTCAATTTCTCCCACAACGATACAACATGCTCTACACAAGAAGGCCCAACACTCTTTTCTACCCAGAGGTGTTTGAAGTTTCAAAACCGAAGGCATCATCTCTACCATTAAACCCAACAACTCAGTAATGCGTGCAGTAATAAAAGAGTGTGAAGCACCCGTATCAAACAAAACTTGCATGCTGGTAGAATTTAAAAGAATCGTACCTCACACTGTGGATGGTCCCAACTGATCGTCCATCACAACCAGATCATCTACGAACAACGCCTTCATTGGCACACTCTGTTCTTTATTGCTCTACTGAGGCGTCATGGTATTCTGAGAATCACGATGACTAACCTTACATTGCTGAAGAGGGGTATACTGCTTCCCCCGTCCCGTCAAAGCATTGGACACCTGCGATCCTTGAGGAGTGTCATGTACACCTGTCCTCTGAGAATTCCTATAGTAGCGCTGGAGATTCCCCATCTCCTTAAAACTATAACATGCTCTGGGTTGTTTCGTGCAATCCCGCTTGATATGCATCGAGGAGCCACACAAAAAAAACCAATTTACTCTGGGGCTTCAGAGGAAGGTTCACTGATCCCATCGTCGCATTTTGCGCCGTGATCCCGCTCTAGTAATATGTTTCCATATTTCTCTTGAACCCAGCGTTAGAGTTCCCACTATTCCCTGTGGGTATTACCACGCTTCCGCCACTCGGATTTCCCAACAGATCTCTCTTAACCACCGAGGTTCGATTTACCATTTCTGTGTAGTCCCCGATACACAGCACCATTTTTTTAGAACGGATTTCCTACCTCAAGCCCGCCTCGATGATCATTTCTTTCATTGATGTGGTACCCGCCACCTCGGGTGAAAACCGAACTAAGATCATAAACATAGGTGCATACTCCATTACCAACATCTGTTCTTCCTTCAAACTGAAAAAGTCAGTAGTACGCTGAATCTTGAACGTATGAGGGAAGAATTGTTTGTTAAAAAATTCCTCAAAGGTTTCCCACGTCATACCCTGGTCCGTCTCCACTTGGACTACCAGTTCCCACCATTGAAGGGCAAGATCCTACAACTTATACATTACTAGATTGACCTTCATCTCGTTCGGGGTTCCCAAGAATTAAAAAACTTCTATTTAATTGGGACAGCCACGCATCTTCCCTTTCTGGGTCCGCATCACCCCTAAAAACGGGTGGGTTCTGCTTTTGAAACTGTGCCACATAGTCGACAAACATGGGATCTTCCACTCTATTTATACATCCCACCGCTTGTAAAGCTTGGACTATACTTTGCAATAGCTGCTGGTTCACCTGGGGCTCAGGTGAAACCACATTCTCATCAGCCGCTTCCGGTTGGTCTCTACGACGCCTATCCAGTTCCATTTCTATAAACATAAACAAACAATCATGAGTCTCTCTTTCGTAGACATCACGAATTAACCACGTCAAACACAATTTCATAACAATCAAACAAAACCAGGCTTTCCATTCTTGCATATTTCCCATGTTGCACCATTTTTGAAAATCAAAAATTTTCAAAATACCATGTTTATTCAAATCTCGGGTTCAGACATTTGAAAAACCTTTTTTCAATTCAACGCATAAATCATTAAACCCAATGAAATATGCATCAAAGATGGAAGTAATTTCTATCATACATGTCATGATCATCTCATTGGCTACACCCACGACAATGAGATTTCTAATGCCTATAAGTGTCTCTAAAACACTTATGTACCCAACTCCATGGTAACTTGAAGTTCAACATAAAAGGTATAGCTACGTCCTTTTATGCTATACATTCCAAGTTCTGACAGTCCTACACCTTTCTACCATCCTGACTCAAGGAATAACCAATAACGAATGTCAACTCCAAATCTGATAATCAACTCCAAAGGACCAAACAAGCTGATACCACTTGTAACACCCCACCCCTACCTCATTGGCTTGAGGAGGCGGTGAGGGTCACTTGGCCTTAAGCGACGTTCCCAAGGCGCCAAAGGCTGGCAATAAATGCTGAGGGCTTCAAGAGAAAAGTCGGGAACGATTTTCCATCAAGAGGATAACTCAACCAGCCCACAACCAACAATTATAATGCATGTATTTCAATTCAACAAATCATGCCATAACAACACAAGGTTCATACAACCGAATATTTCCAAAACATCATAGAATGGCAGACACTAAAAGACAACCACTACAATCTATGGCACCATCACAGCTCCACTTCGGCTCCACTAAGCATCACGAGGCACCGGTAAAAGATAGAGATGCATTACCTTTTCCCATGTCCTGGCATACTTCATCTAAAAAGACACCAAAGTGCCAAAGTAGGGGGTGAGTACAACTACTAAGTAGTATATCCCCAAATGACTTCCCTACAGCCGCCACTAGGATAAACTTTTACCACATTTATATAAAACATTACATATAAAAAAATTCCATTGAAAACTGATTACCAAATCAAGACATAAAACACAAAGTAAATCCACCACAATCAAGCCACACGCCGGTTACCATGTTCATATTTCACTCACAAGTCCCATCTACAAACATCACAAAGTCAAGAAATCAACCAAAAAACAAGGGTAATTTCTCATCCAACCCATTCCCAACCCAACAATTGGTACTTTCTCATCCACTTGCCTTGATGGTGGCCCTTACGACCATTATCCATCCATCTCTTTGATTATAGTGGCACTTTCTCGACCACTACACAACAACACAATACATTCCAATACAACATCCCATCCATATACCCATAAGCACAAGACACACAAGATAACACATTATTGAAGACACCTTCACATGGAATTATCATGCTCACGTTATTTTTCATTTTAAAATCAACTTTTTTAAATCATCCAATTGAATCCATTTCCAACAAAACCCATTTTCACCCAAAAATCCCAATTTCATGCAAAAACCCCCAATTTCATCACCCATACATTTTAAAACATATTTTCCAAATGATTTACTAATTAAATTTCAAACAACCAATTTAATTGAAAATACAACACACAATTCCACCAAGTGGAGTCAAGAGGGAAGCCACCTACCATTTAGGGTTTGGTGAAATCGACCTTTCTCCCAAATGCACCTCAATCCTGTAGAACACCTCCTCGAAAATTCATTAAAAACCCTTGCCTAACATCAATGAGACCATAAGTTAGCATCTTAGCCCAAAACAACCCTATATATACACACAACAAGTGTAGATCGAGAAAACCAAGAAGGAGGGAAGAGCAGATCTAGAGGAAAACACAGAGGAACCATGGGAGAAGACTTACCCGGGTGGACTCGCCTTCAAACCCTCTTGAATACTCTTCAAAACCCTTCCAAAATGTGTGGGAGAGTCCTTCTAGCCCATTAGAACCAAAAATCCAAAGTGAGGCTCGAGTGGGAGGAAGAGAGGAGTGTTTTAGGTCAAGCCCGATGGGGCCCGGACTTAAAAACCCCAACATTACGTGGTCACACGGTTTGCCCGCATGGTTTGGAAAATTGTGTACTAACCGTGCTCATGCCACTATCTCGAGAGCAGGTACCCCCATGGTTTCCTTGAACAATTTGGAAAACCGTGTGTAGGCCGTATGAAGCCTACTACCTCCCCCTACATGGTTTTCTGTAGCATCTGCACAGTTTACACTAACCGTGCGCGAACCATGCGCCCCTTTAAAATCCTCCAAACTCTCCCGAACGTTTCCAAAATCATCCCACACACTGTAAACTCATAAAAAAACATAACAAATAGCTACATACCTCAAACTGGGGGTACTACACATTAAATAATAATAATTGTAGAATTTATCTACACACTAGTAGAAAAATCTCATTCAAATTAAGAATGTACTTTGGTATTTCATTCCATAGGTATCAAATTTATGAATATATTACTTTCCCTTTATCTCGTAACCTATCATTTTCACTATTATTCTTTTTTTATTTGCATCCCATTGAAGACAATAAAAATAGATAATTATTTCTCTAAATTCTTGAAAATGATATTATTTCACCATATCTTCATAATGATTTGGAAAATAGTTCCCTTCATAAGATTGGCGCAATGCCATCAATGAAACTAGCATCCTTACTCATAGAATTATGTGCATTGATGAGGTTCCCATTACATATTCTAGGAACCATTTCTATAGAATGGAATAACCTGTATTACATCAAATCATTATGATAGGTAATTTATTTTTACAAAACTAGTTGAACACTTCCATAATTTAGAAAAACTTTTATTAAATAAACTCATATTAAAAACCATGGTTTACCTTTGAATATAAATATTTTTAACTCTTTAAAAATGGTTTGTAATGAATATGTGATTTATCCTATGAATATTCTTTGGAAGTGTCAATCCTGGTTTATGGTAAGTCTTTTATTTAAGCATTAGGTGATAATCAGTTAAACTCCATTGTATAATTTCAAAAGATATTACCCCTAAGTAAATCATTTCCATAACCAAGTCCATATTTAGTATCAATAATGGAATATATTGTCTTTGAAAATCACATAATCATGTACTTACAAAAAATATAACAATATTCTAACATTATCATCATTTTATATCCTAGTCTAATGTTAAATCATCTATATTTTCATAACTATATTTATCAAGGATTATACTAAAATTTAACTTATACCAACAATAGTGAACTCAACCCTAGAATCCTAGGGTCTGTTTATACATTACTATATTTTCATATGATATAATAAATCATATCTAGAAGGAAAAAATAATATCTTTGTCTTTCTAAACTAGTTACATACATGAAATGTTTATAGATTATAAAAGAAAAATGCATATTGAATTTTGGTTGAAAATGTATTTTATTACAATTTCTTTATCCCCACATATCAATCACAAAACACATCCTCATATAATGTGGAAAATAATACATAATGGATGAGATTAGATACTCAGTAACAGTATCTATACAGTTAAAGCTATGTAAATATGATAAATATTAAACATTTAAATGTGAATAATTTACACAAATTAAATTACTCAATAAATGAATCATGAAATAGATGTAATATATTATGATCAAATAATTTAATAAAAACCCACATGAGAATGAAACATAACCATGGAAATTCAAACTAATTGTATAATCATATAGAGTGTAAAATAATTGAATTCATAATAACGTAATTTAATAATTAATTACATTTAAAAACTTCTGAGGCCTTTTGGGATGATATATAATACAATTTTGGACGTATTCTAAGATCGCTATAAAATTGGGTAAGGCCTCACCCAAAACCCAATCTAGACTTTCTCATATGGCCTACTGATACATCAATGGGTTATAGGATGAACATCTATCCCATAAAAATTCAATTTAATTAATTATATAAAAGGATGAAGAAATAAACATAAAAAATAATATTCAAATAATATAACATAAAGTTGTAATAAATTCCCCAATAAATAAACACAATAATAAAAAATCAAGATTATTATATTGAATGGTAATATAATTTCACATCCTCATTTAAATTGATCATAATCCATCCAAATAAATAATATGGGTCATATTAACACAACATATCCTGAGGGGATTATATGTTCAACAAAGGTATTAGGTTGTAGTTGAATAGAAAAACTATAAAACGTTCTTTAAAAAGTTTTTTGAGGAAAATAAAATTTTCACATTGAAATTAATTCTGAATCAAAATTTTCAGAAATTTTTTTGAATGTCGTTATATTTGAAGATAATATTTGAAACCCTATAAAATATTCATTAAAACATTTATTTTTCATCATAACGTATAATGTTTCTCATATTGTATATGTTTAAAATAAAATTCTTTTAATATTTTTGATAAAATCCAAATGGGTTTTATTTTTGAAAAATAAATGTAGATTCCATTGAAAAAAAATAAAAAACAATTATTAATTTGTAAAATTTATTAAAAAAATACTTTGTAAAATGGATTTTTTTTATGAAAACACATTTAGAAAACCTGCGTTTTGAAGAAAAAGGATTACCATTTAAAGATAGAAATAAAGTCATGCTTTATTTAAAATATTTTCTTACTTATTTTAAGTAACAATGGGGAAAATGGAACTATTAAATTAAATGAATCATGAATAACCATATAATAATGAAATATTTTTATTTTATGTTATAAATATCGAATAATTCAGTCAATGGACAAGTAATCATAAATATTCCTAGGAAATACTTATATTATTAAATTAAACCTTACTTCTTTGGTAAATTATGATTCAAGTGACCAATAAAATAAATGACATAATATGAATCATCGAATACCAAGAATTTATATATATGTATATATATATATGATATAAGATATCGAGTTATCATTTTGTATAAAACAAAAGGGATATATGTGGAGAATATTGAATTTCTATAACGAATATATAAGTGAAACAATGAACCCTTACTAGAGGGTTCATTTCCATTGTACATGTATGTACGTCTAGTAAATTTTTTTTTAAAATGACATTAATTTTTCTAAAAACCCTATTTATATTTATAATATCATGAATTATCTTATTATAATATTTTACAACCAACATATAAATAATATTCCATTGTTTTCATCATTTCATATGTCAATTTCCAAGGATTCTTATAGGAATGTTATCCTGAAATATATGATTCCTATATAATATATATATATAATATCTACATAATTATAATAATGTTATAAATATAATATTTAATAATTATGAGGATTCTAATACAAAATTATGAAATATGGACATTTAAAATGAAAATTTTCACTTTGTAGAGATGGTAGGTCATACATACACAAGAGAAACAATATCATTCTCTTATAGAGGAAAGGGTAACGATTTTAGTGACATATTAATTTCAAAACATTAATATCATTACATATGTCTCACCTATATTCTTTAATAATATAAATATTACATTCAATGTAATATTTAGGTGAATGACAAATCACGTCGCTTCTTAAGTAGTTTGTCCTCCACACACACGAGTGACATTATTGTATTAGAACTAAAAAGAATTTATTAAGCTATATGTGATATTTGAATAATTTAAGTATAATAATATAATAAAAAACATCTAAATTTGGATGATCTATTATTATATCTAGTTTCTAAAGTTTGTTATGGAAAATAAACTATGACAGTTCATGAGGTGATTGGTCATTGTACACACGATTGATTAAGTTTTCTATGATTTCAGGGAAGTTAAAATTCATAAATATTATTAAATAAAAAACATAACATATATGTATATTTTATATATAGTTTTTATTATGTTTTGTGTTTTAATAAAAAATTTGCACTGGATAATGAACAATGTAAATGAAAGATATTGGTAAAAAAAGTTTCATTCTATAAACAAATCCACAATTGGATATCCTCTTAAGGATGGTTTGGATGGTATTTTTTGACTAAAAAACTTATATATTGTGTATTTGGATTTTTGGGTGAGATTATAGATGTTTTTTTTTTGATCCAAAGTGTTGCATTGGTGTCAAAAGTTGAGTTGAAAGACTTCCCTTTTATATGTGGGGAAAGGGGACCCTTTAGGAAATTATTTTTATGTTACCCAAAAAAATAAAAAATGATAAAGTTATTAAAATGAAAAATATCTTCCATATGAACTATGATTAGAAATTTGGAATGATAATGTTTAATAATATGGAAATAATTTTATTTTTTCATTTTAGTTTGTCATTTTTTCCATTTTCTTTTGAGATTTTCCCCATGGTAAACCCATTGTCTCAATATTCATGATAAATATGTTATATAATTTTACAGTTAATTATAATAAAAAATTATGTTTGACTTATGAGATAATATAAATTGTGATGATTAATAAAATTAAATCTATTTTTAAAAATTCTAGTAGCATAAGTGAAAATGATTAATTTAAAATTAATCATGCAGGCATGAATAGAAAATGCATTTTTAAAGAAAAAATGTTCAAAAGTTTACTATTTTCTAAAAACAATTAATATAAAAATGATTAGAATGAACACAATTAGATTAATGTATATGTAGTTTAACAAATATATACTTTAATGAATATAAAAATAAAAATTTAACCTTATTATTAATTTAACAAACAAAACCATGACTTTAATTTTATTTCAGTATTTTCCACTACTCATAAATAAAATAAACATTTAAAAATAAATCTCAATAATTATCCCTAATAAGATATTAACATGATGAATTCAAAAAAATAAGTTTATCTGTTCAAATATGTTTTATTGAATAGGTAAAAATAAATTTTTTATTATGAGAGAAAAGTGTAAAAAAGTAGTCTTTTAAAAAATATAGTTTTTCAAAAAACCTATATTTTTAAAATTTATAATTATTGTTTTATTTTTAATAAATATACCACTAATAAATTTTATTTTATTTTTTAAATAAAAAAACATAATTAATTAATTTAGTTCTATTATTACCCTTCAATTTACCTACTATGTTAGAATGGTGTACTATATTACGGTATATTTAGACTCGGGGTTTAGTGTTAAGAAAGATATCAATGAGATTAATCTTTATAAAATGTATTTCATGAATTATTTAGGATTAGTTTTTCATGTTTCATATCCTATAAAATATAATTTTATTGTCGTGGAATATTTTTGTGTTATATTTAGGGAAATTAAAACCAATCCAAAAGATCATGAATTTCATAATGAGAAAAATGGAGTAATAGGAATTATTGATCTAAATGTAGAAATTTTTTTAGCCTATGAATTACATGATATGTGGAGGGAAATGAATCTAAATCCAAATGGAGAGGTGAATTATTCCAATCTCTATATAAAAAAATAATAAAAATAACATTATGATATGAATTTTGAGTTTAAAAAATAGAATCCATAATTTTTGGAAATTTATGAGTGGATTTTGAACTATAAATTATTGACAAATAGGAAACCCAAAATATAATTTATTGGATAAATATATCAATGATAATTATATATAAATCAAAGAGTTATAAGAACATGTTATGAATTAGAAACGTATATGTGAATGTCATGAATGACTATTGACACCTTTTATAATGACATCAAATTAAAATTTTCACTTATCAAGTAATTCCTATTAAATTTGAAATCAATAAAATAAATATATATCTAATATTTTTTACTTCAGTGTTAAAGGAAATTTGTGTTAAATAATATATATGATAATATAATAGTTTTGGATTCCATAAAACCTCAATCAGTGACTCCCCAAAAAATGAAATATCATCACAACATGGAAAATTAAACAATTATAGCTATGGAAAATAATTATTCATCATATTTTTTATTTTTTTACAGAAATATAAAAAACACACTCTATGTTCATTATTTCATGTTTATCCAAAGATTAAAAATTATAATAGAAATTGGAAATTATAATTTTTAATATTGGTTTTTTTTAATAGATAATATTTATTTTTAAATAACTTGAGTATAGGTAAATAAATAGTGCATGAAAAAGGTGTCAAATTTAATCAAAAATTACTAAAATTGTATGAAATAAAAAATTATGTATCTAAAATCCATGCGTATTGAAACTCAAAATATATTTTATATTTTTAATTAATAAGAATACTTCATGGATCTACCTGTTGTGGAGGCACACAAATCACCTGGATGAGTTATCTAATTTAATTTAGAGGAGGAAGACAATGTAGACTTTTTCTTAATGGTGGTAATAATTACCAGATCATGGATATTGTATAGAGAATGGAAAAAATGATAAAAAATAAATAACTAATTGAAAACATTATTATGAGGTCATCCATTTTTGGAAATATTAGGCTTATATAAAT
Organism: Viscum album; assembly: GCA_963277665.1. NCBI lineage: Eukaryota > Viridiplantae > Streptophyta > Magnoliopsida > Santalales > Viscaceae > Viscum > Viscum album. Next base: position 711,382 of record CAUJRU010000254.1, read on the forward strand.
ATATGTTTTATTTTTTTGAGGGGATGTTAATATTGGTTTTAAAATTTAAACTATTAGAAGATAGGATCTCATCCTAGTTGATGTTATTTTGCTGGAATGTCAAAATCAAATTCATATCAGTTTTTGTAAAAAATGTGACTAAAAATACGTGGTGTAGTTTGTTAAAAATTTATGTACTATAAAATCAAGGATGTTCCACTTATTCTATAAGCTAAAATTTCCAATGTAAAATTATACCTTTCTTGAGAGGTAATTTTTTTAATATATTTTTAAAAGTCGAAGTGATATATATATTTCATATGTTTCCTTTAAATTTTATTTATACATTTCTATAAATATTGTTAATGATTAATATTTCTTCTAATATTCCCCATATCACTTATGATCACACTCACATATGTGATAAATGTCAAAATCAAAAAATTATATGGATAACAAACATATCAAAGAATAAAAATTATTTATGGATTATGAACGTGATCATATTGATTTTTAATGTCTTAAATAACATAAAAACATTGGTTTGTGGGTATTATGTGTTTTTATTAATAATTTTAGAGTTATGGTATGTATTTTTCCTATAAAACATTAGGAATAGTTCTGTACAAATATAACCTTATATCAGATGAGATGTAACATAATTCATTGTATCATGATTATTAAATTCCAAAATTTGAATGAGATTGAATACCAAAATAACCATGTTGAATAATATCAAGAGAAGCATGAAATTGAAAATAATTTTTTACTGTTTTAACAGAGTAAAAATGAAGTGGTGGAATGAATAAATAATATTATCGTTAACATGTCCTGGGAAACATTGATAGGAAAATATATTCATAAAAGTTATTGGAAATAATTATTTCATACAATTTTTTATATATCCAACAGAGAGGTTATTTGTGAAAGTTTAGGGAGAACACTATTTTAAATTATGTATGGAACAAAACCCATGTTGTGGTACATCCATCTATTTTTACCTAAATGTTGTATTCTCACAATGGAGAATAGAAACAAATTTATTTACCTATTAGATGAAATACTACATTATTAATACTCATCAATGTTAAAAAAATTAAAAAAATAAAGATAATTGAAAATTTTATTGTTAGAAGAGGCAATGTGGTGGTTGTAAATGGTAAAAGGGAAACAACACATTGGTATATTAAACATGATATCCGTATAATTTTTCAATATAAATATGATTAATATGAGTGTTTTTTTGTTTTTGGCTATAAAACCATTTCATATAATTGTGTTTAACAGTGAGACTATTATTAATGATCCTAAAATCTATATAGAACATGAATACAAATTATTGGGTCTAAAATCACCAAAAAAACATTTTTTGAAAATAAAAATCCACAATTTAAACCATGATGTGGAATTATTAACAGTAAATATATTTTATATCATTAGTAGAAAAAATATATTTTACATTAGGTTGAAATTATGAGTGTTAGGTCAATGCATTAGATAAACAGATTGATCCAATAGAAAAAAATTAATCAGGGGATTTTTCCAAGGAAAAATCAATGTAATTTCATCAAGACAATGTAGTTTATCCAAAATTAACATAATGGAGAAGGAAATGAGATTCAGTATAAATAATGGATTGTGTGAATTTTTTATTTCTAAATAAATTGATTTAATGTTAATGAGATGTTGGTACTAGCAGCACAACATAAAACAGTTATGTTATTCAAAGAAAAATAGATTCAATAATCATTCAAAACATATAAAATGGGTAAAAAATATTATTATTATAATACTTTTATAGATATAGAGTTTATATATAGAAAACATATCGTCTAAAAAATCTTTAAGATTATAGAAATGTGTATCTCTAATAATGTCCTTTTAATTAGTCAATAAAGCATCATAATTTTGGATTTCAAAATTATATAAATGTGTAACGAATCATTGACTCTATATAGGAGAAATTGATCCTAACATATATATATATATATATAAGCATAATGAGCAATGATTTATAATTTTTGTCTTAGTTGATCACATAAATTGTATAGGCTTGAATGCCATAAAATGTATTCATTATTTAGAAATCGTGTGGTATGAATTCGATATGCCTCTAATCGGAGAAATTAAATATTTTAATATCATCAAGCTCATTAAAATATTAAATGGGATATTTATCAAAAAAATTAAATATTATTCCTTCAAATCCCCTCATTTTAATTTTCATCAGAGGTAATTCCACTTGATTAATATGAAAATAAATATTGGATACATCTATCATATAATGGAATGTATGTTTTTCTATTGTAATGTCTTAATTTTTATTTGTTTTGGGATTATTGATGTGGTTTCTTATGGGTTGGTATATTACTAAAAATTAATATCTTATGGTTTTTTATTATTAGTAGAAAGCATATATAATAAAAAATATTTAAATGACACTTCAGATCCTTGACAATCACGAAGGAAGATTAAATATTTTTCACTTAATAATGTTTCCAATTATTATTGATGTTACAAAATAGAAATGATGTGGGAGTTGAGCTGATTTATACTATTCAAATAATGTGTGATAATTCATGAGTGATCAATCAAATAAAAATATAATCTATCATTAATGGACAACAAACAAGGGGATAAAAAACTATTTCATAATGTACATGGTCCAGAATAGAATCATAGAGTTAAAGTACAAGTATATATAATATCATGTATTTGATATCTTGAAAAATGTACATCCAAAATATTTTCCTCAAATTCATTAATATTTTCTATGATTTATACCATATCTTCCCCCGTAACAAAAATTTGTATGGACACCCACTACACTTAGTTTGTTTCATGGGAAATGTATTATTTCTCACACTAATTTTCATAATTTAAACCCCTATATTATTATAATTTTAGAGAAATTATATCTTGGTTTTAATTTACATTAGTGGTAATTCCATGTGAATTTGTATGAGGGAGAATTTTATTATTGTTTCTAAAAGGGGTATATGTGTTTTATGGTGGAGAGTATTTAATTTCCAAATCAAGGGGATTATTGGGATTGTAGAAATATTGTTTTGGGTATATTATTGTTAATTTATTTAACTTTATTCTTGTTCATCAGACCAATAATATATCACATGGGATAAAAATTGGTGATTACATACTCAAGGATGCACAAATTTATTATGGTTATTTCAATGGATGATTCATTAACTCTTGTATTTTTAGAGATTTTTAGAGATTTTTAAACATATAAAAGGTTGAAATTGTTTGAAAAAATACCTTGGGACGTTTGTATGCATTGTTTATGTTTATAGGGTAAAGAAGGATATAATTGAATATTAGTTTTATCACAATGGATAATCCCTTTATGAATCTTAATCTCCAAACCATAGATCTAGTTTATTTCAAACAAGTCTAAGATGTGGAACTCAATGTAATTTGGTTACACTGCAGTCATTTGTACCACAACAGAAATAATTCTTCAAAGGATGTTTTGTCCATTAAAAGAATTTGGGTGTCCAAAACATTGATATATGGACTTATTGAACTCTCTTTGGGAATATTAGGTGGCCAAGTAACATCTTCCCCTTCCATTATGTAGGGTCAAAATTTTATAGGAGTATTGCATTTAGAATAATAAACTCTATTGGAATATATTCCATTGGGATTTATCAATTCTATAATAAGAACCATTTGGAAATTTATTTGATGAGATCACATCAGTGATTACATGTGAGTTAATGGGGGTGTTACTACTCTAAGAGAAGTGGATCTAATATATTATATATCTAACTTTTTTAGTGCCACAAATGACACCATATGAATAAATGGGGTATTTGTTATTGTACCACTACTACTGTTTCCAAACAGTAGAATTTTTGAAATGGTTAATATTATATAATAATATTTATGACCACTATACAACCATGTAGTAACATATGTTTCAATCACAAAATGAAATAGATAACAATTGGTTTAATAACGATTTTTTTTAACATGGATTAAATTTTATATTTACCCTAATTATCTCATAGGATAGTTCTAAATTTCATTGATTTATTATATTCAATCCTAACACAATGATTGATATAAATATAAGAGGAATATATCTATTTAATACCATGATAAAAAGATATAAATTTCTGAGGAAATATTTATAGGCTTATTCATATTCTCATCCAGAAGATAAAGGGTTGATTAGGTTGTTATTAATGGAGTACTATTTCCATTAGAAGGATAATTTTATTATTCCAAATAGAAACACCATGGTTGGTCTAGGTTTACATCATATTTTTGTGAATAATGGATTAAAAAATAGGTGAATCATGGAGGTTATTGTTGATGGAGAGTAGTGATTTATCGAATTTTTTATGTTAGTGTACATAGAGGTTTAATGAGAACCCTTTAAATGGTGTATATGAAATCTGAGATCTTTTAGGGAATTAAATTAATAGAAACACTAATGTACAAGTTACTAGGATTTTATTAATGTAGAATATCCAATTAATATCCTTTATTTGGTTTACTATATCCATTTATATTTAAGGGTAAAGTTAAATATATTTATCAAAGTGTTCATTAATGTGATAAATCCTGATCCTCTGTCTATGAATAATTGGTTTAAACATAAATACCCAGATTCTGACCCCCCTTTGGGAGTCGTCTGTTGTAGTGATATGGAACATTAACTAATTTTTTTTAATTTTATTGAATACCTTGAAATCATATAAATCATATTAATGATGAATGTGGTGGATAATTAACTGATATTATTCTTGAGGAACCACATGAAATGGGAGCTAAAATGTGAAATCATGGTATTTCCCTAAATATGAATCAATACATGAGTCGAGATAATATTCTAATTATAAAACCCAGGTCCCACATAATATGACGTCTTTGATGTGGTAATTTCCATCGATATTTGCTTTGAGTTTTTTGGTAGAAGAATTATATCTCTGGTGTAACCATTTTATGGATACATAGTCAGAGGAATAAATTCAATCCATGGAATTCGATTTATTTAATAGGTTAATTTTCATTCCACACATTACCAAAAATCTCCACATAATATAGAATGGTAACACCTTTAGATTAATAATAATGATAATGTATTTATTCGTAACTATAAGGAAATTGTTGTATGATCTTTGTGGTATGATTTTTGTTTTATCATCAACCGAAAATAAAAAAATGTTCTTTTTTCAGTAGAACAAATTATTCTTCTTAAAGTAACAATAAATAAGGTACATTAGTTGATCTGAAGAATTATTTTTATGATATTTGAATATTGAAAATGAGATTTTAAATTCCCCTTAAATGTAAGGGGTTTAATAAATTGATAATGTTAGAGTTTCTAGTAATATAAAATAATATGATATAAGGATTAAATAACATGAATGTTCAATTGTTCTGGATATCTAAAATGAATCTTTGGTGAAATTATCTCCTTGGAATAGGTAAATTTTTCATTTAATAAATTTTAGGAAATCAATCTATTGAATTCTTAAGTGATATGAAGAGGAAATACAATAAAAATAATTAAGAGAAAAATATATTTAATGCCCCACCCAAACATCAACACAACATCTTTAATGTATTTGGGAATTATAACCACCAATTCGTAGGTATAAATGTTAATGAATACAATCACATCTCGATCATCTAAACAAACAACATAAAAGGAATTCCCATGTGATCACAACAGCTGAGGTGGCACACATATATCTAGTGGTGTCAAGAAAACATCTTATAAAATCTAGAACTAAAAATTTATTATTTATTTATTGTTTAAAAAAATCACCTATATTTGATATATTTCGAATGGGTATCATATCACACCATAAAAAATATATTTCAAATTATTTGTGAGAACCCCTACTATTTTGATTGTCACGTATAATGTTTATAGATATATTCTAAATATTTTTATTGGATTGGGCTTATTATTGATTATTGGAGTCCCCCTTAGTGTAATGTATTGTGATTTTGGGCATAAATTGACTCTCCCTATATAATTCCCTTAATAATATCCATGGATGGGAAGTAAGGTTTGATATTCCAAACAAGACCACGATTTTATATTAGTTCATGGGTGAATTTGAACTTAAAGTTATACTAAATAAATTAATTGAGTCTTATTACACATTCGTAAGATATATTTATCTCAAATTTTTTAGGATAAACTCAAAATTTAGGATATATTTATTATGTAGGAATCTGCATATTTATATCCCTATGAGTTCTCTAGGCTTCCCTTGAACCATCATTTTTATTTTTTAATGCATCTAATATCAATTTTAGGTATATTTAAATTAATCCTTATCAAATATAACTTATTTAGATGTATTAATTGATGAATAAGTTCATCGAAAATTTGTATAGTGGATTCATTTTGCAATGTGTGTCACTGTTGGGTGCACATGTTTATCATGTAATGAAGAATGGTGGGACAATTTATAATTTTATAACTTATTGATAATGTTATGAAATTATCATCATCTAAAAGTAGCATCATCCTCATATAGATTATTTCTTTTTGTCAAATTTGAGGATCTATTTACTTTTGAAAAATTCACTTATGATCGTGGTATCATTAGTTTTGGGTAAAAAATGATAACATATACAAGAAGTCCATCAATATAAGGTAAGAAAAATATGAATTTATTGTGATATATTTGTGACTTATTGATTCTCCTACTATCATCATGACTCTAATTAATATAATATTTAGATACTACCATGATCAATTTATTGTACTCTTTATATATGATTTTATAAAATATCATAAGAATAAGTAATATCATGAAAATAATATTACGAATGTGTTAAAGACACAGAGGAAAGGATATTTGTATCTAGATCGTTGTAAATGAAATTATATATATATAAAATATCATTTATGGTTAACAAATTACAAAAAGGATATATTCAGGGGTTTTTTCAAAGAAATATTTTATTAATCATAGGCATAGTTCAACGATGATGATAAAAATCCATTTTTATTGGTTTTTTTGTAAACTATTTCTTCATTGTGATAAATGTTTCATGGATTTCAAATTCAAAAAAAATTATTATCTAAATTGAACTCTGTTTTTTTATAGATAGATGTGAAGAGTGTTTAATGGAATTTAAGTGATGTTTAATCAGTAAACATGTTCTCAAACTATATTAGAGTGAAGTATAATTTATTTTTTATATTATTTAATATAATAAAGGACTTGGTTGTTTTATTATATAAGATTACATGGTGGTGGATTATTACACTATATAATTGATGTTTCATTATAAATAAACCCCCACAAATGGTTTAGAATTGGCAGAGGAAACTTTTTATTCCATGATATAGAGTAAATATATATTTGTAATGGTGTAACATATATATAATAATATAATTAGGGATTATATATTTGATGAAATATATTTGAATATTATTTTGAGGTGATGGTTAGAATAGATTATAAACTATGAATTATTTATACATTAACACAATGGAATGATGAACATGGTGGAAGATCCTCTGAGTTAGAATGACAATTATTTTTTATCATTGAAGATGATAGAAAAAGATCTCATATATATTGATTATCAGTGGATGGAAATTAATATTCTATTGTATAAATATATTGTATTTCCATTATAAATGAACAACTATAAATTCAAGTAAAGATAACAGGGATATATAGTTGATATATAAGGAATATATCTTTTTGAAAAAGAAGATTGTGTCTGTACGAAATTTCAACAATGATAATGATAGAATGATTCTGTATAGAAATAGATTTTGTTTCCTTTTAAGTAACGAATTGACAAAGGTACTTTTAAATTAACATCATATTTTATCATGATCTTTTTATCATACGAGTATGAATTTATGTTGAGGTCTTTGAGATTATTTTTTCTGGGATAAAACAAGAAATATTGCAAAGTATGTTTCTCAAATTTTATTATTTTATCAATTGATGTATGAGAAACCTATTCCTATGGGGATGTTCCAACAGTTACCAATACTAATTGGATGTACACAATAATCACCATTTATTTATTATTTTCACTCTAAGTGAATTATAATTGGAAAAACTCTATTAGATTTTTAATATATAACTAAATTTAATCAACCAACTTTCTTAGTATGAAATAATATTTATATATTGATTATAACTCTATATTATATTTTAATGAAGTTGTTTTATTATATTAAGTACCAATTTTAATCATAACTTATTGTAATTTATGAATTTTTTCAATGTTATAGAGAAGTTATTAGTAATATTTGAATACATTGTTGAGCCTTATCACTACATTTTGTCAATTTAAAATGATCAGTCAAAGAATAAAATTTAAAATCTAGAAAATAATAAAATAGATATGTCTTTGTATTATAAAAGAGGATTGGAGTAAACCCATCCTCTAATATAAGTATAATTAAATAATATATTTCACTCAATCATTTAGATGGCTCCTTATAAATCCATCTATTTAGAGAATGGAGAACTCGTAAATGTATGGATGATGTTAGAGGAAAATCTATATAGGCCTATTCTTGCTGAGGAAAGTGTAAACAAATTGATTCGTATGATAATATATCTTGCATATTTTATGATGATCAAAATTTTATGTTGAGAATTATTTGAGATATCTATAATTGTATATTGTTGATATGGTTTTCTATATAATATATACTTGGAATAATGTTAAAACATTTGGAGGAATTGGAACTCTAATACCTAAATATAACATTCGATCTGAGATTTGTGATCATATATTGATGTTTAATTATCATATGGTGAATCCACCAAGACTATCATATGTACATGATATCTTCCATGTATCAATTTCATTTATGAAAATATTATTCCCCTTACATTTAATAAAATTTGAGTTTCTACCACTGGACCATGATATTTAGTAGAAATCATAGATCAAAAGAATAAAGAGATATAGAACCAGATCATTCAACTAGTTAAGGTTCACTATATGGATATGTTATCTAGGGAAGCTATATTGAAATCTAAAAATGTAATGAGGCTGATGTATCCTCAATTTTTTTTATCTGAGATTTAAAATATCAGGTATTAAATTAATATATGGGGGTAGAATGTAACATCATGTGATTTTATAATATATTTCTCAATAAAAAATAATTATTTACAATTTTCTGTGATGAACACTACCTATAACTTCTAAAAATATTTATTATATTTTATAAATTAGGTATATTATATAATGGTTTAATGAAATATAATTCATAAAAATATTTTCAAATTGATGTACTAAATATTTTTTTTTGAAAAAGAACAGTGTTTTAGTATTTTGGTTTTGAAAACTTGTTTTTGTCATTTATTTTATATATAAAAATATTTTTTTATAAAAATATTAAAATGTATAGTTTAAATTTTTTATAATATGAATTCATTAATTATTAATTGAATGGAAATGATAATAAATATATTGGACGATGAACAATAAATTGTTTCTAAAAATTTATAATAGGCATCCAATGTTTATTTATTTAAGAAAATTAAATAAATCACTATAGATTAAAGATTTTATAGAAATTTTTTAAAATTTATTCTATTTAAAAATTAATTATTTAATTAACTTCTTTTTCCTTTTATGGAATTGGAATATGTTTAATGACATGATAAAATATGAATTAAAAAAAACAGTATTCATTATGTTTTCTACAATTATTTTATAATGAATTTCAACCATAAATATGAATTCAATTTCATAAAATAGTGTCCATATATTTACTACACATTTACATAGTTAAAAATATGGAAATATTTAATTTTACAATTTGAATAATACACATGGTAAAATTTTTCTCCTTTATTCAGGTTAATAAGCGTTAATAAGGTTGTTAATCTAAATGACACATTTTAAAATTTAACATAAAAATGTATAAATTTTATTGTTTGATGAAACATATTCAATATCATATTTTAACATATTTTAAATTTTTATTTCATCAAAACTTCACATGAATATGCCTTTACTATATATTAAAATTTTAATTATTTATGGGGATTCCTCAAAACTCAGTAATAAAATGAGGTCCCCTCCCCCTCACTCTATCACACATATTGTGCCACATTGTTCAATTATTTCCTACCCAAAATGATTTCTATAATCACTCTCTATGCACTATAGTTTTTTTAATTCTTAAGATACCATCATTTGAAGACTAGTGGTGTATTTTAAATGAGTGAATCAGAAGAATATGTGATTTCCTTTATCGATTAGTTTTTAGTTTATTTCATCTTTAGAATCCTCCATGTCATCAATATAAATCCAAAAAATATTTCATTAATATCATTTCTATATGTAAATGTGTTATATTAACAGAACAACAATTTTATACCTCATTACCAACCTAGGTGAAGTTATAATATCATTAATTGTATGTTTTTATGGAACTCCTTTTATACTGAAGATATTATTATGAATCGAAAAAATTATAAAATTATTTAGCATTTTTTATTACATTCATTGATAATTTGGAATTAGAACCATGTGTATGTTCAGACTACCATTGCTATAAAGCTACTTAAATAATTTTTCATCAGCGCCTTTTATGAAATATTATAAAATTTTATATAATGAAAAAGTGATATATATAATTTGATTAATATTTTGTAGATGGTGAAACAATGTAAATGGTATAATTAAATAAATTTTTTAACCATACAATTCTTGGATGAGGTAGCTATCTTCACAAGAATTTTTATTTCAGTGAAAAAACGATAAAAAATGTATAATTGGAAATTATAATTGAATTTTATATTGAATGAAATGTTTGAATATGAACTAAATAATTATTATATTAGAGTTTACGAATTCATAAGTTAAATGGAATGACATGAGGTGAGGGTTGTTATATAATCTTCACTAAGTAATTATATATGATAAAATAAATTTATAAATTAATTTTATGACATATATGAATTTTTTATCTATTTTATAAGTAACATTCTTATGGATTTATTAATGTGGTACTTTACATATTTATTATCTTATTGGTGAAAGAAATATTTATTTATATTTACTACTCAAATGGAATTTCCCACCGACACAATTGTACATTTAATTTATGCTTTCATAAATAGTTTCCAAGGTTATTTTCAAATTTCATACATCTCTAAATATTATTTCAATGTATATTTAATGAAATGTAATAAAAATTATATAGTTCCCAATTTTCATGAAAATTTAAAGATTACAATTTTAAGATAATTTCATATATTCAACATCCATTTATGGTTTTAATTATTCACTATGAATATGGTATAACTCTATAATTCATGTTTTATATCAATATGGATTATATATATTTATTGAAGTAAATATTATGAAACCCATTTTATTTTCATAGCTTATGTTGTGATGTATTGATAAATAATTTTTGGGTCATAGGCTACACATATGTATGGTTTTCATTCATTAGTGGGTGTTAACTTTAAATAACACTAATTAATTTTGAAATTAATGATATTTAATTAGATAATATGTACTATAATTAGCAGCAAATCCATTTCAGTAAGGGAATCATTCATATTTGAAAGTCATAGTAGTCAATATTGAAAAAGGAGATGATGGTATAGGGAATGAACCCATTCCTCTATGGGAATTTATCAAAGATTATAGACTTATATGTAAACCCTTAATAATGAGATGGTTTTATATGACTATAATTATTTCTTAATTATATTGAAATTTTCTTATTATTATGTTATTTTCTAATGGCCCATGAATTATTATTCATGAATCCTCAAACTTTTGACTCATGTATTTTAAAATAATAATTACTTGTACCATGAATATTCATATATGATCTCTGAATTATTAAGTACTATAATTGAATGTTTTGATCATTCCATCAATACATAATGATTAAAATGTACCTTTATAAAATCAATATTTTATGTCTCTAATTTTTATCCATATAAAGAATGTATGTTAAAATTTTCTAAAAGTTTAAATTTCTTATTGTTATGTGGAGATATATTAAGTATGAAATCTATATTATGGGAATTACGAGTGAATAACACTATGGGGGATATTTATGACTTAGTGTGAAATAATTTTATTATTTATATATTCTTTTCAGACAATAAATATTTACAGTTTCAGAGAGTGTGTTATTGTAAAATGTATTGAATATAAAAATTAATTAGTCCAATATTTATGTACAATAGATCCAAAATCAAAATACATGGTGTATATAACGCTCCTTTTATATGAACAATCATACATTACATGTGATTTAGGTTAATCAAAAATAGATTTTAGGATATATCATTTAATGGATATGATTTATCCACTACCAAGGTATGTAGGGCCTATCATTGAATCAATCCCCATTTATTCATTTATGTTACTTTTTATTTTCATTCAATAATATTATTATCCTATGTTTTATATTATCTATCATTAAATGAAGACAAATATAATTAATAATATTAGTTATTTATTTATTTTTATTTAATAAATATGAGTCTTTATAACGAAAAAAAGTTCACTTTTCACTTTGGTTACGTTTTCTCTTTATATATATTATTTCATACATCAAATTGTTTTCTATTATTATTTCAAAATAAATTTTTTAATTATTATTTTAATCCATAATATTTCTCATAAATTATATTAAAAAAAGATTTTATAAATCCTTTTCCAATGTATAAATCATTATTACTTTAAAAAAATTTCAATTTGTGTTTTCGCCCTATTCTGAATTTTAGAATCTTTTACCAAATATTTCATCAACATTTACATTATGTATATTAAGGGTAATTTTTTTATGGAATAGTTCTGAAATTATTTTATAATTACCTTTTATAAGAACATATAAAATAATTGTAAATTCTTATGTACTTTTTTTATATAAATGATTCCAAAATGATAATAAACATTATTTACAAATTTATTTCTATTTTCCATTAATTATAATAGCATAAATTTTTATTTAAATATTTTTTATTTTAAAAATAGATTTTATATTAAAAGTACATCTACTTTATTTTATGAAAAGCATATATATAATCAATTCATTTGATCATTCCTTATTATTTCAATAATCCATAAAATATATGGATTTTCATACATAAATATTTAATATTTTTTGTCTTCATCTAAAATATTTTATCACCAATTAAAATACATATCCAGATTCTATAATTTCGAAATTCATCATGGAATACTTCTCTAAATATACATACTTTTTTATAAAAATATATTTTGAAATAATTATTTGTTAATGGAAAAAATATCAACACATCATTAGTGATGAGGAAATTAAATTTCACTTAGAACATTATTCCATGTCTTAATTTATTTGTCATTATTACCATAATTGTGTTAAAATAAATTCTCTACCATTGTATTAATATTATGACTATCCCAAAAATAGTTCATTTAATTATTGGGTATTCAATTAGATAATCAATAGATTTTATTTATTGAGTAAAACAATTTATATTAAAATAAAATATTTTATTATATATGAAATATTATATTCCATTTAGTGATGGATATACATGATATTAATATATTTATGGTATCATCTACTACATATAAGTATATGATTTATTCATTCTAAAGGATATATTATTCCTCATATAACTTTTATGTATTAATTAAGTTATTTTATATCATTAATTTTACATGGGTTTATATGTATGGTCTGACTTTATGTGAGGGGTGATCCTATAAACATATATCCCTCCAATGTATTTGGAAATGAATTATGTCTCATCAAATTTTAACATTTTTAGACTTCAATGTTTCTCAAAGACCCATATATTTTGCGAAATGTCATGTTATTACGATCTACTATGTTATTCATGGAAAATATTTTCATAAATCAGATCATACGGATCTGTGAGGACATGATAAAGTTAAATTTCGTCACTATGTTATTCCTAGGAATGATTCTACAAGTTTAGTCAAGTACTTTATGAATGGAAAATATGTAGTTATATTTTACAATATATTATCGTGATTATAAAAAATATTCTTGAAATTTTTTTAATATAGTCTTGGAAGAGATCCTTGATATATGAGTTGCTAAACTAGGTAGAGAGACATGACATATATTTAGATATATTTAGAATATATGCATGAAATAATTGATGAAGTTTTTTATAGAGGAAAATATTATATGTAATGGTTTTCCAATTAGGGATCCTATAAAATTTATAAGATTTAATATAGGCAATCCTCATTATAAACTTAATTGTTTCGTAATTTTTAATAAGGATTTCTTATTCTCATTTCGATAATATATGTTATTTTTTCATCATCATGAGTATTGATTATATTTAATGATAGATGATAATAATTTATTGCCTCATGATAACATCTCATTATTCAACGTTCTTATTTAGTAAATAATTCTCTTTCACCCATGTTCAATTCATGTAGTTTATTATGATCTTATTAAAAATAAAATTTTTCTCATTAATATTTTCAAAAACATTAACTTAGAGATTGAGCACACTACTTCATATTGTATCACCATTTTAAAAGGAATTTAAATTTAAGAATATTTCTAGGAAAATATCATTCATTGATTATTATTTGGGAACTTTTTTTCATTGTTGTTATTTAGGATATATTTGTAGGTAGTTACTAAGGAAACATAAAATATTGTATTTGGTAGTGTGATTTGTTATTAGTTATAGGGGTTATCTGGTAGAATTATAATTCTTTTGGTTAATCCATGTTAGTAATAGTGTGTGTGTGTACTATTTATATATGTGTCATCATATTATGGATTGTGGGACTCAAGAGCCTTAATCTATTTAATATTATTTTTACCATATTTTTTATTATATTATATTTATAATGATTAGAAAAAATACGAAAAATTTATGTTTGATTTGGTAGAGTAATATGTTCGAGTGATGGTTTCGTATATGTTTCCATTGGTGTATTAGTTTGAAGTAAAATATTTTCTACGTTTCATATTATTAAATAACGATATCATGGGATAAAATATCATTGAATTTACTTTCATATGCATCTGGCTATTTTTTATGACTTTTAAAGAGATAATTTAAAAAAAGCATTAACCACTTTGGTTTGGGTTAGTTTTTGTAAAAAGGGGTAATTAAATAAATTGTAATTAAAATTTATATGGTAGTAGTTGTATCAACAAAAAACCAAATTAAAATGTAAAAGATATTCCAACCATAATGGTTGAATAATCATAGTTTATGGATAACAACATAAACTATACAAAACTCCCAAATTCAGATAACTTGACCTATCATAGCCTTGCCTAGAAAAAATATTGGTTGTTCTACCGTATTCCCTCTCCCATTTTTCAGGGGTCTGCAAATAAAAAAAGTACATATTTAACATCATATGATAACCCATATCCTATATTGATAAATAGTAAATGCATAACATCAATTCATTAAAAAATATAGAATTGTATATGCATATGAAAATATATACAAAAAAAATTAAATTGCTTGAATTGGAAATCAATGTAAATTTCCATCATATCATAGGGAAACAAAATTATGTAATTTTCATTTAATAAATCAACTAAAACTAATCTATATAGAATAATTCTTATACCCTCTTTATTATATGTATTTTAGGATAATTATTTAATTTTAATAATCACTTTAATCATCTTGAACCACCAATCCCAAGAGCACCATTAATTATTATCCCTATGTAAGAATCCTAGATCTAAACATCATTTAACAAATATGAACTATGTATAATATAAAAAATTACCTTAGGGGATTAGTTATATTATTGGATGTTTATAAAGATTCATTTTGATATTCCATAAAACAAAAAATGGAAAATAAAATAAAAATGGTATCATTAACCCTATATCATAACAAAAACAATTAGGAACCCTTCAAATTATAATATTTTATATGATTACTAATTTAACATACTCTTAATATTTTTCAATTATTCCTAAAATCCTCTTTTTACCATGATTTGTATAGGTATAGTTTTGGGTTTCTTCAACAAAGAAGTTATAATTTTATTGGAAAATTATGAGCAATTGCATAGTTGTTACAGGGGTTTCCCAAACTACACACCCTTTTAGAGAAAATCATGAAATCCAATGTAGTGGGATTTCTCACAATTGAAACATTACTAGTTAATAAATGCACCATATCTAAAGAAACTATTCATCCTATTGATAATAGGGGCATGTATTATGCAGTGCTTGTCTAAACTGTGTTCCATTTACCAAGAAAATTTGTGCACTATATATAAGGCCCCAACCTTAAACCTTACTTAATCTTGATTTATTACAAGATTACACATTGAGGATCTTTTCGGGTTTAGAGTTTTAGAGAATTAGATCATAAAACTTTCATTACATTCCACATATAAACAAAGTGGTTACATAAAGATAGTATTCTTCATTCCCATCAATGGAAACACGTTTAAAATAAAACATGGATTATTTCTTGACACATCCTTGACTCTATCATCTTATCATGTACCTTTCCCTTGACCTGTGAAAAACATTTCAAAAACATGGGATGAGCATAAAAACTCAGTATGGGTTATAAAAAAACATGTAAAGGAAACATGAGTTCATATATACGTAAGAATGAATTCATACTTTACCCATAAAACATAGGCACTTTAACATACCTCATAAAATCATGAATAAATCATAGAAATCATAAGACATAAAGGTAACTTGAGGCATTCATATCATTCTTACGTAGGGAGTAACCCTCTTGGTTATGTTTGGAATACCCATCACAGTATATTCCCTAAATATCTTCAGAGAAACCTTAATGTTTCACTCCTTTGCGTTACCCAATGCATTGGAGAGCTATAACGGGCTCACCCGCCTTTAGTTTATCACGGAACCACCCGTCTTCATAATAATGCCCAAGAACCATAACATAATCATATCACATAAAACTTGCATAAAGGAAACATAAAATTTCCACATTTCAATCACGAGATATCAATACAACACATTGATATAAAAACATTATTAAAACCATTTTCAATACCAAAATAAAAGAATAGTAAAACATGGTATTTATTTTTCTTTTAAAAGAAGGTATGGCTTTTAGAGGAAGCCGAAACTCAAATAACGGTCATGATGGCGGAGAAGTCGTTGTCGCCGCATACGTACGACAAAAACATTCCCTTTTGTCGTTTAGTAAATGCTTCGTATAAAAAAAGATTCCTTTTGAATAAACACAAAAGTCAAAGTGGTTTATACATCGTATAAAAGAAAGTTGTGTATAAAATAAAATATGCCTCAACGAAAGGAGATTGAGACGAAGTCCCATACCTCGTATCTGACTTGACTCGACCGTTCTTTAATCTCCTGAATAATAAACTTGAGTTAATCTCTACTTGATTATGAATCTTTTTCAAGTTCATTATTCCTTTTATACCATGTTATGAACATCATGTAATCAGTTAAGTTAATAATGTTCATTTTGTCGGTATTTGGTTCTTAAGTCAAAAATAGACTTCTTACACTTACATGTTGTTAATTTGGTCAAAGGTTCATTATATCCAGAATGGTATTCATGATGTAGATATCATATATGTCATATATATCCAGTACATACATGCATTTATAATATTACATAATTTAGAGGTAAGAAATGAAATGCACCGTTCATGGAGACGGTAAGCCGTACGTACGCATGAACGCTACTTCCATATCTATTTCATATTTTATGGAATGGAATCATAATGACATAAGAGTATATTATAATTCCAGTATAATAACATATATAATATCATTAACTTTATCCTTTACACATCCCACATATGGTATTAACGAATCAAATCACTTTTAGGGGGCGGTAGTCCGCACTTCCTAAAATGAAGATATCGTGTTTACCCATAATGGAAACCATAAAGGTATGCCCAAAATGAAAAAAAACAGAATCTTAAGGAAAACATAAACATATTATATATCATATATAAAAATAGTGACATCATAATGGCCACCTTTGAAGGTGTTAAATGAGTGTTGAACAATCATCGTTTCGGGAGGCAGAATTTCGCCATCCACGGAAACCGTATGTTCTTTAACCATTTGATGTAGATGTGTGAGAGTTTAGCTCAAATAAATCATATAACAACATCCTAGTATATTGCATATACTGGTGTTGTTACAAAAGAAGTAAATAAAAAGAGTTTAGGGGGTTGGAGAAGCAAAATAAAACAAACGAACATGAGAGAACGAATTACCTTAAAAAGTGTAACTCCTTTTGATTTGAGCCTAAAGGCTTCCTTTGAAAGGGTTCTGCCCAAAGGGAATCCTATAGGATGAGGAGAGGGATGTGGAGAGAGTAAATGGGCAGGGGTTGGCCGAGCCAAAGGCTTGAGTAGTGTGTGAAATGAGGTAGAGGTGGGGGCCTTTTATAAGAGGAGAGGAGGGCACTTTTAGAAAGTAAAGAAATATTACATTATTTGAAAATGTGTTTCGGTTTTAAAAGGTCCCACATTGATATAATTCGTGGATAAGGTGATAAGGGTTCAAAATCCACTCATACAATTGGTTTTGGACATGTTTAGTTCATAGATTTTACATTATCTTTCTATTTTATTTAAATTGTTAAATAATGATGTCATCGCTGCATCATTATTATGTCATAAATAATTAAATTTATTTAATGTCTAAAAATTATAAAAAGACTACTATGATATAGGAAATCGTTTTAGCTTTCCAATTGCTATTTATAATCAAAATTTGGACTTGTATAACCCCACTTAAGAATTGTTTTCGTAAAACATATTATGTTTGTGTCATTTTCACTTTAACATTAAATAAAAAGTAATTTCTGTCATTTCCCAAACAAACTGGATCCATGGGGTCCATAAGTTGACCCATGGCTTGTCTTGGTCGGCCATGACACAGCCAATAAGGTTGGGACATGTTTCTAAGTCATTTCATATTATTAAAGCATTATTTATACCTTAAACTACACTAATTACCACTAATCGCGATTAAAAACTTAATAAGTTACTATTCACCAAAAAATTATTATAATCTCATTGAACCACATTTTACTTCTTAATGACAACCATGTATGTCGGATTTTCAAAATTCAATACACATTAGTGGTAAACTTTCATTTAACTGAAAAATCAGTTTGCTTGATTATCACTTAGTGGTTTCGCTATTCATCAAAAATTGAAGTTTTTCAAAAAATTACCAAAAATTCACCCTAAGCTATATTTGATATTCCGAATTCAAAAATGAAGTCTATTTTACAAAATTCAAATCATATAAGTCACATTAATTAATTTAATAATTAATTCCCGCTGCCAGAGCAAATAGCGTGTTTTTACAAAACAATAAGTATCAAAAGATTGACACCAGTTTAAGTCTAATTTCAAAGTCAAATTGATTCCAATGACCACCATTGGATAAAATGGTAAAAATATATTCTAATTTCACTTCAAAAGCAATTCAAAACATAATCTAATCATATAAATAAATTAGGTTAAAAAGTAGTTTTGATGTAAAATGCAATATTTTTCACTATTCATTAAAAAATGAACATTGTCAGAAAAATACCACAAATTCACACAAGGTAAATCTTGATGTCCCAATCATAAAGGATAAGTTTATTTTGGCAAACATAGTTTATAAAATTGTCAAAATATAGATTCAAAAATGGTTTGCCATCAAAAGGCACTAAAACAATCTTTTAAGAATATTAGTGTATTCCATGCATAAGATTGTTTTTATTTTCATTTTAAGCCTCTATAACACTATATTAATCATTAATAGACATAGATAAAAATATCTATTATTCATTACTTACTTGGGATTTTACATCCTTCCCCCCTTTAGAAAATTGCGTCCCCGCAATTTATTTACTTATCGAATAAATGGGGGTACTTATCCCTCATTGCATTTTCAGATTCCCATGTTGCCTCTTCAATCATGTGGTTTTTCCACAAAACCTTTACCTGATGAATCACCTTATTCCGTAACACTTGCTCCCTGTGGTCAAGAATCTGGACTGGTTGTTCCTCATAAGATAGGTTCTCTTCCAGCTGAACTACCTCTGGACTCAAAACATGAGATGGATCTGGCATATACTTTCTCAACATCGAAACGTGAAAAACATTGTGTACCTGAGATAAACTCTGAGGTAAAGCCACTCGGTATGCAACTGATCCAACTCTCTCCAGAATTTCGTATGGTCCAACAAACCTTGGACTCAACTTTCCTTTCTTACCAAATCTCATCACGCTTTTCCAAGGAGAAACCTTGAGAAAAACATGATCACCTACCTCGAAAGATAGATCCTTCCTCCGGTTATCCGCATAACTCTTCTGCCTGCTCTGAGCTGTTCTCATGTGTTTCTGAATCAGATGAACTTTTTCTGCCATCTCTTCTACCAATTCTGGTCCCATCAACTTCCTTTCACCCACTTCATCCCAGAAAGCTGGAGTTCGACACCGCTTCCCATATAATGCCTGAAATGGTTCCATCTGTATACTAGAATGGAAACTGTTATTATATGAAAATTAAACCAAAGAAAGATGTTGGTCCCAACTTCCCTGATAATCCATAGAACAAGCTCGTAGCATATCCTCCAATGTCTGAATTGTTCGTTCTGACTGTTCATCTGATTGAGGATGAAAAGCTGTACTAAAATTTAATTCAGTACCCAACGACTTCTGAAGGCCTTTCCAAAAGTTAGAAGTAAACCTGGGATCACGATCCGATACAATGGAGAGAGGAACTCCATGTAACCTGACTATCTCTTTAAGATACAAACGGGAAAGTTGATCAAGAGAGAAATTATCTCGTATAGGAAGGAAATGAGCAGATTTGGTCAAGCGATCAACAATAACCCAGGTTGCATTATTACCTCGAGATGTCTTCGGTAATCCAACAACAAAGTCCATGGATATATTCTCCCATTTCCACTCTGGTACTGGTAAAGGCTGAAGCATCCCTTTCGGTAACTGCCGCTCTGCTTTAACCTGCTGACAAGTCAATCACTTCACAGTAAAATCAGCAATGTCTCTTTTCATTCCATCCCACCAGTAATACTCCCGCAGATCTCTATACATCTTAGTACTGCCCGGATGAACTGAAAACGGAGAACTATGAGCTTCACATAACAGCTCCCTCTTCAACTGTGAATCACAAGGCACACACAATCTCTTCCCAAACCTCAAAACACAATCACTATCAACATTGAATTCAGGCAACTTACCTTTCTGAACCAGCTCTACCTTTTTCTGCAACTCACTATCTTGCTTCTGTGCTTGCTTGATTCTATCTGATAGAGATGATCTCACTGATACCTGAAACAAAACAGAAGGACTTCCTGCACCAACAACTTCTATGCCAAAGTTAATCAAATCCTTAACCAAAGGATCACGTTCCAAACGCAACATTGTTAATGAAGCATTACTTTTTCGACTCAAAGCATCAGACACTTTATTTGATTTTCCCGGATGGTAATGAATTGTACAATCATAATCCTTGATTAATTCCAGCCATCTCATTTGTCTCATGTTTAACTCTTTCTGAGTGAATATATACTTTAAACTTTTGTGATCGGTATATATTTCACACTTTAGTCCATACAAATGATGCCTCCAAATTTTTAAAGCAAAAACAACAACAGCTAATTCCAAATCATGTGTAGGGTAATTTACCTCATGAGTTTTCAACTGTCATGAAGCATAAGCAATTACCTGACCATTCTGCATTAGGACGCAACCAAGTCCTTTCAATGAAGCATCACTGTATATAAAAAACTCACCATTCCTGGAAGGTAGTGCCAAAACTGGAGCATTCACCAATCTTCTTTTCAATTCCTGAAAACAATCATCACATTCTTTTGTCCAGATAAACTTAACACCCTTCCGAGTTAGCTTAGTCATTGGACTAGATAACTGTGAAAAATTTCTAACAAACCTTCGGTAATAGCCCGCCAAACCAAGGAAGCTACGAATCTCGGTGACATTTGTGGGTCTTGTCCATTCTTCCACAACTTTTGTTTTTGCAGGATCAACAGTTATTCCATCTTTAGAAACAATGTGACCAAGGAAAGAAATTTGTTGCAACCAAAACTCACACTTGCTGAATTTGCCATACAATTTCTTTTCTTTTAAGGTTTGCAAGATAACCCTTAAATGTTTTTCATGCTCATTTTTACTTTTATAAAACACCAAAATATCATCAATGAAAACCACCAAAAACTTATCCATGAACTCATGGAAAATTCTATTCATTAAGTCCATGAATACAGCAGGTGCATTGGTTAGCCCAAAAGGCATTACTACAAATTCATAATGGCCATATCTCGTACGGAACGCGGTCTTCGGAATATCTTCCTCCTTTACCTTCAGCTGATGGTACCCCGATTTCAAGTCAATCTTTGAAAAACACTGAGCTCCCTGGAGCTGATCAAACAAATCATCGATATGAGGCAAAGGATATTTGTTCTTAACAGTGATATTATTCAAGGCTCTATAATCAATGCAAAGTCTCATAGAACCATCTTTCTTTTTAACAAATAAAACAGAAGCACCCCATGGTGATGTGCTAGGTCTAATGAAACCTTTCTCTAATAAATCTTTCAATTGCTCCTTCAACTCTAAAAGTTCAATTTGTTCCATTCGATAAGGGGGTTTTGAAATTGGCTTAGCATCAGGAACTAAGTCAACAGTAAACTTAACTTCCCGATCAGGTATTATTCCAGGCAACTCATCAGGAAAAACATCAGGATACTCATTTACCACTGGCACATCATTAATCTGAACAGTTCCTTTATTTTCAATGATGTGTGCAAGGTAACATTCATTTTCATCTTTTACATGTTTCTCGGCCTCTTGATATGTTATCAAAAGTAAGGGTTCATTCTTGTAAACAAACTGAAAGTATTTCTGAAATGAAACTTCATTAGCTCTACAGTCAATCTTAGCATGGTAAATAGAGAGCCAATCCATACCCAGGATAACATCAAACTCTACTAGAGGTAGAACAATAAGGTTTGCAAGTAGGTTCTTTCCACATATAAGGATAGGAAGATTCTTATAAATTCTTTTTGCCTCGACACTTCCCCCAGGTGTTTTTACCAAAAGTTCATGAGTCATTTCTTGAGATGGTATTCCCATTTTACTAGAAATGGTTTCAGAGATGAAAGAATGTGTAGACCCCGAATCAAACAACACACTGGCATAATCTGAAAAGACAAACAATGTACCTGATACAACTTCATTTGATGGCCCGACATCTGCTGAAGTAGTTGCAAAGGATTTCACCACCCCTTTCTGCTTGTAGTCTAACTGCTTCCCATCACTCAAGCTCCTTGTCGGACACTCGTTTTCATAGTGACCCATCTCATTGCACTTATAACACTTCACTAACTGTAAATCAAATTTGTTCTTACCTTCAGCTTGATCCTTTTCAGTGCAATCACGAGCCTTATGTCCCATCTTACCACATCGGTAGCACTTTCCAGAATTCAGAAGACATTCCCCAGCATGCCTTTTTCCACATTTATCACAAACTGGAAACTTAGTTTTCTTACAATCAGAATTTTTTGAAGAATTCTTACCTTTCTCCTACCACCTCGGTCTCTTCTTCTGCTGGTTGTTATAGAAAACTTGGTCATCGGCAAACTCCATTTCCACCTTCTCAGCACATCGAACATGCTTTTCATAACTTTTAAACTCACGAGAAGCTAATGCCCTTCGATATTTTGGCTTTAATCTTGAGTAAAAACGATTGATTTTACTATCAAGGTCCCGGATATAATTTGGAGCATACCTTGCCAATCGAGTGAACCTTTCTTCATAGGCAGCCACTGAGTCTTCCTCTTGCCTCAATTCCAAGAATTGCTTTTCCATCCTAAGTCGAATAGCCTTAGGAAAATACTTCTCAAGAAACATACCTTTGAATTCATCCCAGTCAAGAGCATCAATCTCATCGGCGTCCATGATATTTTTAACCATATACCACCACTGATCTGCTTCACCCTCCAAACAGTAAATAGCAAGACTAACCTTTTGATTGTCTGAACACCCCATGACATCAAAAACCTTCTCCAGTGCTTTAATCCACCCTTCAGCTAGCACAGGGTCAGATGATCATCTGAATGATGGTGGATGTTGCCTCATGAAATGTTCCACCACTGACATGTTCCTCTATGGTTGATCTGGCTGATCTCGTGCATGGATACCACCGCCATTTATCGCTTGATTCAACTGCGCCATTACTGCAACAAACTGTTCAGTTCCAATTCCGACCATTTCTGGATGCTGATTCGGAAGGTTATTTCCTTCTGTATGCCTTCCTAGCACTGCTTCCCTATTTCCTCTGCGGAAAACCATTCTGAACAAACATGTCTTAGATGAAGCAACATGGTAATCCGTAAATGCTATATCATTTCAATTTTTTTTAAATAATCATTTAATATAATTCTAAATCCTAAAGTTATCTAAACCGACCTCTGATACCAACTATAAGGCCCCATCCTTAAACCTTACTTAATCTTGAGTTATTACAAGATTACACATTGAGGATCTTTTTGGGTTTAGAGTTTTAGAGAATTAGATCATAAAACTTGCATTACATTCTACATATAAACAAAGTGGTTACATAAAGATAGTATTCTTCATTCCCATCAATGGAAACACATTTAAAATAAAACATGGATTATTTCTTGACACATCCTTGACTCTATCATCTTATCATGTACCTTTCCCTTGACTTGTGAAAAACATTTCAAAAAATTGGGATGATCATAAAAACTCAGTATGGGTTATAAAAAAAACATGGAAAGGAAACATGAGTTCATATATACGTAAGAATGAATTCATACTTTACCCATAAAACATAGGCACTTTAACATACCTCATAAAATCATGAATAAATTATAGAAATCATAAGACATAAAGGTAACTTGAGGCATTCATATCATTCTTACGTAGGGAGTAACCCTCTTGGTTATGTTTGGAATACCCATCACAGTATATTCCCTAAAATATCTTCGGAGAAACCTTAATGTTTCACTCCATCACGTTACCCAATGCATTGGAGAGCTATAACGGGCTCACCCGCCCTTAGTTTATCACGGAACAACCCGTCTTCATAATAATTCCCAAGAACCATAACATAATCATATCACATAAAACTTGCATAAAGGAAACATAAAATTTCCACATTTCAATCACGAGATATCAATACAACACATTGATATAAAAACATTATGAAAACCATTTTCAATACCAAAATAAAAGAATAGTAAATCATGGTATTTATTTTTCTTTTAAAAGAAGGTATGGCTTGTAGAGGAAGCCGAAACTCAAATATCGGTCACGACGGCGGACAAGTCGTTGTCGCCGCATACGTACGACAAAAACATTCCCTTTTGTCATTTAGTAAACTCTTCGTATAAAAAAATATTCCTTTTGAATAAACACAAAAGTCAAAGTGGTTTATACATCGTATAAAAGAAATTTGTGTATAAAATAAAATATGCCTCAACGAAAGGAGATTGAGACGAAGTCCCATACCTCGTATCCGACTTGACTCGACCGTTCTTTAATCTCCTGAATAATAAACTTGAGTTAATATCTACTTGATTATGAATCTTTTTCAAGTTCATTATTCCTTTTATACCATGTTATGAACATCATGTAATCAGTTAAGTTAATAATGTTCATTTTGTCGGTATTTGGTTCTTAAGTCAAAAATAGACTTCTTACACTTACATGTTGTTAATTTGGTCAAAGGTTCATTATATCCAGAATGTTATTCATGATGTAGATATCATATATGTCATATATATCCAGTACATACATGCATTTATAATATTACATAATTTAGAGGTAAGAAATGAAATGCACCGTTCATGGAAACGGTAAGCCGTACGTACGCATGAACGCTACTTCCATTTCAATTTCATATTTTCTGGAATGGAATAATAATGATATAAGAGTATATTATAATTCCAGTATAATAACATATATAATATCATTAACTTTATCCTTTACACATCCCACATATGGTATTAACGAATCAAATCACTTTTAGGGGGCGGTAGTCCGCACTTCCTAAAATGAAGATATCGTGTTTACCCATAATGGAAACCATAAAGGTATGCCCAAAATGAAAAAAAAACAGAAGCTTAAGGAAAACATAAACATATTATATATCATATATAAAAACAGTGACATCATAATGGCCACCTTTGAAGGTGTTAAATGAGTGTTGAACAATCATCGTTTCGGGAGGCAGAATTTCGCCATCCACGGAAACCGTATGTTCTTTAACCATTTGATGTAGTTGTGTGAGAGTGTAGCTCAAATAAATAATATAACAACATCCTAGTATACTTAAGATACTGTTGTTGTTACAAAAGAAGTAAATAAAAAGAGTTTAGGGGGTTGGAGAAGCAAAATAAAACAAATGAACATGAGAGAACGAATTACCTTAAAAAGTGTAACTCCTTTTGATTTGAGCCTAAAGGCTTCCTTTGAAAGGCTTCTGCCCAAATGGAATCCTATAGGATGAGGATAGGGATGTGGAGAGAGTAAATGGGCAGGGGTTGGCCGAGCCAAAGGCTTGAGTAGTGTGTGAAATGAGGTAGAGGTGGGGGTCTTTTATAAGAGGAGAGGAGGGGCACTTTTGGAAAGTAAAGAAATATTACATTATTTGAAAATGTGTTTCGGTTTTAAAAGGTCCCACATTGATATAATTCGTGGCTAAGGTGATAAGGGTTCGAAATCCACTCATCCAATTGGTTTTGGACATGTGTAGTTCATATATTTTACATTATCTTTCTATTTTATTTAAATCGTTAAATAATGATGTCATCACTGCATCATTATTATGTCGTAAATAATTAAATTTATTTAATGTCTAAAAATTATAAAAAAATTACTATGATATAGGAAATCTTTTTATCTTTCCAATGACTATTTATAATCAAAATTTGGACTTGTATAACCCCACTTAAGAATTGGTTTCGTAAAACATAGTATGTTTGTGTCATTTTCACTTTAACATTAAATAAAAAGTAATTTATGTCATTTCCCAACAAAAGTGGATCCATGGGGTCCATAAGTTGACCCATGGCTTGTCTTGGTCGGCCATGACACAGCCAATAAGGTTGGGACATGTGTCTAGGTCATTTCATATTATTAAAGCATCATTTATACCTTAAACTACACTAATTACCACTAATCGCGATTAAAAACTTAATAAGTTACTATTCACCAAAAAAATTATTATAATCTCATTGAACCACATTTTACTTCTTAATGACAACCATGTATGTCGGATTTTCAAAATTCAATACACATTAGTGGTAAACTTTCATTTAACTGAAAAATCAGTTTGCTTGATTATCACTTAGTGGTTTCACTATTCATCAAAAATTGAAGTTTTTCAAAAAATTACCAAAAATTCACCCTAAGCTATATTTGATATTCCGAATTCAAAAATGAAGTCTATTTTACAAAATTAAAATCATATAAGTCACATTAATTAATTTAATAATTAATTCCCACTGCCAGAGCAAATAGCGTGTTTTTACAAAACAATAAGTATCAAAAGATTGACACCAGTTTAAGTCTAATTTCAAAGTGAAATTGATTCCAATGACCACCATTGGATAAAATAGTAAAAATATATTCTAATTTCACTTCAAAACCAATTCAAAACATAATCTAATCATATAAATAAATTAGGTTAAAAATCAGTTTTGATGTAAAATGCAGTATTTTTCACTATTCATTAAAAAATGAACATTGTCAGAAAAATACCAAAAATTCACACAAGGTAAATCTTGATGTCCCAATCATAAAGGATAAGTTTATTTTGACGAACATAGTTTATAAAATTGTCAAAATATAGATTCAAAAATGGTTTGCCATAAAAAGGCACTAAAACAATCTTTTAAGAATATTAGTGTATTCCATGCATAAGATTGTTTTTATTTTCATTTTAAGCCTCTATAACACAATATTAATCATTAATAGACATAGATAAAAATATCTATTATTCATTACTTACTTGGGATGTTACATTATATTTTATGTGATCCCATTTTTTATTAAATTTTCTCAAATCGGTCTTTTAGGCCCCCAACAGAACAATAATACAAAATATGGATTTATCCAATCCTTCGAGCCCCATGAGAAATATTTGGGCCCTCGAATCCCTCCCTGATGTGATCTGAAGCTTCAGGAATGCCCTATAATCTTCTCTTGGATAGTTTTCACATCCTGATCTAATTCTCCCACATTCTCTCTTCTCCTCCCAAGGGTTCCATAGATCTTCAGGTTGTTATGTGGATCTAATAACAAATTTTTTTATCTAAACCTTGGTTTGATTAATATATCATTATTGACGACATTCCCCATTGGAGTTTTCCATGTACTGGTTTTTTATTCAAGCTCTGTTGATCACGAGATAGGTTGTTCGGTTATGATGACCAAATCATATTAACCCAAAATTTCTTTATATAATTAAAATTTCATGAATAAAATAAAATTTATTTATTATTATTAAATTTATATAAATTGTTTTGTAGTAAAAACCATTTCCATTGAATTAGTGTTTTTAAATACAAGCTTTTGGCATGATGTTGGAAAACCCCATATTCCATTGAATTGGGATGTGTTTATATATATTTATTAAAATTTATGTTTTCTGATTTAAATTCATGTTATGATAGAAATAATTTCAATTAATTTGTTAAATTTAATAATTCAAAAATTTATTTAATGAAAATTTGTTAAATAAAACATAATTCTATTGAACTAGGGGCTTCTAAATAAAATGTTAGGGAATTGTTTTAAAATTAAATTGTTGAATTTAATTAAGAAATTCATGTCTGTAATTTTATGATGCATTTGTTTCAAATCTATATTTATGAAAATGGATTTAAAATAGTTTTGATAAAAACCTAAGGGATTTATCTTGGATAAAAGGCATGATTATTATTAAAAATATAATAAGAGTTTTGAAGGGAAAATATATATTTTTTAAATAAATAATATGATTTATTTGTACTTTACGATGTCTAAAAATAAATTACCCATAACTGTTTTGTTATAAGAAAACAATAATTCCATATGTAGTTAATGAGTTATTTGGATGGTACATCATGAATTATAACATTCCAAAACATCATATCAGAACATAAAATCCCTTATGAAATGGTATTGAGTTCTTTTTCACCCTAGTTCAACGAGATGTTTGTACGTATTTCCATTTCATAGTGTCAGTTCCCTAGAGCATACAACTATCGTACCTTATTTGGAATATTACAATATCTCTCACTTGTTGTATCTCAAATGAATATATTTTACTTTCATAAAATGTTTTACATTCCTTATGATCTATATAAAATGTATTATATAATGATTTTTATTTAGGACATTTTCTGAAATGTTTCATTTTTTTAACGAAAAACTTTATTAACGAAAAATTGCATTGTTTCAAAAGTATTTCTTTTATTTGAAATGTGAATCATAAATTTCTAAAGTATATCATTTTTTTGAAACATAAATTATGATTTTAATACTTATTTTAAATTATTAACCTATTTATATAAAAATATAAATCACTTTCTAGGGAAATTTTATAGTGGTGTCTTGTTATGAAATGTTTGAGTGAAATACTAGTGGGATTTTCCCACAATCAACATGAGCCTTCAGGTGTTGGAATATTATCTACATCCATGTTAGAGTAAGGGAAAGGGGTCAACTATAGAAATTCTAGTTATAGTAATTTAGATATGGTGAGTTTCTTTTGAGTTGGGACATCTAATTTTGTCCTATTTTTGGTAATTGGTTTTTTGTAATTTGATTTGTTATAACTATTTCAATACTGGTACAATACTCCCAATAGGTTTTCTTTTGATATTTTGTTTCATTCTCATAATAAATGTTTGAGAAATAATGTTCCCAATAATATTGTTTCATGATTCTAAGTGCTATTTGTTGTCCAATGGGGATTGAGGATTCCCCTCGTCCTATGTTAGGACTGGCTCAGTTGTTAGGTTACTAGAATTCTAAGGATGGTTCTTGAAAATGTTTTTTTTCGGGTATTATGGTGGGCTTTTCATGAATTTGTTATGACATTTGAAATATTATAAAGACATATAATGTAGTTGCGATTGAATTTCTAGTCAGATCTCATGGAAATGAACCTTATGTTTCTAGGGGAGGTTGTGGAAATAAGCCTTGTATATTAGTTTAATCCATTTTTTACTTTTTATTTGGATAGAATTGAAATCCAAATATTTTTTTAATATCTATTTGCATAATTTTCCATTGTTTCCCTATTTTAGTGTTTATTGATGCCTTTTTTATGCACTGCTAATGTTGAGTAGCATCATGCCTCTAAGATGAGATGAAAAATGGATCTAGGAGAAAGAGACAGATGAACCTGAGAGATCAAATCTTGGTGAACATATGAATCCAGTAGAAGTGATTGTGTACACTATCCAGTCTCTTGGATAAGAACCACGTCCATTTTCTATTCATGCTCTAGTTGTCAAAACATAAAGGGGAATTCCCAATATTTTTTCTCTATAGTTCCTTATCTATACGCTAGAACCATACAAAGGATCAAATTACCCTCAAGAAAATGAGGAATAGTTGATCAGAATGGAGTGGTTGTTTAGGTTCTTTTACACACCCAAAAAAATCAATTTAGTAATGGACACCTTCATGCTAAAGATAATATCTAAGATATAGTGGGTAATGATGGTGATGGAGATGAATCATGAGGTCATATTGTTGAAATATTTTTAGGTTTCTTTCATCGACATGTTCTATACAAATTCAATGTTTTTGGAAATGTTGGTAGGGTTTTTCAAACATGATAAGGTTTACATGATCTTAAAAAATTATACATAACATTTTTATGACATAAAACCTTTTTTAGCTTGGATTATTCTAAATGAGAAGATGAAATCTCAATGGTTCATGTTAGGACATTATCAGGATATTCCTTATCCTATTTTCATTCTAACAATCCCTTCTTCTGTTAAGGTGTCAAAAATAGAACTAATGGGTGAAAAGGACCCATCTGGTAAGTCAGGATTACCGTGGGGTTTTTCTATCTCAGTGGAATTTGGATTCATTTCCAGGGAAAACAAAATCATGCTGATTTTTGAAGTAGTTATTGATAACATGGTCATTCTTGACCTCATATTTACCTAGAAGAGGACCTTTTATTTTCTACCAATTTATAAAAACAAGAAATTTAATAATGGTTTTTACTACGGAACCAAAGAATTATAGCATCAAAATTTGATTGAGGAACATATATAGATTCAACCATGTCTATTGTAGAATGAGTAGTGGAACATGATCATCAGATCCTCCTAAAACTATGGGTAATTTAGATCCATCACATATATATAAGTTCTAAGAATAGACATTAAGAATGAAGCTAATTTACATAGTCTAATATTCTCCAGATGAAACAGATATGGGTCCAATGACCATGAGAGGTTCTATTATTATTGCTTCATCTTTAGTAACAGCCCAATTTAATATGAGTTCTTATAATTCATTTATTTCAATGTGTAATTTTAATCTACTACATATTCCTAAAATTATTTAATCTTATGAAATGGATATTACCACAACCCCTGGTATGAAGAGATAGTAGGGTCTCTTTATTTCCCTGGCGTCTTCTCTCTATCAGATATCTGGAATTCGCTGAGTTTTTGAATTCATGAAATGAAACATCTTGATGAAATATTTCGGATGGATTGGCTCCATACCAATATAGCTTAAATTAATTTTTATCTTTGATGGGTATTATTTAATGAACCCAATGGTATGCCTAGTGTCTTTAAAGGTGAATGTGACCAAATTTTGGTTAGGTCTGTACCATCTTAACTAGATTTGAAGAAAGTGACAAAAATATATTCTTTTTATCTAAAAAGAGAACATTTTATCATTTATCTCCCTCCTATTTTTGTAGAGTTTCTCGACGTGTCCAGTTATTACTTATATGGTTTTCCACTTTTAAGGGATGTTGAGTTTTCTATTGACATAATTCATTATGATCAAAGAGTTTATATTCCCTAATAACACATTCCACTAGCTTAAATGAATTACATTAATTCCCAATTTGATGAACTTTTTGAGAAAAGCTTCATATGCCAGAGTATTTTCACCTTTGGTGGAACAAGTTCTCTTCACTATAAAGGCTGATGATTCACATAATCTATGTGTTGATTACCAAATGCTAAATTGTGTAACAGTATGGAACAATTATATGGTTCCATGGATTGATGATCTTCTATATTAGTGGAAGGGGTCAAATTGGTTCTAAAAAATTGATCATTTCCCTGGTTACCGTCACTTGAGGATAAAAGAATCTATCATTCAATAAAACTCCTTTATAAGAAATTATGATAATTATGACTAACATAGGATTAGTTTTGGTCTAACCAATGCACTTATGTTTTTTATTTCGTTAATGAACCTTATTTTACTTGAGTTTATTCATAATTTTGAGGTGGTCTTTGTGGATGACATTAGTATTTACTCTAATTCTAAGGAGGATCATGTGTATCATCTGAGAATTATTCTGAGTTTATTGAGAAATCACCACCATTATGAAAAGCTTTTGAAATGTGACTTCTTTATTATGGATGTTATATTATTGGGACACATTGTGTTGGAACATGTTATTTTAGTTGACTCTGATAAGGTAAAAGATTTTATGACATGGCAACAACCATGAATTTTATTGATATTTAGAGCTTCTTGGATCTAGAAAGTTATTATAACTAATTCTTTATAGACTTCTCATATATGGATTATTTGATGATTTCACTAACTCTGATGGGAGTTAAGTTTCTAGTAATGAAAAATCTAAAAGTTATTTTAATTAGATGAAATGAATTTTTACTACTGTGCTTGTGTTGACTCTTACATAGGTTGGGCAGGGATATGTGGTCTTTTGTGATCCATTGGGATAAGGTTTGGGTTTTTTTTCTTATGAATGTTGATATTTTAATTGGATTAGGATCACATTAGAGTAGGCCACATGTGAATATTTATCTAACCCATAAGGTATAACGTTCATCTATGATTCACGAGATTAAGGGATGGAGTCATTACATTTACGAAGAATGTTTTCCTGTATTTTATTACCATAATAGCTTGAGTCTTGTATTCTCTAAAAAAAATATTTAAATATCCTCCAGAGATGATGGGTATAATACCTAAAATCTTTAATATTCTGCATTACCTATACCCTAGGGAAAGGGAATGTCAATGTTGATGCGTTGAGGAGGAAAATACTAACAATGATAGGGAAAGAATTAATAGAATTGTGTAACTTGATGTATCTATTTCCAAAATTTCATATAAGAGTCCAGGAATTGTGGGTCTCGTTTTAATTCTATCATGTTAAGTTGAAATCATCTCATTTTTAATTGATTCTCC
This sequence comes from Viscum album, assembly GCA_963277665.1. Classification (NCBI taxonomy): domain Eukaryota; kingdom Viridiplantae; phylum Streptophyta; class Magnoliopsida; order Santalales; family Viscaceae; genus Viscum; species Viscum album. The sequence goes on from CAUJRU010000254.1 coordinate 744,796, forward strand.
ATGAACACATGCTTGATGATGAGTTCTGTAGGATTAGTTACTCTGTTTATAGTGGGGAGACAATTTCAGAGTGGTTGATTATAATGATGGAATTGAATACTTTTAGAAATGTTTTGTTGTGATGTGAGTGGAATCAAACATGTCATTGGAGACTATCATAACTCCCTATGGGCTATGAACCAAGGAACCATAAAAATATTTTATAAAATGTATTGGTAGTTCTTGTGGTCATGTATGAGATAGAGAATTTGTGAGTTTGTCTCTCATTGATATATGTTCTAGTAGGTGAATTTGGAGTAGTAGAGACTTTCTAGATTTATTCAACCACTTTCAATATCTACATGGAAGTAGGATAAACTCCAAAAGGATTTTTTTTGTTTTGTTGTCATGTACCTAGAAAAAGAATAATGTGATATGGGTTATGATCATTCATCTGACTAAATCATCTCCCATTATACCAATTCATTATACAAACAATTCAGAGGGGTTTCGATATATCAACATGAATGATATTGTTCTTTTTAACAGAGATCCATTAATTTTTGTATTTCATAGGGATCCTTGGTACACTTCTCATTTTTAGAGGACCTTAAGAGGCACTAGGTTCTTATATCCTTTTGAGTATGGAATATCATCCATTATTTGATGGACAGAAAGAATGAGCTATATTGATTCCAAAGGATATGCTTTTAAATTTGGTTTTTAACATTAGGGAGGACTAGGATGATTATTTGGGGCTGGTTGTGTTTTCATATAACAATAAGTACCAGTTTGGGATGGGGATGGATCCTTTTGAGGCAATAAATGGAAATCCATTTAAATCTTCATTATGATTGTCATAGATTAGAAAATCTTACTTTTTTGGACCAGGTTTGGTGCAAGAGATGACATCAATGATTTAGTTGACTCATCATATAATGGTGATGACCTAGAGATGATATAAGTCTTATATTGATCATTTTCCTAGACCATTAGAATTCTTAGTTGGTAAACAGTTGTTCTTTAATGTTTATCCCTAGTTATATCATCAAGGGATTGGGAGGAAAGGGAATATTTCTCTTGGTTTTGGGCGACCTGTTGAGATTGACGAATGGGTGTTGAAAGATGCATATCATTTATAACTCCCACCATAACTAACATCGATACATAACATGATCCATGTATTATAGCTCAAAAATTATTTATCTCATCTATCATACATTATGAACTAGTATGATATTGAATCTTAATCTAATTTATCGATGACTGAAAACACAATCAGGATAGATGATTCTGAAACTAAGGTACTTTGTGCGATGATGTTACCATTGGTTAGTGTGCTACAGAAGCATGGTTCCTTTCTAATGAGACATGTGAGAGGTAGGTACTGCCGAGAGAGCAGTGACCTATTCTTTTGGGAATGTTGGCTTTTTGTTGGCTTTCTGTGGATAGAAAGTTTCTATGTTTGGGAGTTTGTAACATTATGTTACTTTTTACCATGAATTCAACAACCACACTTTTAACAATTACTTTTTTGGGTTTCTTTTGGGGTTATGTGTTGTGAACTTTTAGAAAAAAATCAAATTTATGGGTGACTACATGGTTAACTGATGGGTTTCCCAAACCAGTAACCTATTCCTAAATAACAATGAATCACAAGTTAATGGAATTTTAGAAGGCTATCTCTTAGTTAATTAATAAATTCACCCTCTCAGGAGAAACTATGTGGCCCATTTATAATAGCTTCAAGAATTTTTCATGGTTTGTCTAAATTGTTCAAATTTTACCTGAAAACCATTCGGATGAGATTGGATGTGATATGAATTTTTATTAAATTTCCAAAATACCCATCATTTATGCCCATGATAGATTCTTATGGAATATGTTCATTTTCTCCCATTCATGGTGCTCCCAAGAAGTGGTTTTGGCCCCTCAGATCACTCTACCAAGAGATTTGAATATTGACGAATTCCCTCTGATCTTCACTCAATTAGCTTCTTCGTCCCAATCTCATTATCACCTGATCTATCTTCTCCTAACTAGGGTTCCATAGATCCATGGGTTTCTATGTGGATATAATAAACATGATTTTTATCAAATCATAGGTTTTATTTATAGATCATCATTATATCATTCTATATTGGTGTTTTCCATGTTTTACTTTGAGACTTGAGATCCATTTACTACAAGTTATGCAGTTTTGTTACGATGCCAAAATCTTATTAAGCCTAAAATTCATTTTTTATTTCAATTTTTTTATTTCAATTTAGTTTTTTGATATTGATTAAATGAATTTCAATGGGTTCTCTATAAAACCCCATTCCATTTAATTGATGTTTTTGAAAAATATATTTTGTGTGAAAATGGAAACCCCAATTTTCCATTTAAATGGGGAGAGTTTATGGAATTATGTGACAATTTAAATTCTTGTTTTAATGGAAATTTTTCAATTATGTTTTAGAGTTCAATTTTGGAAAAATGGTTTTAATGGAATGTTTTGAAACGTCGTAGTTTTATTGAGATCGTGGTTTATGATGAAATTGATGGAATGGTTTTAACTAGGTGAAAAGTTATGTTTTTTTAATAAAATCCTATTATTATTTTAATAGAAAATTGGAATATTTTAAATGGATACTGGTATTTAATTGTATATTAAGTAGTCTTAATATGAAAATCATTTTTTTGTTTTCTTATTTGAGAAATTTCATGCATTAAATAGTTTTTGTGTTACTTGGATGACAGATAATGTTTTATAATGTTTTAAAAAATCATATTAGTACATCACATCGCTTAATAGATGGTGATGAGTCTTATTTGTCCTTCTTTTAATGGGATATATGTAAATATTTTTTGTTTCATAGTGTTCGGTACCTAAATCCTAGAACAATCAAAACTTATTAGAATTATGACAATGTTTCCCACTTTTTCTACTTCAAATGAATATATTTCAATTTTCTAACCTATTTTAAATGAATTTTGATTTATATAAAATATTTCATATAAAAGTGTTTACTTAATCCGTTTTTTGAAACATGCCATTTGTTTAAAGTACACATTAATTATATGTAAATTCCATAAATTGAAATGTATTTCCATAATTTTAGATGTGAAGCACCAATGGTTAAAGAATTTCCATATTTTCAAATGTAGATCCTAATTTTTTTAAATATGATTTGGTAATACCAAACTTATTTATTTGAAAATTCAATGTACGTTATTCGATAAATCAATATTCACGACTTATTAGGGAATATTTGCGGGGGGAAGCTACTACAAATTGACCCACACCCCACTCTTTTTATTGGTTTTTTATAGATTATATTCTTCTAGGTTCGAGCAAGGGAAAGGGATCACATGGAGGTTATTCTAGTTGTTGAACCATAAACTATGTGAGTTTCTCCCAAGTTGGTACATGGGTAGTTTTTCTTATTTTATGGAAATTTCATGTAGTGGTTAGGGTTGTCATAACAGTTTCACTACTAGTACATTACTCATAGTGGGTTCTCATTATATATTTATTCAATATTTTTTCTTTTTCTTCTTCAATGATTTCTAGAAAACCATTCCCAACATCATTCTTTTAGGATGCTAGGTGCTAGCAGTCAACCCATAGGGATCTAGAACACCCTTCTAGCTATGTCATCATCGGCTTGGTTAATGAGTAGCCTGAGTACCAAGGCTAGTTCATGAAAATAAATCTCGTAGATATCGAGAATTATTTTCCATATTACACCCATACAATTAATTATCACCTATCATGAGAAACAATATATGTATAGAGTTATGAAAATACCAAAAATAGTAGATATGATATCCAAGATATATGTCAATTTTGTGTGGCATTGGAAGGGTATTTAAGGAGTTCTAAGTCTCCCTATCTATTAATTCATCAATATATATGTCATTATATTTATCATCGAATCCCATAATGGTTTATATTTTACTTAATGAATTTCCATTCCTATAAAGGATGTAATTCAGCTGAATTTCTACAGCTATATTGACACCACATTATTTGAAAAATCTATGAACAATATATAAGGAAGGTAATCCCACATAAAATACAAACTATTTATGAGTCTTCCCTAGAAATATACCCTACACCACCATATCAAAACTAATATATTGAACCTTTGAGAGAAAAATGTACACATGTGACTCAATAGAGTTTATAAAATATATATTGAATACAAGTTATATTTATTAATGGAAAAACATTAGTTCCAAACTCTATGGATTTTGGAATAACACCATGATTTTTAGAAATATTATTAAATTCATCTATCTCTATAATGAATATAAAACTATTGGTGGAAATTGGGTACATACACTTCAATTGATTTAGATCCCACATGACCCAAATATCTACAAGAGCACTAAAAACAATGTGGAATATATATGATCAATAAAATTTATTCAACACACCATAGTGGGAGTGGATAACCCCATGTTCACTCTGACATTAAATCCCAATACCATTGGTTAGCCTACTCATAAATAATAGGAAATATGTTATAATGTTATGTCCAAAAAGTGGCCTAGATATCCCATAGAGGGGGTGAATTAGGGTAAGGATATTATTTTTAAAATTACTCATTCCCAACTATATCATGACCTCTTTATTATATGTGTCACTTTGTTTGAAAATAAGTGTTATTTCTTATCTTATTATTTCCTTTTTTTTATCTAATTATGATTCTTTGAATGTAATGAATGAAATAACATTGACATACACACTTATGTTTACTTATTTCACCATCAATGGTCTACATCAAAGGAGACTAAAACATCAATGTTCCCATTTACTGAATCCACGAAATATCACTACCAAATTGTTTTTTAAGATCATATATTTTCCCCATCTCACTGCCATTAAAAGGTTTACGAATAGCTCAATAATATCCCAAGGGCCACTCCATGTGTCTCATTCTCTAACTCAATACTTGTGGAATGGATCATCAACTTCATCTTCCTCTATTCTCTAATCTTGAAGGGATACATCCAATGTTTTTAGATTTTTAGGTCCCTTCATTATCACTAATAAATACATCCTCATTTCTTGATGGATGTTATTTTAAAGTTCATATTTTTTCTAATTGAAGAATACTATTTTACCATAGTTCCACTATGAAATCCCTTTCATATATCTTTCTTGATTCTCACTACCTTTTAGTTTCTCCCACATTTTTGATCCTCAATATACTTTGTGAAGACAAAAACATTCAGGAATCTCACATCATTCACTAAACTCAATTTGGCTTCACGAATCTCACAACATTCAGTTTTATTTTTATATCCTTTATGAACTCTAACACATTAAAGATACATGAATATTTTTGAATGAAATTACAGCCTTTGTGAACAACCTTCCTTCACAAACATTTTTGTAATGACCACCTTCATGAACTAACTTTGCAAATCCAAATCCTTATGATGTTCTTTTTGTTTATATTCACTATAAAATTTGGTAGAGGCCTATTTATCAGAATTTTCAATGATTATAAAAACATTTTGGCCTCGTCAAAACCATTTCATAATACTCCCTCAGTTCATTTGTGATACTCCCTGTCTCATGAAGCTCTATAAAAACTCTCTTATCATGAAGCTCGTTGTAGTCATGGATATCATCGCTAAGATAATTTTCCCTTTTTTAAGCTATGTTATCGAATCCCATTCTTCATGAAACTCATTCAATTTCCAAATTTTCATATGGAAATCAAGGAAATCAATCTTTTGAGATTCAATCTAAACTCCCAATTGTTGACCCAAAATTTTGTAAAAAATAGGGAAACTACATCACCATATTTATGAATCACTTATGACACTTCCAAGGAATCTATTCCTCTTTATTATATATTTCTCAACATACCATGTCAAAAATCACTCAATAATCTGCAACATAACAAGAAAACCCTAATTAAAAAAAGCTTCAATGTTATATTAATGGATTGTTTCCCAACATAGAACCACCTCATTGGGTATCCGTATATGTTTCTAATAAATGAATACTATGTATGGATTCAGTAGGTATCTATATAAGTGTATAATACTATGTATAGACTCAGAGGGAATCTATATATGTGTCTAATACTATGTATAGACTCTGTGGGTATCTGTTTATGTGTCTAATAAATGAATACACAATGATCACAATGTCTTTTAAAATTTTTTATTACATGTACATTTGGGGAACAAGATGTCTATCGTCTAAAGAGAAGACTATTCGTGATCTAATTTTCACGTGGAATGTATGGGTTTACCAATATGGTGTGTATACTAATTTTCATGGAATTAGAGACTTTTAGGGTATATGTATTCAATTTCCAATATAACAATAATGTTATCTCAACATAAATGGTCATTAAAAGGTGTTATATGGATTGTGAAGCTGGTGAGATACTCTTCATCTAATTTATATTTACAAATAATGTAGTATGAGACAAACAAAATTTTATACAATAGTGATGGGATGTATAGTCTATAGAGTTTTCCATTGAAATGTTCTACATCCCAAATCAGTTTTACTATTATATCCCAACTTGGGAATGGGTTATCTAAATAATGTTAAGACCATTCTAATCTCATATCAAATACATGTTGTATAGATCCATTTTAGACAATATGTGATATTAATAATATTCCAAAACACAAGGATCGTAGTATACTACTATATATGGAAGGTTCAATCAGAAACTACACATTGTGTCATCATGTTCTACAAAAAAAATTATATTCCACAGATTTGAATATTTCTCCCAAAACATTCACTCCATTCAAGTTGTTTGAACTATATTCCACCCTTATGAGTAATTAGGGGCCCTTCATGGTTTTAATCTGATCACTACTACACCTAATGACCTCAAAATATATATTCCTTCATTGAATCTCAGAAAACCAAAAACAATATCACATTTCTCATCCAATGACCATTTTTGGGATAACTTATTCCACCTTATAAATAATATTGATCTACCCACTCCTTCTATGCCTCTTCCTTGTCCACATTATGAAAATCTCTATTAATGACCTAAATATTTATCATCTGACCCACTATTTTCTAATACATGACAATTTTTATGGATAAATAATTTTTTATTACATAAAAGGGTAAAAGTGTCGGGGAATAAATATTGATGTGTTTTGGTAAGAGAAAATTTGACGGCCAAAAATCATGTTCACCATTTTGTAAATCCTTGATTGTGAAAATGAAATAAATAAATGTAATATATTCAATAAATAATAAAATTTGATCTTAAAAACTCAAATTTTTTGATATTAAATCATGATTGAGGTATTTCTATGAAATTCAACTGATGAAGGAAAAAAATAACAATAAAATTCATACCTTGATAGTTAATTTTCATTACATCCCAGTCCTAATTGCAATCAATTAAGATTATTTCTTTAATTAGGTCTATATGATACATCCATATTATTGACATGTTTCGATAATTATCTTTTAAATTTGATATTTATTACCTATATTAAACCAACATGACACTATATCCACTATTTTTCCCTCACTATATAGATTTTAATACGTATAATTATACTAAAATATGGTTATTTATAACTCAAAAAGCTGGTTCACTAGTATTTTTTAAAAAAACCATTAAAATACTATATTCCTTACATATTTCATGGAAATGAAATTTACACCTTAAAATGAATGAATACCTCATTAAAAACACAATAGTGATGTCATAGTTTCCAACTCTTCTCCCTTAATGAAGATATAATCACCCACACCCATGGGATTATTATTTATATAATAATTAAATACTAAATAACACATAAATTTATAGTTATTTAAAGAATACAAAAAATATAAATGAGGGTTTATATTGTATATACATACCAATGGAAACATCAAACAAATTTCATGGTCCTATATAATGGATTTTTTAATTTTATTTAATGATATATATCAAAACTATAAAAATAAAAATTATGATAATCCCAAATATGAAAAAACCAATACACTAATTCCTATAACCCATAAAACAAATTCTTGTAGAAATATTATACAGTGTGAGACAATAAATATGGAGGGAAATATAACAAAAAAATGTTAAATAATTTATGCAGTCACATTCACATCCTAAACTTGTAGATATTTCTACAATGATAAAACTCAATATAAAATTTTATAGGAGTGGGTTATACATATTTAACCCAACACTTATTGACCCTTGTTTATTTAATAGAAATTTTTTAGAAGAAATTTCGTTCATATTTATGTTTCTTCATTCAATAATTTATACTCAAATTTCATCTAAACATATAGGAAAAACCGTAACAAATTTAATTCTATAAAATTTTGGTTTTTAATAAGTATAAAACTATTAAGAAAATATTTATCTGTAGTTAATGTTTGTTCATTTGTTTTATCATATAGTAAATAGAGAACAAATTTTCACTCCACCACTGATAACAACAAAATGATTCATCACTAACATAAATATATTTATAAGTAATGATTCCCATTTGTATAAATATTAGTTTCTTATCAACTCCATTTCTTAGATTATAGCCCCCAATATTTTGTTCATCAATTCATAATGGAAACACTATATATCTTACTCAATATCTTATCAATAATTTTATAGAAATTTTTTAAGTATATCATTTTACAATAAGAGTTCCCCAAAAATTAAAATATCAAATTAATGTAATTTTATATTGATCTAAAAATATACATACTACCATATGAAGAATAAAAAGTACCCTCCATAGAATAATAAACCTCGCTCCCCTACCCATTAGGTAGAAAATATATTAAAAAACGAATAGTAAAGTTGTGAGATATCATTTTAATATGATATGTTTTCTCCAAACTAAATGATAAACAAACCCAAAACATAATTTAAAATGACCAATAATATAATTAAAAATATTATTCATTACATGAAACAAATAGATTACTGTTTTCTGTATTTTTAGATTTGATCCATTGTCCATAACCCATCATTTTTTTCTCGACTTAGAAAAGTTACAAGGAATATTAGGATTGTGATACAAAATAAAAATGAAAAGGAAAAAAATATATAATTATGGATGTGTATAGTTTATTCCATATATTTAAAGGCCTTATTCAGGTTAATTTCCCCAGAATTTCTCATGAGAATATAACACTAAATCGAAATCAACACCATAAAAATCACAGAACCTCACAAAATAATAGAATGGTGCCTATATTATTGATGATGTTGGGCAACATATCCCTATCAATATTAGAATCTATAATCATGGAGAAATTATTTCAATAGATTCTTTTATTGATCAAACAATTTTTCTACCAAGTGCATCAATCACCATAACTAAATACTTATTCAACAATCTTGTTATGTATTATGAATTAAACATAATAAAGGAAAACCAATTTTACGTGTGTCAAATATTCATACAATAAATGCATAACCACATTCGAGTACACTCCATATAGGGCTTGGAAGATTTATTACATTTATATTTTGGTCCACCTTAAATTTATAAAATGATTGGATTGACACATTTCTTATAAAATAATATAAGTAAATCCATTGTTTTACACAACAATACATTAATAATATATATATTATGTATTATAACACTTATGTAAGTCTCCCATTTATCGAAATTAGTGATTCTCCATCTGAAAACAATGATGAATTCCACCAGCCTCATATGATCATAATAATCATCAGTAGATGTAAGACATAAATATATCTTTATCATTTAATGGTAAATTATCTAAAACTTTTTGAGGTTTATAACAATGCACAAAACTAGATGTAATCACACTATCTATTAAATTTTAACCTTAACTATCATACAGAACTATATATTAATGCATAATACTAACAATTGGTAACTAATACATACCATATTAGTTACCAAAGAATATCATATCTATAAATATGTAATGTAACGACTAAAAGTTTTATCAATGAAATTTCCATCTTTTAATTATTCCTTATAGTATAATCACATTAGATTATAAATGACATATCATGATACTAAATACAATTTGATCAGTAAACATAATTTTTCCACTTCAATTTTTTGAATTTTGATAATCCAATATACACTGTTGCGATCGGTAAGATATTTGGAATCTAATAGAACAAAATTATTTTTTGGTGAACAGTAAAATACACTTATGAATATTAATTATACCCTTATGAATATAAATATACCCTTATTAATAGTAACCTCTCCTATGATAGTATATTTGTGGGATTTAATGGAAAACATGATGTAACTATGTTTTGGAATAAGATAACTAATGTTTTAAAAACTATATTTATCACTTAATTATGATTTTAATTAAAAATTAAAATTAATCATATATAGAAACTTATTTTCAAAAAATGGAATTCATTTTTGGATTCTACACATTGAAAAATGGTTTGGGTAATATTTTGGGATTTTTCTGAAATACTTGATTTTTTTGTGAATAGTAAAATACTTTAATTTACCATGTAAATACATTATTATTTAAATACACAATTCAGGACCTCACAAGTGATTTAAGAACCCAAATTTCAAACACATATACCCTTTTTAGAATTCTTTTTCATGGAAGAACCAATATTTCTTATCTTGGATGAAATTAATAAACAAATGATTTAATTATTATGAAAACGCCTCTCCCTTCCACTATAAATACCACCTTTCACACCCTCATTTAATCCAACATATCAAGATTCTAGTATTCTTTAAACTCTCCCCAAGAATCTTCCCTAGTCCCACAACAACTTCCATGATCTTTGTTTCCCACCAAAAGTCCAATCCTAGGTTTATTAAGGACGATCTCAAGAGGATGATTCAAGAGGTAATTTCCCCCTCTCTTTTTCTTTAATTTCATTTCAATTTCAAGTTATTTTAATAATATATCCCCACCAATCCTTACAAACATGAGATGTTAACTCCAGTAACTCAAATATACATTAATTTTATAAAAACAATGGGATACTATATCACCCAAACCCTTCTCATCTTCTTTTTATTTTAGAAAAAAACGTTGTTCGTGAGATGTTAATTTATTACCTCCTAGAATGACATGTTTTCGTTTTTCCTTTACCGACTTCAAAAATGGTCATGAAACCATTTTTATGGTTGAACAAGATCATATTATATGTATTATATATTATTTCATATTCATTAACTAAATAACTTATATATAACTAAATTATTAAACAAAACAAGTTTGTTGTGCTAGAAAAATCACCCAAATTAACCCAAACAATCACAATTAAATCATATCTAATGATTCATCGACATGGTATATAATATTAGTCATTGTAAGATAATTTAAAATTGTATAATATAATTAATAAAATGTAATAACAGTTATGGATGTTTACCCATGTTCTATACGAACTTTCATTCATGAATACAAGTGAGCCGTTCATGGAAGCAATAAAAATGGACATTCCTGATCAATGGATTTGAACCCTATAATTAATCCAATGGCCCATAAAATACACTAATAAAACCCTAATGAAACATATTATTTTACACAAGGTTATATAACTTTTAATTAATGAATATAATTTTTTAATATAGGATTTAATGCGAAGGAAGAATTTGGATACAAGGTACGGAGAAATTCTCAAACCCGTCATTCATTCTTCAGGTTCTCCCTCTTTCACTTCATCTTTTGTATGGTTAATCCTTAAAAATAATTTTTTCATAATTATATTTCCTATTCTAGATATCAATTTTCTTCAATGGAGTTTATTTGAAAATAAGTTTTCCAAAATAATTATTCTTTCAAAAACACACCTTGTATTTCTCACACAAGGTTGATGGTTGTTATATCAAGTCTGTTACTCCCGCTTTCTTTTGGGGACCCAAAGATTATGAATGTGTTCTTATGAGATGAAACCCATTCATTTAATTTGTTTATTTATGAAATGTATTATATATTTATTCACAAGTCTGTGTGGTAGTTAACCACTGAGACATGATGTTTCATTTTTTATATATTTCTATATTTCAAGTATATTATCAATGCTTCCTCTAATGTTCATGATCCTTTGCACAAGTTATTATTATACTCTCCCATTGTTATATTGTACATATATATCCTATTACATGGATTTTAGCTCAACCATTTTTGATGTATATCTTCCGGTGACTGCATGTACTAAGGAGGGTTCAAGAGCCAATAAAAAGCCAGAGAAGAAGGAATTAAATAAATGTTTACACATTATATTGTAAAATTTATTGTTGATATTCAATTTCCCAAGACACTAATCCTATATATACTTTTTGTGTAATAATATTATGTTTTTAACTTTATAATGATTTAATAGTGATATATGAAAATATAGGGTCACTATAGTTGGCATCGAGGGAAAATTTTACTTAATTTCGGAATTAGAAGTAGTAAATTCTAGGAAAACACATTTTGTCTGATAATAAGAAAAAATATATGCACACAAGAAAATTTTCAAAGGGATAACATAAGTTATGATTTTAGTGAAAAATTTAAAAATAAATAAGTTACTCCGGACTTGTAAACTTATATTTTATTCCAACCTTTTCAATTTTAGATAATGATGGGAACTAGAATAAAATAGGCCAACAAATCTTGTGAGGGAATATGTAACGATTACCTGAAGGACATCCAAAATTATTTGGAATGTGGAATTCAAAACATTATGGAGATTATTACCCATCTATCACAGGTTATGATCAATAACCAGAATAATGGTTAATTTCCTCTTTCACCTAAGAGGGAGAAACATGATGTTGAGTGTTTTATTTGGCAACGACCACCAACGTTTAGTGTGTCTTTTAATCAGAAGATACAGAATAGTGGGACAACTACATGGGGAAGATCATTTCTCTACATCACCATTTTGAGATGAAGATGGTGACACTAGTCATTTATCGTCTAGATAGAGAGGCAGAACAATGGTGGTATTTCATTAAGAAAACAAATCCAAGTGATTAAATTGAAGAGATGTAATGGGAAGAATTTAAGATAATGATTCAAAACAAGTACTTCATAAGAAATCTTCAAAAAGACATGGTGAGAGAATTTATAGAGATCATCAAAAAAGAATGACAATATGTCACATCTTACAAAGAAAGTTTCACAAGGATTTCAAGGTACGATTCAGGTTTTTTTATCAACCATGATTTTAAAATTGATTGATTCATTAGTGGATTAAAACCACATCTTCAAACTGATCATGAAATTTGAGACTTTGGGAGTTCCTAATAAGTTGTTTGGGGAGCAGTAAAAGTGGAGATACAGTATGGAGAATGGTCACATGACTGTGGTGATAAGAAATGAATGATGTACTTTCAAGCCTAAGGATATAATGATACAGGTAGGTAGAAACCTAAACGACCTGCAAGCCAAAAATGCAGGAAGTTTCATCATAGGAGATCCTCAAAGATATTGGTAAATGCTTCAAGTGTGGGAAAGAATGACACCATGCTCAAGATTGTCAGAAATACTTGAGAAAGAATGAGAATGTGGTTGATGAAATGAGAGAACCACCCATGGTTATTTCTATAACTATAGGGAGCAATATCACTATACAAGACATTGTATTAAACCTAGAGTCCTTGTGGGTAATTAGCATCGACATCCACCAAAGTCAATGGAACAAGGGGAGGCATATTCTATCACTACCATGGATGTGGAGAAAGATAATTAATTCATAAAAGGTACACTTCTTATTCACTCAAGATTGGAAAACGTATTATTTGATTCATGTTGATCACATTTCTTTATGTCTGGGAAATTTTCTAGAACTATAGAATCGAAGCCCTGAAACCATGAAGTAGATATATATGTTAAAATATAAAGTTGTGTAATTATTTCAGCCCTAGGGTCTGATTGTTCTCTTGCTGGAATATGTGGGAAGAATCTTTCAGTGAATCTTATAAGACTTCCCTTGGTGGAATTTAATTCTATAATGGGAATGGATTTGTTCTGGTTATATAGAGCATGTATCCACTATTGGGAAAAGGAAATATCATTTCATATTCCAAACCATCCCATACTTCTCTACGAATTCAAGGAATATCATGAATATCCTTTCAAAAATACTTCAACTGTGTGGTGGATGATTCCCTATGATGAAGCATGCCTCACCCAAATGGATGAGTCAAAGGAATGTGTCAACCTAGCAGAAATGCCCATTGTGAGGGAATAAAGTGATGTATTTACTAATGATTTTCCCAGATTTCCCTCAAATCGTGAGGTAGATTTCTCAATAGAACTACTATCTGGAGCTACTCAATTATCAAAGATTCCCTATAGGAAGGCTCCTATCGAACCATATGAGTTAAATAAGTAGATGCAAGATAATTTTGACAAAGGGATCATATTCCCTAGCGCATCACCTTGGGGTGCACCAGTGAACATTGTGTAGAAGAAGTATGAAACAATGTGGTTGTGTATTGATAATCAGAACTTAGTAGGATAACCATAAAGAAAAAGTGTCCTCGTCAGAGGATATATGACTTATTCGATCAGTTAATAGGATCTCAATACTTCTCAATGGTGGATGTTAATGTTAGATGCCATTAGTTAATGGTGAAGAAATAAGATATTAATAAGACGACCTTCCATACACGGTAAGGGAACTACTAGTTTCTAGTGGTGCCCTTCAGACATAATAATGCCCCTGAAATATTCATTGATTTTATGGATATATTATTTAGACAATAACTTTAAATATTTGTGGTAGTGTTTATCATGGATATTATCATATAGTCCAAGAGAATGGAGGAACATGAAAAACCTCTATGATGTGTAATGGTGACAGTGATAAATGAGAAGTTGTACACCAAGTTTACAATGTCTGACATTTGTATGAAGAAAGTCACATAATTGGGACATGTGATCACATATGAGAGAATTTCTATGGACCCTTAAAAAAATGGAGATTGAGGAATTCCCCCGGACATCTATTGTCACAAAAAACATGTAATTTTCTTATACAAGATGGGTACTACCGACATTATATGATAAATTTCTCACGATTTTCAATTCCTCAATTGTTGTTAACAATGAAAGGGGTAATGTATGTTTGGATGGAAGAATGTGAAACAAACATCATGGAGCTAATGATAAGGCTGATCACTACACATATACTCACACTACCGAAATGTTGAGAAAGTTTTGTGATATATAGTGATGCTTAAAACAAAGTCTTGGGATGCGTACTCATTAAAAATGATAATGTGATTTCCTACACGTCATGACAGTTGAAGATCCATGAGTATAACTATACAAAGAATTATCTAGAGTTGCCAATTGTGAATTTTTCCTTGAAAATCTGGTGGAACTACCATTATGGTGAGAATTGTGATATATACACCAACCACAGTAGCCTAATTTATATATTCAAACAAAATAATCTTAGCATTTGTCAAAGGAGATGGTTAGATCTAATAAAGGATTACGATTTCTCTATTCACTATCATGCTAGAAAGGCGAACAATGTAGTAGCATATTAAAGCATAAAAGAACTAGCTACTTTATCCATGTTATGGAGTGAGAAAGAGATTGTCTTAGTGGATATGAAAACGATGGATTTGGAAATCATAAGTTCAGAGGAATAATCCTACCATTCCAAATTATTACGCTACAATCAATCCATGATATGATTAATAAGGGAAAAAGGGATGATCTGGAGTTACCAAAGAAGGTGAATGCCGAAAAACAAGGGAAGTTGTAAGAGTTACATATCAGTGATGATGGTGTGATTTGGTTTGTAATGTAGCATTATGTTCATTCATCACCCTAGATAAAGAATAAGATTCTGGATAATGCACATACCACACCTTTCTCTATCCATCCTGGTATCTTCAAGATGAACTGTGGTCTCCGAGAACACTTCTGGTGGGATAACATGATGATGGAGATTGCGAAATATATCTCTAGGTTCTTGGTATGTCATAATGTTAAAGCAAAACAAAAAGTTGAAAGGGACGATGAAACCATTTCATACACATGTGGAAATGGGAGAATGTCACCGTGAACATTGTCATGGGTATCCCGAAGAAATCCAAGGGAAATAATTTGATATGGGTTTTGGTTGACTGACTCACCAAGACTACCCATTTTATAACTATTCGGAAAGAACTCTCAGTTGAAAAACTTAAAAATATATATGTGAAGAACGTTGTGAGATGTCATGGTGTTCCAATCTTGATTGTCTCTGACTGTGATCCAAGGCTTTCATCAATATGTTTGTGGATCCTTCATTATTCCATGAGAACTAAATTAAATTTCCAAATGGCTTATCATACCCAAACTGATGGCCAATCTAAAAGGAATATTCATTCACATGAAGACATGCTAAGGGCCTACTCTTTAGAATTCGAATGTGAATGGGATCAACATATCCCTTTAGTTGAGTACTCATAAAACAATTTCTTCCACTCGATTATTCAGATGGCTCTATATGAGGTTCCATATAAAAAGCAATGTATAAATCCTACCAGTAGGGATGAAGTTGGAGAAAGAGTGATACATGGATCTGATCTTGTGCATGTGGGGACATAGAATATTCAAGTCATACAGAAACACATAAAATCTACTTAAAGTCAGAAAAAGAGCAACATCAACAACTATCAGAAGGGACATGGAGTTTTACATTGGAGATAATGTATTCCATCGAATATCACCATTAATGATAGTCATGTGGTTTTTAATGAAAGCGAAGTTATGCCCAAGGTAAATTGTCCCTTTGAGATCCTTGATATAATTGGAGTAGTGGCCTATCATCATGCACAAGCCCCAAATATGGCTCATGTTCATGATGTGTTTCATGTATCACACATGAGGAAATACGTACCAGATCCCTCAAATGTACTAAACTCAGAGGTGGTACTGCTGGATGAAGATATATCATACGAGGAGCAACCAGTAGAGATTATGCACCAGAGGGATAAGGTTATACCTAAAAAGGAAAACCACTTTTTCAATGTTTTGTGGTGGAACCATAAATTTGAAGAAGCTACTTGGGATCTAGATGAAGCAATGAAGGAGAATTACCCACACCTATTTATGTAAAAAAATATCGATGGAAAAATTTCAGAAGGGGGGAATAATGTAACGAGCCAATATTAACAATGAAATTCCCTTCTTATAATTATTACTTATAGTATAATTACATTAGGATGAAAAATGAAATATCAAGATTCTATACACAATCTGTCACTATATATAATTGTTCCACTTCTATGTTTTTAATTTTGAAAATCTAACAAACACTATTACGATCAGAAAGTTATTTGGTGTCTAATAGAACAATCATATTTATTAGTGAATAATAACATACAATTATGAATAGTATTACTACCCTTATTAATAGTAATATGCCTTTATTAATAGTAACCTCACCTATGATAGTATATATGCGGGATTTAATTGAAATCATGATGTACTTATGTTTTGGAATAAGTAAACAAATATTTGAAAATTGGAAATTTACCATTAAATTATGATTTTATCTAAAAATAAAATTATTCATATATAGAAAATTATTTTTGAAAAATGGACATCATTTTTGGATTCTACTTGTTGAAAAATTGTTAGAGTAATATTTTTGGATTTTTCTAAAATACAAGAATTTTGAATGAATATTATAACACATTAATTTAAGGTATAAATTAATTTTAATTGGAATCTACTATTCCATACATCACAAGTCATGTAAGTACCCAAATCTTGAAATATGTTTCCATTTTTACTATTCTTGTTCATGTAATGACCAGTATTTCTTATCTTGGTAAAAATTAGAAAACAAATGATTAAAATATTAAGAAAACTCCTCTCCCCCCAATATAAATACTACCCTTCTTACCCTCATTTCCACACACCTCTAAAGCTGCAATTATTGTCAAAAATCAACCCAATCATCTTCTCTAGCCCCTATACCATGTTCAAGAGCTTCCTGTATCATAAAAAGTCCAATCCTAGGTTCCATAAGGAGGATCTCAATAGGATTATTCAAGAGGTAATTTCCCTCACTCTCTCTCTCTCTTCCTTTAATTTCCCTTAAATTTCATGTTGTTTTCATAATATCATCACACCTATACTCATCTACCTGTTATGTTAACTGAATTAAATCATATATAATATGATTTTATGATACCTATATGATAGTATATTATCCAACCCCTTCTTGTCATTTTTTTATTTTAGAAATGAAAATGTTGTTGATGCGATGTTATTTTTTCACCTCCAAGAACGACGTTTTTTCATTATTCCATTACCGACTTTATATCTGGCCATAAAACCATTTTTATTCTTGATCCAGATTATATTATATTTATTATATCCAATTTCATGTTATGAAGCTAAATTATGTACATACTACTAAATTATTAAACCAAACAAGTTTGTTGTGGTTGAAAATTCGCCTGAATTAACACTAACAATCATCATTAAATTTTAATTAACGATTCATCCACATGGTCTATAAAATATTTCATTGTAAGATCAATTAATATACCAGAATATAATTCATAAAATATTATATCAGTTCTATATGTTTACCCATGTTCTACACGAACTTTCATTTATGAATACAAGTGAACCGTTCAAGAAAACCACCAAAATGAACATTCCTAAATAATGGATTTAAACCCTAAAACTCATCCAAAGTCCCATAAAAACCCTAATGAAACCATAATGAACTATATTAATGTAAATTTTTTTTTGGAACTATTAATTAATGAATATAATTTGGTTTTATAGGACTTTAATCCTAATAAAGTATTCTAATTCAAGGTGAGGGGAAATTCTCAAACCCAACATTATTTATTTGGGTTCTCCATCTTTCACTCCATTTTCTGAATGAATGCACCATAAAAATAATTTTTCATCATTATAATTCCTATTATAGTATATAAATTTTTTTTAATAGAGTTTATTTCAAATAGATGTTTTCCAAAAGAACACTTCTTTCAAAAAACACACAGATTATTTCTCACTCGTGGTTGATGGTTATTATATCATATATGTTATTCCCACGGTCTTTTGGAAACCAAAAGTTTAAGAATGTGTTATAATGAGATGAAACTCATATCTTTTAATGGGTTAGTAATTTTTATTTTTGATATATGTTATATGTTTCAGGAATGATAATGATAATTTTATGATGTGACAGGTGCTCCCAGAATTTTATAGCACAATATGAATGTTTTAATGTGATGGGTGTGCCCAGAATTATACAGCACTCGAATGCATTAGAGAAAGAGATGAATATCATCAATTAAAGTGAAATGATGTGGGAACAAAATTCTATCTTTGTTCAGAATTATGTGTGGTATTTAACCACTAAGACATGAAATTTTATTTTTTATGCAATGCCACATCTCATGTCTTTTATTGATGAGTCCTCTCATGTTCATGATCATTTTCCTATGTTATGATTATGCTCACCCATTGTTATATTTTTCATATCTACCCTATTACTGGGCTTTTATATCACCCCTTTTTGACGTATATCCTAGTTGACTACATTTATTAACAAGGGTTTAAGAGCCAATGAGAAGCTAGAGAAGAATGAATTAAATAAATGATTATGCTTGATGTTGTAAAGGTTATGTTTGGTCCTTGTTTTCCTAAGTCACTAAACCTCTTCATGCTCATGGTTTAATATGATTATGTTGTTTATATTTATAGTGATGTAATATCAATGTAAGAAAATGTAGGGTCACTATATGTAATACTCATAAAGACCCTTATTTCTAACTATAAAGAACTCAGTTCACAAAATATTTTGGGTAAAAAAGGTCTACTAGAGGTGGAAATTCACTTTTTGACAACAGAATCTCATGTATATCATTTGGAATCACTATCTCCTAGAAAAAAATTTAATTAATATTAAATGATGAATTAATTAAGAATTTTTAACATACTAAATGGTATAATAGGGCTTATACATTTCACACTTATAGATTTCAACTATCCATGGTTATATTATCCATGTACCATTCTATAATTTGGATTTTTATAAATTAATGCATCAAATAAACTTACTAATAATGTTCAATGTGAGAGTGGATGAAATAAATCATTAATATATTATATTTTTTCTCACAAATGACTATTTAACATAACACCATTATTAAGGGATAATGTTTCTCTTGTGTGGATATCGCCATCCTAAATAGTATATTTATTACGGAGGACAATTATTAACACAACTATTTCAATCATTAGAGAAAGTTGTTACTTTCTCTATAATTGAAGGTTTATCTCTTCGTCGATTACTTAAATTATAAATATGAATAACAGATTCAAGTGAAGTTAGTGTATTTTGATAGTATCACTCCCACATAGAAACATAATATAGATCCATTTACCAAGATATCATATAGTGATAATTTAACAATGAATAACAACCTTCCAACTCCTTATGAGTACCATGGTCTTCTATGCACAATTATACATTCATTATTATCAACATCTGTTCAACCATCGTTGAATAAAAAACAAATCTTATATGTGTTTTTACAATCCATCCATAATGGATAAATCATTTCATGAGATTCAAAAAAACAACCTTTTCTAATGGATCGATGTGTCACATAAAATTCTCAGAATGAGAATCACTAACTTGTTTGTGAGATTATAAACAAAATTTTAATTTGTGTCAATGAATATTTAAAATCCTACAACATAATAGGGTTATAAATTTATCAAAATCCCATGAGGACACTATTTTCTAAACAGATAATGTTCAGTCATCATTTGATGATCGATTTTTAACTTAGTAGAAATTCTATTAAAATATATGGGATGGTCTTTAGAAAAATTAAAAAAGAGTGAAGATGCCTATAATCACTAGTCATTAATATCTATCAACTAAAACTCTTCAACCATTCCTCACAACTTATTGATCAATGGTGAGCATCCTAACTGTAGTCATAATCTGACCTTGACCATACCTTTCATCCCAATCTAGATAACTACATATAGATAAGTAGATTTTATATAGTAACTAAAAAATAATTATAGTATATCAGAATGAGATTAAATTAAAGGGATATAGAAAATAATAAATTTATATTTAATGAATCAATTACATATAAAATGTTTATATAAAAAATAATTAATTAAAGAACTAGGTTGACTAACCGGTTATCATAGTCCTGGTGATAGTATATGTTTAATGAAACATTTTTTGTAGTCGGTCTCTTTTGGTAACCAAACCCAATATCTTCATTACATTTCTTCCCATAATTATCATACCACAAATAACATAAATTCATCCAATAAAAAATTTCGTTGACAAATGAATGATATATATACCACTATGATATGACCCAATACACTAGGGCCTTGTTGGTGCTTGATTTTATCATAGTGTACCACCAAAAGGCAACCCCAAATAGTCAATGGGATAGTGAACATTAGTGAGTTGGAATACATAATAATATGAGAAGTGTTAAATTATATAATACTACAAAATATGTACATCTCTAATTAATTAATTATCCATTAAACCGCTACTTAATAAAAATCTATAAATGATTTCAAAATATAACACATGCATGAGAAATCACAACACAATTACCTTGACATAAGTTATAGAAAACTATATAGAAATTGTATATCATAAATGCATTCAAACCCAGTGAATATTAATCATGTCATATATCTTGTTTAATGAATGGAATCTATAATAGTTCCCTCAATATAATGGCCTCCACCACCATCATGATCCATTGTTCCTCATCATGTAACATCAATATTCATATCTATACATCTCACACCGGTTCTATGTGTTAGTTAAAAAATTATATATTGTATAAAATGTTCATAAAAATCAATGTCTAATAGAATGAATCTCACACATTGGTGTGTTTAATATTACTCAATATGATTCCCTCAAACAAATAACGAATAGTCAACTAGTAATAAAAAATAAGAAGGTAATGATAAAGATGAAATGTATTATATATCTGATAAATTCATGAATTCAATGGGACATAGAGATGCCTTTTTCTTCTCATATCCATAATAATAAAGGATTGCATCTCAAAATAAACTAAGGAACCTCATATTATTAAATGAATCAGAGATACTACTGTCAATATCTCATTTACAAGATACATATAAAACAAAACTACTGTTATCTAATAAAACATATGTCTTGATGTATTTGAACTAGTCTACATTTTAAACTTCATTATTTGTAATGAATAATTATATGGGGGATTTTATACCCACTATATAAAATATTCAATCATTATAGTGCATCATACTAATATAATTAATCATCATTTTAACAATCTAGAATCTAAATAAAGGATATTAAGTCATTTGAGGATGTAATTCTATTTACATCATGGATATACTTGATTCACCCTTATTTATATACCAAATGTAACCTCCTGAAATTCATAACATTGGTCTCAAAGATCACTGATGTATATGTTTTCATCATGTGACTACAAAACATAGATTACTGAATTGAAACTCATCAAACAATGCATGATAGTAAATACAGTAACTCATTCCACGTAAAATATTCCAGATCCTTAAGTGTGTTTTGGAGTATCCAAAATTATTAATTTTATATGGGTCCCATATATTATTTAGTTCTATGGCGGTACCAACTACTCACATGACTAGGATGAAAAATGTGAAAATATGTGGGGGAGTTTAAAACTTAGTAAAAATTATGGGCCTGTATAATATTTTTTCAAGAAATCACATGTTTGTATACAATATCATGTCTACATTAATTATCTTATCAAGTCTAATTAAACACCCCAATAAAGAGATGGAATCAAAATATTTACCAACTCACTTGTGTTGACCATAACTTTTTATTTGTCTATACAATATAATTTTATATTTGGGAAAATGATAAAAAATAAAACACACAATTCCAAAAAG
The DNA here is from genome assembly GCA_963277665.1 of Viscum album. Classification (NCBI taxonomy): domain Eukaryota; kingdom Viridiplantae; phylum Streptophyta; class Magnoliopsida; order Santalales; family Viscaceae; genus Viscum; species Viscum album. The sequence continues at coordinate 767,651 of CAUJRU010000254.1, forward strand.
GACTCCTATAAAAGAATATAAAAAACATGTATTGTGAAAAAAATTCTAGTGAATGATCTAAATAGAACACAACATGTCACCACTTCGAATTCGTTTGGTCTTGTTGTAATGTTCAGAATTCCTGTACCGGTGAAACTTTATTTCATTTATTCTTTTTTATAAGGAACATGGGACCACTTGGGGTACTCTAATTATTTCCCCAACACATGGGTTAACATTTTATCAATATACATAGATTGTCCATGGTTTAACCAGACATGTTAAACTCAAGTGATACTCTGATTGTAATGTATTTTTTTAAGATGTGTAGTACATGAAATATAATATCTGAATCAATAGATGTATTCCATGTTTTCCCCAATTTCTTTACTATATGTGTTTGACTTCCTAAGTAATATCTTCTAGATCTATATAGGCAATTTGTAATATAAAAAATTCATAAATAAAAATCATTATATCACATATAATACATTATTTATAGATAAATAAAAAATATATTTTTATATTTATAATCTTATGAAACCCTAACAAGACATCTCAATACATTACTCATTGTGTATTATCTAGAATAACACCTTTTGATGTCATTTTCATTACTTGGATTCCATATAAATTAAATTTCCTTATCATTGACAATATAGTTTCCCTAATCATGAATATCACTTATCCCACCAATATCCATGGACTACAGGTGTCATTATATGTGATTCGCCTATCTACACCTCACCTCCACACATCTGAATTACCCAATAATTCCCCTATTTTAGGGATCAAAAAATCATATTCAGTGATCCCATTTGATGAAAATCCATAACTTATAACCACCATCATGAAACTCACATCATTATACCCCTTCACTATATTCCAAATCTAAATAACCCAAGGACTCATATCTATGAACTCCATATGTTTTCATTTGTCAATATTCATAAATAAAACACACAATCTGTTCTAAGATCATTTTATTGGTTTTATGAGTTTAAATATAAATATAAAGGGAATGAATCAAGGTATCTAATGGTCGAAGAAAGACCTACCGCCAAGAATATTTTAAACGAGTATGTTCTTACTTTATTGAATGAATAGAATTAATTAAAAATGTTTATTGAAAATGAAATTATGATCAACAAATCATAATAATTAAAATCATTCAAAATGAAAATAATAATGTTTTATATAATTAATTTAAATGAATAATAAGGAATCCGAAAATATAAAAGTTCATGATTAATTTGAATTGTTATAGCATCTAAATAAATATCACAACTGATTTTACATTATATTTTTATCATATCTAAGTGATTAATTCATTGATTTCATCATCTTTCTTACCATGATCCCTTGATTACACATTTATTCATATCAAAGATCCCTATCACATAACCATCATCACTGTTTTTATTATTAGAAATAAATATTGAATTATATAGAGTATTATAGCATGCGTATGTTTAATGTAAAAATAATATCAATCTATTATTTTTATAAATGGTTTTAGAAAATATTTCTAGGGGATAAATCATAATAACACAACAAAATCACACATATAAAAAATAACTTGTTTTTTTGGAAACCCGTTGTTTTAATTAATTTTGAAAAGCAACCATTTAAGAAATTGTATTTTTATCACTTTTTGAAACTAATTACATCAATATTTAATATTGAATATCTTTTAAATGTCATTATCTCCACATCATCATAAAATATATCCCCAATGTTAATCACTATATCTTATTACAATAAATTCATTTATAATTTCAATGGTTTCATGGTTTTATATATTTATTATTTTACCCCGGGGGAGGTCCATATTATTCAAAACATGAAATTTTTTTATGTCTCTATTGGGAAAAATCATGAAAATTATAATAATTCCAAAAAAATAGATATATCTTTATGAATTACATAAAAAAAAGGAAAAACCATTATTGGATTGTGAATTCCATGAAATTATTAAAAAAAGGTTATACATGATTGTAAATGGTATTATTCTCATTTTACTATGATAAAAAATTCAACTTACTCATTCAACAATAATAATATGTTTAAAATAGTTGGTGTTACTTGATTAGATTATTAATGTAATGGATTTAATGGAGGTTAGAAAATGATAACTAATAGTTTATATTTTTACCTTACGAAAAATATAATTAGTGTACATGCACATATCAATTATGAATGTGTGAAAAAACATCCTTACTATGTAAATAAAATTTAATATTAAGGAAAAAATATTTATTTAGGGTGGGTGGACATGGGTTTATGATTATCATACATTGTATTTGTGTTTTGTTTTTTCAAAATTTGGTGATAAATCAATTGATTTCAATATGGATTATAAAATATGAATATCATGGAGTTATATTGGAGATCACATGCATATTGTTGAAGATGACTTTCTTATATGGAAATTCAAAAGAACCTATTATATTTTTGACATATGGATTTTATGTCTTTTTTCTCGTGAGTATTAATTTAATTTCAATGTATTTTATGAACGATGAAACATGTTTTATAGGAATATGGAGAATATATTTTCAGTTGGTCATGTAGTTAAATATTTTCATAAAGATAACCTTCAATTATATATGAATAAGAATAAAATTAAAATTACATACAAAAATATGTCTTAACTTAATGAAAAAATATGCATACATATTTATTTATCAATCATTAATATCTTTGAGGAATACCAATGTTTTAAATGTCTCACTTAGTGATTTATAATTAAATGATATGGAACCTAAAAAATAATCAACCAAGATACTTTTCTAGTGTGAAAAAATATCAAAAATACGGAACAATATGTAAATCCCGGGAGACCCATTGATGTTATGTATAATGTTTCAATAGTGTTTTTTTGAGTTACATATATCTCATATTATAGTGCGTATGTGTATGCATATGGGATCAAAAAGCATCAATAGAGGTACTTCATGTACCATTCAACTGTACATTTCATCCCATGATGAGTAGGTGTGTGATGTTGATTCTAGTGTTTCCCCCTAGCACTGGCCTGATAAGGGAATGTTAGTGTATTTATTAATATGATGTTCCCAACCAAAAGAATATTTTATATTCTATCATAATCATATATTGAACTTGTCACCCACATAAATATTTTAATGAATTAAAAGGTCCATCTGATCATCACAGATCCAGATATCCCTATTCTCCAAATCTTTTTCGTCAACCACACAAAACACTCAATGTTATCCATTGGAGTAAAATTTATCTATTAACCAAAAAATTGAAATTACTGAGCTTTATTTATTTGAGATCATATGATTCTCAAAGTTATATAACCAATACTCTACCAGCATCCAACTATGAATGAATAGTATCTACACCACTTTACTAATTTCATAATGCAATAATAGTCCTTCATGTATGATATTATTGGTTAAATCATGAGAATTAATGCTAAAATATTTAGATGCATACAAATGAGTGTATTATTGTGAATTAATATATAGATATTGTGTTGGTGGGGACACAAACATTTCTTGTGTCATTAATGTTCTATGATATTTTTTAAATCAAATGAATTTATTGATATTTAAAATCATCTATTCACTCAACAATTGTATCTTAAAGAGAATTTTTATTTGATGGTTAATGCCTATGGTTCCTCTACTATATATAATCATGATCCCATACCAAGTTTAATTTCCTTAAATTTTAGAGATATCTATGAAGAAAGTGGCATCATATTTTTTACATGGTATAAAATTCAATTAATGTTTTATTAATTGATAACTTTAAGAAAAGGAAGGTAATATTGAAGAACATGACTTCAGAAAATAAGTGCTTACAACAATAATTATAGTAAATAAGAAGAACATTATAGACACTTTTATATAATTTAATTTTTATACTACATCCTTCTCAATGATCATGAAGGGTTAATATGAAGCATAATAAAATGAATGTGTTCTATATTATATGATTGTTTCAATAAATCCAATATGATTTTCATGAAGGTTATGATGGGTCCTATGAAGAATATTTTTCATTACATATGTATCTTTACACTAGGTTTTTTAGAATGAAAATATACTAGGTTATTTGAACACATGAAATTAATGTGGGAATCATGAAAATAACATCATACAATTGTTTGGTTTTTTTGAGTAAGGCATGACATTAATGAATGATAACAAGAATATAAATTTCAGTATTTTAGAATTTGAGAATCACGTAAAATAAAAGGAATAATTAAATAGTTATATGACAGACTTTGAGTTTTTGAAAGGTTCATATATTAATAAAATATATTGAACATGTATAATGATTTGGTTTAATTATTATTTTATGAACCAAAATAATATATTAGCAAATTTACATCACTATTATTGATTTGGGATTTCAATGATGTTTTTCAAAATCACTACAACTAAAAAGTTTAAGAGAATTAAATTTTATCTAAAATTATTAATTTTGTAAATATTTATGATTTTATAGAACATTATCTCTTCAAAGATATTCAATTACTCGTGTTGCATGCAAACACCGAGTTCGAGTGCACCATGACATACCAAACTAGCTGTTCAAAAAAGCCATTATGAATAGTATTAACTGCACATCGAACATTATATACTCTATTAACTATTATAATCCATATTATGTGTTTCCTTAACATAATTTAAGAATGAATTCATTTTTCTCAGAAAAAAGATGTATTTTTCAAAAAATGAAATTTTATAGCATTTTAATGGAGAACATTTTTTAAAAACAATATTTGAAACATTAATATATTAAATTTATAGAAATTAAATTATTCATTATAATAGTGAATTAAAAAATTAAGTTTTAATATATTTATTTACATTTTTGATAACTTTCATATTTTGATGAATAGTGAAAAATAATAAAATGAAAAAAAAATAATTTAATCAAAATAAATTAACGTATTAAATTATACAATTGAGTGTTTTTAAAGTATAATTAGATTATATTTTTATAATTTAGTATAATTTATTTCATTGGATGTAATTTCACATTTAAACTGGACATAAACAGGTGTCGATCTTTTGATAGTTAATATTTCTTAAAAACACGCTTTTGGTTTTGACAACGAGAATTAATTTTATATTGATTTCTGAAACATTTCTGTTTTTAAAATGGAAATATTATTTCCATATTGGGAATCAGGAGGTCCATATTGTGTAAATAGGTATCTTTCATTTTTATACATTATGAATATTTACTTCTGTAAATATTTTATTTACCATTATTAAATAGTAAATATGATAAATGAGGGTAAAAAATATTATTTTAATAATATTAAATTACCCTTACATGTGTCTTATTCTTATTCTTTCATACATGCCCGACCATGGGCATCTTTGGGTAGATTTTTTGACACCATGTAGCAACATGAGAGTGATAATGACACATTAAATTAATTAATTTAATATAAAGACAAAAATGAGATAAACATATTTATTTTAGTACAATAATTTTTACTAGGGGTTATAAAAGTTATCATTGAAACTATAAATATTATTTTATAAGCTACAAATATTTCCTACATCATGGTATTTTTTTATAATTTTTATACATTAAATATATAATATTATTTACGATACAATAATGATGTAGTGTTTACCTCATTAAAATTGATTTAAAAAATGTGATTATTAAAAATTATAACAATATCGAAAACCAATCCAATTATTATTATATGATTTTATTAAGAAATTAAGTTATCTTATCGCCGATTTTAATTAGTTTTGGACATTTAGAAACCGAAAATCATTATATAATAATATAATATTTTCAAAAATTCCTAAAGAGCCCCTCCACCCCCTTATAAAAAGATCTCACCTATAACCCATTCCTCACACCTCTCAATCCCCTTGGATTGTCCAAAATCTGCCCAATTTAGCTCACTAAATCCCTCTCCTCTAACTAGAAGCCTTATTATAGTCATAAGGCCCTTCAATAAACCATTTTGGGTTCAATCCAAAGGGAATTACCACATTTGAAGGTAACCTCTTCTCTTAAGTTCTTTGTTTTATATTACTTCTCCAACCCCCTAAAAACTTTTTATTCCTTTCTTTTATAACAACAGTTTTATCCTATATATACTAGGTTTTTTTATTAGAATGATTAGAACTACACTTACACCCATCTATATCTAATGGGTAAAGAACATATTGTTTATGTTTCATTATTTTTCTATGTACTACCGACAACTGCCACCATAGCATTTTCTCAATGATCTCAACAGTTCTCTATCTCATCAACATCATCAAACTCAAAATCATCTGAACTATCACATTATATTAAATGAAGGTTCTTCTTCTTAAAGAATTTTTTCATGAATAGTTTCTCTCCTTTCCTATAGGCATAATATTTATTCTTGGGAATTTTGATTTCATCCACATCATCGTCCACTTTGAACTACTTTGGGAACCATTCTACAAGATGTCCAACCGTTCTACATTGAAAAAAGAAAGTGGATATTTCCCTTTACACATTCCTTTTCCTCTTTATAGGATTGAGGATAGGAATAACATCACCTCATCTGTCTGTTCTTCTTCCTGAGAATATTAAACGGTGAGCTTCTTCAGGGCCTTGAATGAAAGCTCTTTGGATTTCCCCTTTTTCATAGCATCATTATCATCATTTATCATTTCATATGCACAAGGGTGTTGTGCAGGTTATACAACGTTAGCTCTTTCGGATGTTTATCATCCAAACATGAAACATTCAAATTGAAATGAGGTGGAAGTTTCCTCAAGATGTGCTCTAAAATCAATATGTCTTCAATATCTTCTCCAAGACATCGCTTTTATTCCACTACAACATTTACCCTATATAAAATTGAATAAAAAGACTCATTTGGGTTCATTATCATCATCATCATCCTTTACATTTTTAATAAAAAGTAGGGGACAAAGAAGGCCCAGGGGGACTTGGATTTGGGTGTCGAAAACGGTGAAGTCTGAGGGAATCCCCTAGGATTATGATCATTCCTACTGGGGTCAAGCTATGAAGGTCATGTATGAACAGACACTCTATTCCATGAATGTTGTAGGCGGCCAAAAAAGTCGTCGCCTTGTTACCCTCTCGTAATGTGTGGGAAAGTTTTATATTGTTGTCAAGTAGATCATGGCATTTCTGGATAGCGTAATCTATCTACCACATGGTGTCACTGATACCCTTGAGGGCCTTTTGAACGATTAGAGAGTCCGTTTCAACCACTCCAATATTGATCCCCCTCTGCTGGAAAAATGAGAGTCTTTTGGGCATGGTGTTTGCCTCTGCAATAAGCGACGAGTCGTTGCCCAAGTGGATGGAGATGGCCAGAATGACCGAGTCGATGGAGTCATGGATCAATACTCCACCACACATGAGCCCCGCAACACAGGACCCGACAATGTTGATCTTGAGACCCTGTGGTGGTTGTTGCCACCTGACCCACCTGCCTGCTGAATTACACACGGTGTAAGCTTGTCTATGAGGATAGTGCAGAAGTAGTTGTATAGTTGGGGCTTCCCTTACGATGTTAACCACTCTAACCAGGTCGAGTAGAAGATTTTTGGTTCTGATCACTATCTCACGGCCGGATGAGAACACCCCATCGTGAAGGATTTTGTGCCCTGCCTGCCAAATGCACCAACAGACTGCTTTCATTACAAGTGCTTGAGCTTTCCCCTCTAGCCTTCGGGACCATGATCCATGGAACCAACGTGCAAATAAGGAGTCCCCCTCCATTCTAAGAGCCGAAATACTAGTAAAGTCACCAAAACTGGACCATAGCACTTTTTTAGAATTACTTTCGAAAAAAAATGATTGATCCCCTCCTCCTTGTTCTCCTTACAGCAGACACAACGTGATGAAATGTACACGCCACATCGCTTGATGTTCTCACCTGTTGGGAGGGCTCTATGACGGATCCTCCACGTGAGGAAATTGTGCTTCATCGGGATGGAACGATCCCACATAATTCCATTCCAATCGTCCTCCTCCACCTGCATGTTGACGGTATGACGGTAATCCTTAGACGAGAAGGATCTAGATGGGGACGGGTTGAAGACGCATCGGTTTGGGTGCGAACACAGCACGATGAGATGGAACACGCCCAATTGGTCTTTGTTAAGAACTGCGATGATGAAGGGCTGGTAATTTCTGGCCTCCTTGAAGGAGATGCTCATATTTGGACACCCTGGGTATCCAATAATATCCCCACTCCAGTTATCATGCCAGAAGGAACCCCCCCTGATCCGACAATCCATCAAGAATAGTTCCTGAGCAAGGTGGTGAGGGGAGAAATGTAACGCCAGAATGGGGTGGCGTGGAGATCTCTGTCGACCACTGCATGTTCATAACAGGTGTTCAGGGTTCTTCCCCAAATGGTGCGGTTTTCCATCACCTCCCAAGCCATTTTCGCATGCATGAAATCCATTGCATATTTGAGGCTTCGAACGTTGATACCACCATTGTTGATAGTTCTTGCGAGAATTCCCCAAGAGGCCCAATTCCTCCTTCCCTTAGACTGGGGATCCCAAACAAACCCTACAAAGATTTTGTCCATGCACCAGATTACCCCCTTGGGAACCTTGATAGCGGAGAGGGCGTGGATAGGGGTTGTGGTGAGAACACTGTTCTTCAGAGCGAATCTTCCTCTGAATGACAAATAACTATTTTTCCAATTAAGAACCCTCTTTGTTATCCTAGATACGATGGGGTTAAGATCTCGGAAGTACAAAGTCATTGGGGAGATCGGAGCACCCAAATACATCATGGAATGGTTTCCTTTTTTCATGCCCAGCGTGAGGCTCACGCTGAAGATGCGATCTACAATGCAGTGTTTTAAGATGAAGAAGGTTCTCTTACTCTTGTTGAGGTGTTGTCTTCTCCAGAAGCTGTAGACCTCCGGCACTTTGCACAAGCCTCGCGCTGATCTACATGACGCATTGGTGAAGAAAATAGAGTCATCCATGAACATGAGGTGTGAGATAGAGGGAAGGGTCATCCTCCTACGAAAGGGGAGGATCTCACCCTTGAGGATATTATGGTGAATGATTCTACTTAGGACAACCTGTGTGATGATAAAAATACTCAGGGAGATAGGGTCCCCTAGACAAAGACCTCGTGTGCCTTTGAAGAAGTGAAGGTTTTCCCCATGAGCGAGAACGCCAACCATCCTAAACTGAAGCACCAGAAAATCAGATCAATGTCCTAGGAGGAAAGCCTCATACCTGCAAAGACCATGTTGATGAAGTCCCACTCCACTTGATCACATGAATTTCTCATGTCAAGCTTCATCGCCAAGTTTGATTCGCGGGTTTTTAAGTGAAGATACTTGATCATTTCCTAGGCCAATCTGATCGCCCCTTGGATGGGACGCCCTCTCACGATGATCTACGGCTCCGTTGAAATCCTTGTAGGTAGATGGGTCGATAACCTGGAATTGATGATGCATGCAATGATTTTATATGGTCCATTACACATGCTGATTGGGAGGAAATGCTCCACAGCGGTAGGGGATCTGGACTTGGGAATAAGAACCACTGTGGTAGCACTTATGACACGAGGCAATGCACCGCCCCAGATAAAATCCTGACTTGCCCCAATGAGGTTGACCTTCACAGTGTCCCTCGAGGCCCTGTAGAAGGACAGTGGGAACCAATCATGACCTTCAGCACTCTCCAGGTTCAGGATCTGCATGGCTCTTCGGATCTCATCCTCCTACGACATGGTGCAAAGAGAATCGTTATCACGGCCTGAATTGATGGGCTGAATAACTTCAAGGATCTCCATGCCATCTCCATTGTACCCACTGGGGAAGTTCAAATTTGGGCCGATAAGCAGGTTGTGAAAGTGGGTATTAGCAAGCTCCCCCACCATCTCCCTGTCGTCTGAGTAGGATCCTTTCTCTAGATCAATGTTCAGCGTTATCCACCACTTACATTCCTTGATACACACATGGATGTATACAGTGTTCTTATCCCCCTCTCTTAGCAATTTTATCCTGGCCTCCTCCCATTCCTTTAGCTCTTGGATCAAGATCTTGTTTGACATAAGCTCCTTCATGCTGACAAGTTCCTTAAAGGATCTGTCGTCCCAATTCTCTTCAAGTTGCCTCTCGATTCAGCCGACATCCTAGTTCACTTCTTCCAGGTCCCTGAATGAAGTCGGAGGGTCCTGTGACAATGCTTGGAGCCTCTACCTAAGAAGACGAAGTTTTTTGTGGATGGATGACCATGTGTGGCCCTGCGAAGGTAATTCCCATGAAGCTATAACCTTCTCATTATACCCGGGGGTGTTTACCCAATGATGGTAGAATCGTAATTGAGGATGATGCTCCTGACCGATGTTAAAGGTGATCAGCAGAGGGGAGTGGTTAGAGACGCCGCATGCGGGATGGGACACCCAGGATCTAGCGAGCACTGAGAGAGTAGTCAGGTTCCCTAGGAATCTATCTAACTGGCTCCACGATCTGTGTACACCCCGTTGGTTTTTGCACCAGGTAAACAGATCTCCCGTGAATCCGAGATCCATGAGGACCTTTCCTGCCATGAACTGGGAGATGGCGAGGCATGACGTGCATTTTTAGGGGCCTCTTCCTTTCCTTTCCTCCGGCTCTATGACAACGTTGAAGTCCCCCGTACAAACTAAGGTAAGTTTCCGGGGTCGAAGCTGTTGAGGTCACTCCACAGGGCCTCTCGCTGGAGGGGGTCACACCTTCTTTTAAAAAAAGGACACAATGGAGGTTTGGTTTCGAGTAGAGACCTTTAAATTTATGAATTGGTCCCCCGCCTCATGAAATTAAACTATTCAAATGAAATGCTAGAAGATCTAGATGTGATTTTTCTATGGTCTGCTTTCATGGAGCCATGAAATTTGAGCTTCCTGGTGACCTCGATGATCCTGCATGTCTACTGCTTGTGCGCCCAAGTTTCCACCATTGATATTTTGTGATTGGGGATTTCAGGGGTCAAGAAGTTCGTTTTAACTCAGGCTCAAATTCCACGGGCGTTCCAGATGAGAAAGGGATTCATTTGGGGAAGAGGAGTCTGGGACTGGCCCCAGACTGCATGGCCTTCTGGTAGATGGAGGATGACCGACCATTAAGGTTTTTAGACTGAGATCTTCTTCACACACCGCTTCCAAAAGGTTCTGAGCTAGTGGTAGGTGACTCGGGCTATTTAGGAGAGCCCTATTATCACCCCTAGGGTGCTGGGAAGGATAGGGCCTCCCCTGGTGTTCCATCCTGCTTCCCTTTCAGGTCTTTCCCATCTAGGATCTGGATGGGGATGGGGATCACATGCGAATGAGAGCATTCAAATGAGTATCCCGATGGTACAAGCACCAATGACCACCCCTCTGTGCCAAGGGCACTTCGGGCCTGGGGAGTGACCAGGATTAGGGGGTCAGTAGACCCTTTAAAAGGGCAGGGGAGAATATTGGGAGACAACTATGGCCGGGGTCAAGCTCCGCGGAACAGAGACCACCAAATCCCATCATTCCTCGCTGTTGGGCACTGCTATGGGATCCGAAAAGGGATGGTGGTTGATCACCTCTTCAGGGGAAAGAGAAGGCTCTGGAGACTTTCCTATAGGGTGGGGGCCCGCATGCCCTCTTGAGGATGCGTTTTCATGAACTGAACAATGCTCTCCAGCCTGCCGAAGGTGTCCAAACCCCTGCACTAAGTGTCCCTCTAGAAGGCAATGTAAGTAGAAAAGGGGATAAATAGGGTATGAAAATTCTTGGGACCAGAAAAAGGTTTCATTCACGCGAAGATCAAGTTTTTCGGGGACTGGGATCGAAAGGTTGAGTTCTACACAGATGCGGGCTGCGTCAGCCGCCACACAAGAACTAGTCCAAATGTTAGAGCACAGATAGACACCCATGGAATCTCTGATTTCTTTTAGTAGACCTACTTTTTGATAAGGGAGCAGAAGTCCAGGAAGAGAGACCCAAACTGCTGCACGAGGGCACTCCTTCCTCCGGTGAGCTTCCATGGACAAGCGAGATAAGTTGAAGTGCCATCGACCCCAGGTTCGAGGGGAGCTACACCATGCCGGAATAAAGTCCTCCTGCGATCCAAGGACGATGCAGAAAGAATGCCGATGAATTAGGGATACCCGCACAAGCGAGCTCAGTCCCTATGTTCCCAAAAATCACTAGAACGCTTATAGGGAGGGCTTGGACACACCAAAACGAGTGACTAGAGTTATATATAGATAGTCTGAATCCTGCTGAAACGCTGAGGGAGGGATGTCAAGGCACACCATGTATCTTGCACGCAATTAGTGGGCCTCCCCTAGTGATACCATTGAGAAGAAGGGGATGGGAGTATTTGAGGAGGAGCCACAAACAGCATCGTGAAAGAAAACGAGAGGACCAGGGCCAGATGGTGAGGGGAGGTCCATCACCGCGGGACCCGCAGGGGAAGGGCCCGGTGCAGAAGGGTCATCGGAGCAGGGAACAGCATGGGGCGGGACCGTGAGGGACTGCATAAAACTTTCGACGGAGGTCACAAAGGTTGAAAAATTTTGAATTGAAGGTGGTGCCTAAGGCATGTTCTTATTGGGACCCTCACCCATGTGGTCCTCCTTAATTGGGTTCATTATCAGATCTTCATACTTATTCCACAACACTTTCATCATCAATTATTCGTACTTTTTATCTTCTTCATATTTATTTAGTATCTTTTCCCACATAGAAAGTGTGTTTTTTCATGACTTATACTTTTTTTAGATATCATTGTATCGGGATCACCCTAAAGAATTAATTCCCTTGGCACCACCTTCCAATTCTCTATCATAAACTTCTGATAGGGCACCACTATTAATATCAGATGTTATACCATGAATTTCTACTGTAAAAACAACTATTCCCAAATATTGGAAGAAGTGTTGCTACCGATTCTTCCATATCTGAAAATTGTTTTCATCAATATTTGGAATACCTATTTAATTATTGACATCCATTTGAGAAAAAAACATTGATATCAAGCTTTCCCTATGATACTAATTGTTATGTCCACTAGGATTGATACCCTGAGGGGGGTGGTGGGGTTAATTGGGGAATGAAAAAATAAAACAACATCCCCTTTTGATCTTTTTTTAGAAAAAACCATGTTCTATCTCTCCTTCCTCTTGCAGAGTATGAATGAATCTTAAAGCATGAATATGACACAATAAATTTACTTGGTTCACCCTGAATGGGCTACATCCAAGGATCATACACTGGTGATGTGTAGTTGTACCAAATCCACTATAAGTGCACTACTGTTTAGATGTTTTTAGTAGACTCGTTGCCCCTTCGTGTTTACAACCACTCATAATTTGAGAACCCGCTTTTCTCTCAACTGATGTGTGCACACTGCTTCTTCATAAGATCCAATCATAGTTTATAGAAATGTTGTTCTCTTAATTATCAATAAATAATGATACCTATACTATATCTAGATTCTCTATAGAAGTCAAAATTTCATCCACTATTGAATACCCCATTTCCACAGATCACTAGGCAATACACATTGGAAATAACTTTGCAAAACACACTATTTCGTGAAGCTCCCAATTTTTCAAAGCTCAAACAAGCTTTGTGAAGTTCGTTCCTCTTCTTGAATCACACACTTTCACAGATCTCAAGACTTCGCAAAGCATTGGCTGTCACAAATCTCAAGCCATCGTAGAGCGACTTCCTTCATTAAACTCCCTTAGCCAACGTAGAACACGCCACTTTTACAGAGCTAGACTAGCTGCCATGAAGCTCCTAACTTTCACGAAGCACACATCCTTCATGAACCACCTTCACGATTCGAATGAAATGATTTTTTCATGGAAAACTCTCTACTTCTCTTGAGGGGTTAAGGTCTATTTAAAGATGATTCCACTAACCCACAAACAATTCTTGAGAATTCAGCACCACGTCATCTAAAATCGCAATGCTCCTAAATTTTAGCTGAACTTATCTCTATATAGAGAAGCACCATGAAAATTATTAGATCACGAAGCTAGTGGTAATTAGAGAGCATTTTGTAAATTTCTTCGGGCCTTCACCATGAAACTCCACTTGTAATTCCCTTCGCCACTATAATTCTCATCAACTTTGTTGTTCACAAAACTTGTCGTTATCGTGAATAACATCATCAAATTTCTTCATATCTTCGTGAAATCCACATAAATAATCCCATATTTGAAAATATCATGCCTTTTCCATATTTTGATGAGATATTCAAGGAAATTCATATTTCACTATGATTACCAATCACCAAATTTTGGACCCCAAAAATTTTGTAAACACTGGAAAATGGAACCACCTTGTATATGTTCTATTGATTCACCTCCAGATCATTTGTTCCTTTTCATGGTTATTTTTCAACATCGATTGACCGCAACATCTCGGGATATGAACAATTTACTATGTAAACATTCATTGTTAAAAAAGCCAAACAACCCAAAAATGTTGCAGTGTTACCTTGACGAATTTTTGACCAACATTGAATGCGGTTTTCTCTTGATCCTCTAGTGTAATATGAATTTGAAAATCACAAAAGAATACAAAATCCAAATAATAATCAATTTTCTCATCCATTCATTTAGTGGCCTAATAATTTAATGGAATTGAGAAGTGGTTATTCCCTTTAAAAATAATGTTTTTTGTAATAAATTCAGAATCTCAATTTATTTGAAATCCTAATATAGAAAATATTATAAAATTAATTCCTTGATATTAAATAGACACCTTTTTAGAACAACTTAGACTAGATTCAACCATTTAGTATCATAGATGGTTAAAAAAATCTATATGCCAAAAAAGTGGTTACTTCAATCTCGACTAACTCTAAAAGTGTTCTGTTTAATCTTTTTTTTAAATTTCCTCATTAGTTCAGAATTTTCCAACATAAAAATTATTTTCATTACCACTGAAAAATTGATTCCTATCTAATTATATAGAGTCCATTTAATGGGTTTTATTGGTTTGGTGAAATCTTAATAGTTTTTTCATATGGTTCCTTCAAAAATGTTTTGAAATGATGGTAGGAATTTATTCATTCTAACCTAAAAAAACATATTTTTTGGTTCTCAAGAACTAGTTTCTACGCTAACTTATGTTTGGTATTTTTATTAATCAATGGACAGTTCTCACAGGTGTTATTTTATAGTTAATATAAAGATTGTATGTTACCTTAGTCATGTTTATCAATTTCTATATTCTAAATATTTTTTTGAAGTATAAAATTGGCATCTTCTCAATGAAGAAAACTAGAAGGTAAAATAGTTTCCATAAAGCCATATTTATCAATGTTGAGATCATAAAACTCTTGGAAGGTATTTTTTACAATCCAAGACTTATCAAATGATTCCTTTTCCAACTCGTATTAATTAAATTGATCCAAAAAAATTTATATATTTTTAAAAAATATATATTTTTATCGTCCCAATAGAAATTATTTATCATATCAGTGGAAACCCAATAAATAATGTTTCCATAGGGTGGGTAAATGATACAAAACTAGGGGTTTCTTGGGAAAAAATATTTAAATTAGAACCATATCCTCCAAACTCTGTTTAAAGTGTTCCTCTTTGAATATTTATGATTACTTTTTTAGTTTTTTTGGATTCTATCCCTAGAATGATAGGTTCATGGATACTAAAATAGTATTCTTCTATATCCAATACATTGAAATTCACATGAAAAATCATGTCTCTCAATTGAATGAGAAATTCCTCTATAACTATAGTAATCTTGGGTTTCCTTTTTTAGAATGTTTAATGATAATTATATAGTGTTTCAATTCTCTAACCTGAAGGGATTAGTAAACAGAATGTCACATAACATTTATTTAAGCTCCTAAATCAAGACTAAAGTCAATTAATTCACATTATCCAATAGTTTAGGGAATGATAAATGATTATAAATCTAGATATTTGATAAGAAAAATCATGATTAATCAATGATGAAACTTTCCTACCTATGTTTCCAATTGCACCTCCTTTGATTTTCCACATGTTGGTACACATCTCTTTTAGAAACATATCCTACCCTTTAATTTATTTCATAACACCATGAAAAAGAATATTGTCAGGAATATTCATTACAGTCTCCAAAAACCCCTTATCCAACTCTTTTATAGGACCTGACTTCAAAAGTGGTTCACTAATAGGGTATGGAAGTGGTGGTTTGAAAATTTCTGGGCTATTTTGAGGACTTTTTTAGAGAGAAAGGGACTAAAAACCTCTTCCAATTCATATTTTTCTTTAAAAAATTAACTTTTATTGAAATTGTGTTCCCATTCAAATAAAATGCATAATTTTGAGAATTTACATCATCATTGGGATTCCCATTGACAGTGTTAGGAGCAGGCATTAGTTTCTTAGTATGAGTGTTTTAAAACACTGTATCACTCCTACGATCGATTTCAATCAAATTTTAATTCCTTTTGTCAACTAGATTCTATTGAGGATAAGAGGGTAATCAACCCCTAATTTTTGTTTTTCATTAATATAATATCATAATCATGCTGACCAATTTGATTCATCAAGGTATTCAACATGTTCTATTATAGTTTTTAGAATTCTTGTTGTTGTCTCATTGTGTCTGATTTTTACATTATTTTATCTTCAATGTTAATATATTACATTTGGGTGGGATGTGAAGGCTGAATTATTCTTCCAGAATGAGAACTGTATTGATCTTTGGAATATATTTGTTAATAATTAGATTATTTTCCTTGGAAGAATCTTCTGTGTTGTTTAGGCTGCCGAATTATTTCATCAGAGTGGTTTTTTCTATCATTGATTAAAATTTTGGTTCTTTTAAAATGGTCAATATTGGCTTCATTGAATGGATTTTTAGGTAAAACACTATTTTATTTCTCAAAATTCACATACATTTGTGGGAATTGGTCATTAAATGATCATTGGAATAATATATTCTACAATGGAATTGAATTTGAAATGTTTCTTCATGTTTGGGTATTGTTGCTGTGTTAAAGAAAACATCATCGCACTCACCATGCTGTCAAAAATAGAAATTTGAGTCACAATCATACTATTTTCAGGACTAGTATTAGAATATTCTTAGGAAGGTTTCACATGAATAAGGCATCTTATTCCCAATTTTTCTACATTTTAGGACATGTTTGTAATTATTTTCGAGCAGTAGATGAATTTTTGTAAATTACATCCCTTCACATAGCAGAATAAAACACTCTTCTATTAGTAAGAGTAAATCCCTTATAAAAATATTCAATCGAAATTTGGTCACTGATTTAATGACGGAAGAAACTAAACAGAGTATTTTTAATCATTCCCAGGACACATGAAATGTTTCAAATTGAGGATTCCTAATTCTACAAATCTTATTTTAAATGAATTTAGTAATAAAATTGGGTAAAAAATTTCATCGAATAGTTTATTCAATTCATTCCAATCTATAATATAGTATTAATTTGAATAGAATAACCATTCATTGAAACCTTCTTTAAAATAATAATTAATTGATCTCAATTTCATTTGATTTTCATCCACTCCTTGATGTTTAATATTAACAGAGATACAAGTAAATTAATGAATGTTATTATGTGGATCTTCAACTAGAAACCCATTAAATTTCATTTGTTTTTGAATAGAACAATATTTTATTTTAAAACCGAGTGGATATATCAGGATATTCCACAAATATTTTTTATTTTCATCATATGATAAAATAATTTTTTTTCGAAGTTCGATTTTCATATAATGGAATATCAAAGTCAAAAAAATCCCTCATAAATGTATTAGATGATGATTCACAACTTTGTATTGTGTGATTTTTATTATCACTAAATCTAGATTAAACTTTTCAATAAATTTTAGAATCCAATGGTATCAAAATCGTGTAAAAAATTGTGTCTTCCAAATTTTTTTTACAATATCAACGCAAGAAACCTCCCCGGAAATCGAACCCATTAATGTGATAGTTTATGTAATGTAAATGTTTATAAATAATTTTACCCATAATTTAAATGCAATATAGAAGTCATTGGTTTGTCTCTCCAGAATTTTATAATTTCAGTTTCAAAACTGTTACTTTTGTTTCTTTGTTTTTGGAAGAAGAAAATTTTCGTATATGAATAAAAATTATAAAACAGAATATAAATATTAACTAAAATAAAATAAAATTAAATAAAAATAGAGACAATTGATAAGGAAAATTATATTTTTAAATCATAATAAAAATAGTGGTTGCGAACAAGATTCAATATCTCAGACACTCCCATTTTCCTTATTTGATTTTATTTCACAATTAATTTTCCCATTTCCCACCCAAATACATCTAGTTAAACACCATATTTTGAAATAAGGAAAACTAATTTCATAATATGATTTCCCCATACTATTTTAGTTATTAAATTACCTTATTTCCTCTATTAAATCAAGCATAATTGAAGTATCTACACTCAACGACATGACATCACTAATGGAATTTAAAGAGTGAAATAAACAATTTTTTCTTCATGGATTATAATACCATAAAAAAACATGATGGAAATTTATTCAATAAAAAGGCAACTACATGCATTGAAAAATATTTTTTAATGAGAAATTAAATAGTGAATATACTATAAGGTCGTAACTTAGATGAGAGTGTCTGTTGGTTATCATTATATGCAACCACTTTGATCTTAGCCTCATTTGAGCGGCCCAAAACGTCTCCACACTAAAATGAATGCATATAATCTTCATTATTATCTCTATCAAAATATTTACCTTTCATTATAAAGCTGACATCCTTTGGAATGATGAATATATGGATATTAGAATAGAAGGAGAGCAGGAAAATTTGTCGTCTGGAATTTGTGTCCCCAAATATGGCACCATTTTATCCACCCTCCTAGCCAAATGCGTCTCTAAACACTTTTATATGGTTGAATCAAATTAAACATTCCATATACCGTCAAAATTTCAAATCATTTATATATATGGAGAAAACTATAAGAGTTAATTATATGAGATAACATTTTCATATCGAGGGGAATCTTCATCTTTTATCTCTTAGAATATTTCATATACTACATTAATGGTCGTAATTTCCCATAAAACTCAACATGGATAATATAAATTTGTTCCTAGTTTATATCCAGATGTAATCATCTAATTTGGAAACATGAATCTGTATTTATGTCTTAATAACTAATGTACGGTCCATTCGGACATATTGGAAAACTGTATGAATCCTAAATTATATGGGGCACCATATTTCGGAATCATGACATATTCTAGTGAAAGAAATGGATGAAAAGACCTAAGGAATCCTTAAACATAATCAAATTATTTTTTATCTATATGAAAAAAAATATTCCAAAACATCAGAAGTAAATTCAAGTAGAAAAAATTCTAGAATTATGAAATTTTCAATTTTAGGCTCAACACATTCCTGAAATCCAAAAACATTGTTATTCAGCATAAATTGTTAAATTGTCAGTGTCTATGTCGTTGAAATAAACATGAAAATTAGTGGAAATATAATATCTATAATTACATTATCTCAAAAATAATAACCATAACATAATTATCTAAATTATAAATCAAGTATACATTTTATAGAATTCATGAAATATGGTTTTCAAAACTATTGTATGTTATGATCATGGAAATGGTTTTATGTACGTTCTCATGGGTAATGTTTAAAAATTTTATATAATCATTAAGGTAAGGTGACAAGTAATATTTTAGTATTCAAAAATGATTATAATATCATAAATACAATTTAATTTATTTTCAATATAATAATATATATCATCCATGTGGGTTGGTGATGAAAATAGAGTTTCATTACTTTAGGAAGATGGTAGTCTACACATATACGAATAATTTTATCAACATTTAGTGAGTGAAAAAGAAAGAAAGAAAATTATATATTAACTTTTTAGAATGATAAATATTTCATTAAAATCATTACTAGTTGATTTATATCACATATAATCATTATATGTATCCTAATTACCTTCCATGTAACGTGTTAGTGAAAAACCAATCACATCCCTACACAACTCGGTATTCTGTAGTACACATGAGTGAAATTATTATATTCTTAATGAAATGGAATGTCAATATATATATATAATAATGAATCAAGATGTATACTTCTTTTTATATATCATATATGTACTTTATATCCATCTATATAACCATTTATTATAGGTGTTTATAAAAGATATGTCATATTAATTTGTGAGGTGGTAGTCTGCTGAATACATGAGTTATATTTTCACTTTTTATTTGATTAAAGGAAGTATGTATATTTTTCATTACTATAACATAACAATATATTAGTTTAAGGAAGATAAATCTTTTATTATATCCTCATGGTTTAATTTGAATTGACGGAGATGGTAGACAAAATAAAATAAAAACTCTCATCGATGAATGTTACATCTTCATCAGGTATCCTGTATAGATGACAAAAAAATTCCTTCTTAGGTATGATCTCTACCATTACAATGTATTCTAGGATGAGTGTTGAAAATTTCATAAGTTATTTGGTTTGTTATTAGCTGATCCAAAATGGGTCAGATGGTTTGAAAAAGAAAGGATTTGTGGTGGCCAATCATAGGTGTGGTGAGTATCACTCTTTTAATTTTTTAAACTAACTTTTCTTAAACACATTTTTCACATTTGAAAGTGTAAAACATTGTGTATTATTTATAATTATAAATAATATATTCTATTTAAGGCCATAAAAAATATTTGATACATTTTTTATATAATTTTAGCCATTATCTTCTTTGTTTATCTACCCTTATAACCAAATATTTACATTAATCGCTGTAAATAATCTATTTTTTAGCATCAAATATGATGAAAAATTACTTTGACATAATTATATTATATGATTTATTTTTTTTACCATTCATGGAATCCATTTATTATAAATAAATTCATCAAAGTGGTCATATTTAAAATAAAATAATTGTTGTGGACATGATGATAAAAGTGCTTTTTCATAGAGAAATTTTTTAAAATATTACACATTTTTATATCTGAAATATATATGAAAATTAATAAAATTTCTTAAGTTAACTTAGTTGATATAAAATTAAACTAAAGTTACATTGAAAGTAATATAATATATAATTTATCTTTATAAATAATATAAATCAAATAGTTATTATCAATTAAAATTCATAATTATTGACTATTCATCAAACAAATACTCATTATTGAAAAATATAAAACATTCACCCAATGAGAAATTTTTATTTAATGATTCAATTTTTTTTGATATGTTTAGAAAATGAAGTTTCTAAAATTGGTTAAAATATATCTCATTTTATTCTGAAAAAACAAGGCCAGACCATATTTAAAAAAATTCCAAAAAAGATCTTCTTCATTTTGTTGAATTAAATTTTATTTCTTTTCAATAGATGAAGACAATTTTTATAATATAGTTATTACAAATAATACCATCTAATTTAATGACTATGTTTTAATTGTATACCATATTAGATTACATTTATAATCATGGTTGTGTTTTCTAAAAGTTTTTGAAGAGATTAAATTTAATGAAATTAAATATTTGGGCTATTTAAGCTTGGTGTTTATTGTCACATATTCTATAGAAGAAAATGTTTTTATTTGAAAATTCTAGGTTATTATATTCATTTCACCATAAATTAATAATGTCTTCATAATTTAAACATATTTTTTGTAGTCACGGGATTGGAATTTGGAAATACAATTGTTTAAAAACCCACATCGTTAATTGGATAATAAAATACCATCTTTATAAGGTTGAAAGGGATGTACCATTGTCATATGGAATAAAACATAATTATTCTTCTATGTAAGAGAACATTAGTGGAAGGTGATGAAATGTGAAAACAAGAAAATCTTACATTATTATAGGGATTGATGTAGGTAATTGTTTATAAGAAAGTGATTGATCAATTGAATGTTAAGGACTTAAAAATCACAAATATTTGATGATTTAATGGACTATCAAATTAATTAGTTATGAATCTAATAGGATAACATTTTTATTTCAATATTCATTTTCAGAATGTTGAAAAATTACATTACTGTATATGAATATATTGAAACATAATTACATTATTTGTTTATATATCATAAGAACAATTTCATCCATTGGTTTTCCTTCAATCCATTTCCATGTCATCCCTTAATCCAATAAATTAGCATAAAAAAATAAGTTTTTAAATTCTTGATGCACTAAAATTCACATTTAATTAATCATTATATCAATAAAATCATGATAAGTATTTTCATCAATCTCTATCTTTTTTTCAAAACCAATATTGTAGAGCACTAACACAGATGTGACTTTCAAATAGTTTTATGGGATGGAGGCCACTGGTAGTAACGGAGAAAAAGAGTGATTGTGGGGATACTATAAAATCTAGTGGTCATATAATAGTTTTCAGTATATTTATATGTATATAGAAATAAGGAATCCAAACACAACATTTTTTTTTAATTTACAATAGATTATGCATACATATCAACTCATACATATCAACAAACAAGAGGGCTACAAAGGGCTTACAATAGTACATACATACAAACAAGCATGGTGAAACTGAATGGAAAAACAAAATGATAAAATCTAGATGAGGTAAGAACTAGTGGTCCTGTTCTTTCCATCCCATGATAACATCCACTATAATCCATCACTTGATCTTGAAACTATACCAGAATAAAAGAGCCAAATTTTTGTGCATTCCATGAATGGATTATGTAGTTTGTGATAATTATTCTCAATATGTTTCCACCGATGTTTGCATACATTAAATTTTTGAATCAATTTGACCTTAATATAAATAAATAAGGTTGTAGGTTTATATATTTAATAATCACAATCTTCCATGGTGATCAACATCAACCAGAAATTTATAACATGAATGATCCAGCGTTAGAAGAAGCTATGAGGATAATATCCTTAGCCAATGGATCAAGGATTCCCCTAATCATAAAATACCATGGTCACCTCTAGGTTCTATCCCAAATGCCACCTGTCACCTCATTCCATGAACTATGTGACTGATAAATCTATGTGAAACCCAATCAAATGTATTTAGTCCCTAGAAAAACTGCCCGAAATAACCAGTTATCTCGATGACCAATTTCCATATGCACAATGAAATATATCATAAATAATATCACCTTTATATCAAAACAACGGTGTCCCGTGTATCTATAATTTCCATAATCCAAAATGATCATGTATTAATGGAAATAAGAAGAGTGAGCCTCAACCACCAACTAATAGCCTCAATGTAGTTATCTCATGTCTCACCACCATCCCAGTTGATTTATATAGAAGGAATCACCAACCATTTACATAATACAAACTCCATGGACCCTATACCAACATGATAGGTCAAAACCACCTCATAATTGATTTAACCTATGTTTACACTACTCTAAGCGGTTCGTTGGATAATATGGGTTAGAATAGATAGAAAAGTTAGAACCTAAGCCACAATAGCTTTCGAAACCTCCTGCCCCTACGAGAATGTTTCTCAAATCGATGGCCAAGGAACCCAACATCACACAATACATGCCCATAACTAATGAACTCGTTGCCTCAAAATGATGACCATGTCATCCAACCTGTGATTAGCATCACTCATAAAACATGCATAATGGGCCACGGTCAGAGTGACAACCGTATCACTTCAAAACTGATAGCCCTTGTTATCTCAATCATTGGGTTGATCCCATCACGATCCCATGGATACTAGTATTATATCCCAAACAATTAAAATTTTATATAATAATTCATTATTGTAATGGACCAGACCTCTCCGGTCCATTTCCTTGTGAAAAGGTGGTGTTGGAGGTGTTCATGAAGGTCAAGGTGGCTTGGGGTGAATTTGGGTGGAATTTTAAGGAATTCTAAAGGGTTATGGCCTTTGCACGGGAAGCGAATGGTTAGCCTAAACTGTGCTTCCAAACCCTGCATGGCTGGTCTTGGAGGCAGTGGCTAACGCACAGTTAGTGCACAGTTTGTCTAACAGTGCGGACTAACCGTGCGAGGAGTGATTGTTGAGGAAGAAGCTACCGCACGGTTAGCACACGGTTTGTTAAACCATGTGGACTAACCATGCAGGCACTTAAATTTAGATCCTAAAATTGTGGATCTAAATATTTTTGCCTTTAGTCACCTTGTATAATCCCCTAACCGGTCATAACTCGGGATTACCCTTCCTTGGAGGTGGAAGAACCTCTCCCAAGAATTTTGGAGGCGATCTGGAGGCTCTCTTCGCGAATCAAAGCCGCTTTCTTGAGGTATGTGGTTCTTCTTCGTCGTTTTTATTTGGTTTCTTAGATCTGAATATATCTACTCCTCCTATTCTCTCATATTCTTATATTTATGCCCATTAAGGGAAGATCTAGGTATGTGGAAGTTTTTTTTGATGAGATTTGGTCTTGGTTGTGATATCAGAGGAGATCTAAGGTGGATTTGTAGAGAATCGACCCGGTTTTTTTGGGTGTTCATCGACCATTGTGGTTTTCCTCGAAAACCCATGAGGTAGTGGATTTGTGGATTCTCCATTTGTTATGTGTAATCATAGAGTTGGCATGATTTATCCTTTGGATCACAATAGAATTGACCTAATTAAAAATTTGAACTGGATTAAGAAATTGAACTGAACGTATGTTGTTTCCTCATGTTTTCGGGATAGTGTGAAATCTATGACATGCTTGTTAGCATGTTGTTCATGATTAATTGATAAAAAACATAAAGCCAAAATTAATTGATAATTAATTGGCTAAAGTTAAAGATTCGTGTAAATGAATCCAGTTGTTGCCATTTGTTGTAGTTGTTCTAATTTGATGTTGATCAAATTTGTCATAGTAAGCATGTTTAATCTTCGGTGATAGATTAATGAATTGGTTCATGATGTTGGAACCAACAAATTGAATATGTTAATTCAAGATGGATTTACGAACTTGATTGATTGAATTCCCTGAAGGGTTTTGAGTTACCCTCAAGCTCTGAATTGGGACTAAATGCCGATTTGATGTGATAGTTTGTGTTTGTTGTTAGAAGGTCGGATGCCTTGTCAAAGGTCCAAGAGCCCATTTGTTGTAATGATTGTTTTCCTGCTACTTGTGATGTGTTGTGATCCTGGAAGTGGTGCTGTGATATCTTGTGTTGTGATGTGACCCTGGAAGGGGTGCTGTGATATCTTGTGTTGTGATGTGACCCTGGAGGGGTCTTCTGATATGTGGAGGTAGGGAGGAAATGTGGTTGTGGTAGCGGATGACTCCTAAAGTGGTGAGATGCATCGGTTTATTTATGTGGGTGTCTGGGAGGACACTGGTGATGATGGAATGGGATGGTTTTGATCATTGGTTGTTTTTTGATTCTTGATTGTTTATCTGCATTACTTTTCCCCACTTCTCAAGGGAGCTGGTCCTGCTTACATATCTTCTGAATGAGGTGAAGACACATGGGGTATGCCACGTGCTTTCTGTGTTTAGCCTCTCAAGGGATAATGGGTCTACGCTCTTGCTATAGGTGGAAAAGACTCTACGGGTAGTACGTCTACTCACCGTGTTGATCCCCCTTGTGTTTAGTAGCATAGGTTTCCTTTCTAGAATGCCTAGGAATATGGGAATGTAATTCGGTAATGAGTGTATTAATAAATGATGTTAACCCATGGGGTTGGATTTTGTTGAAACATAATGATGAGATTGAGAACTTTTGAAGGGACATTGGTTTTTGAATGTGATGCCAAGAAAGTTAATGTGGGTTGTTCATGGTTAATTAATGATGAAAGACATAACTAACGTATAGTGGAGTTGATGAAATATGGAATAAAGTAACCTAATTATGTTATTTAATTGGTTGTGTGTTTATAGGATACCTAGTCTTAGAAAAAGCAGCTCGGAGTCCGAGAGACGTTAGTTGCAGTTGAGGCTAATACTAGGTTATGCCCATAGTGTGGTTGTGAGTTATATATATTTTGTAATTTTTGTGTTTTTATACGCTACTCCACCCTATCAGTAAGGTAAACTGACACCCCGAGGATTCTGAACCCTAGGGGGTGTTTTACCAAACATTCCGGTGGGGGGTTGAATGGATGACTACCCCCTTTAACCCCGCTCTCTTCTCTTGGTAGATACTAGTGCCATGAGGCATAACAGTTAGTTTTCCCCATATATGTGTGTAGAAGGCTGTAATGGCTTGTGGATTTTCACACACATATATTCTGGATATAGTATCCTATGGACTACTATAGGTGTAATGTTTATAGGCTGTGATGGCTTGGGGATCCTTACATTGTGTATGAGATATAATGGCTTGAGGCATAATACCCGACGTATGATACACGTTATGCATGATGTGGGGATCTCAAAACCTACCTGATTACTTTTGGTTGTGAGTATGGTGTGGATCTTAGCCCAGGTGTCTGTGGGCAAGCCATTGTGGTGCACGTGGTGCAGATTTTGGAGCTTAGCCCAAGTTTATGTGGGTAAGCCTATGGAGAGAGATGCACATGACGCATGTCATTGGGAAAAAGAGAAAACCCAGTGGGGAAGTCGTAGCAGGTTACCCTTGATATTCTTTATTATATGATATATTCTTGTTTGCGTTACCTTGGAAGAGTAGCCATGGTGAGGTTGGGAACATAGTATACCTATTTTGGTGAAGAGTTAGTTTCACTTGTTGTTCACTGTGCTTTAGCATGCTCTCTTTACTTTTGCATGAGTGTCTTTGGGGAGGATCCAACTGAGTATACTTTTATACTCACCCTACGTATATATAAACTGTTTTTTTTTTCAGGTCACTTGGAGAAAGTTGGAGATTAGGCTGGTTACTACTAGCTTGTGGTTGCAGGAGCTATTTGGGATTATGGACACTGCTGCTTTACTTTCATTTGGGTACTTGTAGTTTCCCCTTTCAGTTGTTTTACTTTTTTCATGACATTAAATATATGCACATGGGTTTTCTTTTAAATTTCAGTTCTGAGTTGGAGTTGGTTGGTGTCTGCCTTATCTCTCTCTTCCACTTGTGTTCTCTTAGAGGGTAATGCCTCCCATCTCTGTGTTTACTAAACCCTCGGTTCTAGTCACCAACCCGAGGCCTACTTGAGGAGGGACTCAGGGGTCATTGTCTCCCTTCTCACATTGTCAGACCAGGAGGGGTACACTTGGTGGGGAGGGGGTCGTGACAAAGTTGTATCAGAGGTCTGGTTGAGGGATAGAATGGAGTTTGGAGATAGGCACATGTGAGGATGCATGGGTTGGTAGGAAAACGGTGTCATTCATGTATAGAAAGTGGGGTAAACACTGGAGACCGGTAGAGACATAGGTGTTTAGTGAACCCAATGATCTATTGCACATACCTTTAAATTTGAAATGGCTACTAAACAAGGTGATACTTGTTCCAAGGTAGAGACCTAGGAAAGGATCATGCATCATTATTCATTGTGCTTGTGTTTGAATGGGTAGACCTTGGGGATAGGTTAACCTAAAATGAATGAACGAAAATAATAAATTAATTAATGTTGATTCTTCCATATTCTAGGATTAGGAGCTCTAATTGTTGGTTATTTTATAGGTATGGCTCTAGGTCGACGTCCACCTCAGGTTTGCGTAGAGGATGTCCAACAGGATGTCCTAGAAGATCGCCGTAGGGTGGAGGTCAACGATGAAGACACTTAGAGGAAGAAACTCCAAGAGTTTCAGCGCCATAGTCTGCAGAGGTATGAGGGCTCTGTTTCATATTCTTTCATAGAATACTAGTTAGAGGAGGTCAAGATAGGCTTCAGTTCGATCCGTGCTCGGAAGGAGCACTAGGTGTCGTTGGTTGTGACGATGTTGCGTGGACCAGTGAGGTAGTGGTGGATCTTGTTCCTCGGGGATCACGAGGATTCAGTGATCTCATGGGAGGAGTTCTGATATAAGTTCAGAGTCGAGTTCCTTTCTTCGACTGCGAAGGCGTCCAATCGAAAAGAGCTTCTAACCCTTCGATAGGGGAGATCCACTATTCGAGAGTTTGGGATCCGTTTCAGGAACCTTATACGATATGATTCGGACATGTTACTAGATGAGGAGTCCATAGAGAGGCATTTTGAGGATGCTTTGCGTCCAGATATCTAGCGACAGGTCACCACATTTATGCTAAAGACATATCTTGAGGTGCTGGAGAGAGCTGAGGTTTTTAAGAGTACTTTGGCCAGGACCAGATCATCACGAGAGGGGAATCATCGTGATTCCTCACGAATCAAGGTTGTGGTCTGGGGTTCCCGGTTTGTAGGGTAGAAGTGTTTTCATTCAGCCGGGGGTAGGTCCCAACCCTTCACATCTCGTTTCTCTAGAAGCAGTAACTCTCAGGCCTATGCGAAGGGATCATGAACTTTTTTCAAGTGGTGGTCGTGGTCATCAGTAGTGTTAGTGCCCAACCTTTTAGGGCAGTCATTGTACACTGGGCGCTCCACTACAGGTTCCTCCATTGAGGCAGTTCTAGCCGAGATAGCAGCAGCCAGTTGCACCAACTTTCGATCAGCAGAGGGTAGATGGGGTAGGCAGAGGACAACCCCATGACGCTCCTAGTCCTTAGAGATAAGAGCGTGGCCATGGTGGTGGTCGTCATCAGGGTCAGAGAGGCCATGTAGGAGGTAATGGTCAGCTTCATGCCCTAGCGTTGCCAGCTACAGACGAGCCAGACGACGTTCGAGGTACCCATGTCTTGTTTTCTACCTTGTTGTATGCCTTTTTTGATTCAGGAGAGACACACTCCTTCATATCACCTACCATTGTCCATGCCATGGGAATTGAGGTAGAGAGGCTTCCAGTGCCCTTGGTGTTGAACACGCCAGTTGGAGGTCGAGCTAGCTTGTTTGAAGTATGTAGAGATTGTGAGCTAGTGTTGGGGGAACACCGCTCTTGGGGAGATTTCTTATGTTTACAGATACAACCATATGATATCATCCTTGGTATGGATTGGTTGTATTCAGTGAGGGATATTGTGGATTGATTTAGGAAGAAGGTTGTCTTCCTTGGTGCCGATGGAGAGAAGGTGGTGTTTGTTGGTGAGAGAGATCCTCGGATGGGTCATAGGCGCATTCCATCCTTATCGTCCATGATGGCCGAGTTGATGCTGAGTTTTTCAGAGGTTCAGCAGTTGGTGTTTCCTAGGGTCGTGGAGGAGCACGCTGATGTATTTATAGAAGAGGTTGAAGCCTTACCCTTTTGACAAGAGATCAAGTTTGAGATCGAGCTACAGCCAAGGGCGTCTCCTATATCTATGTCTCTGTATAGGATGGCCCCTTCTGAGTTACGAGAGCTACATATACACCTTGATGGTCTGTTGCAGTGTGGTTTTGTTCGGCCAAGTGTGGCACCATGGGGTGCACTGGTCTTGTTCGTGAATAAGGATGATGGAAATTTGCGGTTGTGTGTCGATTATCATCTCATAAACAAAGTGACAATAAATAATTTCTATCCTCTTCCCTAGATTGATGACTTGTTCGGCCAACTGAAGGGTGAAAGTTGGTTCTCAATGATCGACTTGTGGTCTGGATATCATCAGATACATGTAAAGGATGAGTATATTCTGAATAATTCTTTCAGTTGTCGTCATGGGAATTATGAGTTCGTTGTAATGTCATTCGGCGTGATGAATGCTCCAACTATGATCATGGGATTGATGAATGATGTGTTCTGTGAGTTCCTAGATAAGTTCGTGGTAGTTTTCATCGACAACATCCTTGTATACTCCATCTCTGAAGAAGATCATGCTGAGCATCTACGATCCGTTTTGGGAGTTCTTCATCGACATCAGCTGTTTGAAACGTTGTCGAAGTGTGAGTTTTGGGCTCGAGAAGTCCGTTTCATGGGGCATGTGGTGTCCCAATAGGGAGTTTCATCTGATCCATCGATGATAGAAGTTGTTGTGTCTTGGGAAGCCCCCAAGACTGTGTCAGAGGTGCGAAGTTTCCTTGTGCTCTCAAGATATTACAGGAGTTTCATACCCAATTTATCACAAGTTGTGACTCCTCTAATAGATTTTTCTAGGAAGGATCAAGCATTCAGATGGACTGATCAGTGTCAGGAAGCTTTCGAGTATCTAAAAGAAAAGTTAGTAAGTACTCCAGTTCTTTTTCTCCCAGCTGAGGGAGTTCAGTTGGATGTTTTCGGTGACACTTCTCATTTGGGGCTAGGCTGTGTTCTCATTCAATAGAGCTCAGTTGTTTTTTATGGGTCTCGACAGTTGCGTACCTATGAACGCAACTATTACACTCATGATCTTAAGTTGGCAGTCATGGTGTTTTCTCTAAAGTTGTGATTACATTACCTCATTGGTGAGTGGTTTGTGGTATTCATCGACCATAAGAGTTTGAGGTATGTTTTTTTAGCGTTACTTGAACTTAAGGCAGTGTCGGTGGATGGATTTCTTGCAGGAATACGACTTCAAAATATATTATACACCTAGAAAAGGGAATGTTGTGGCTGATGCGCTGGGCTGAAATCCATATAGTGATGATGTGCGTCAATTCGGTGATTCCTAGAGAGTAATAGAGGAATTGTCATCTTTGCATCTTGAGATGGGAGAAGTTGGGGGGTAGAGGTTGTATTTTCCAGATGACAGTACAATCATCCCTGATATAGAGCGTGGAAGAGTCCCAGTTGGGGGATCTTGAGGTGGAGGTGTAGAGAGATGGATTTGTTTTTTGTGAGGGCCCTGACGGTTGGTTTGAGGATGAACAACACAGAGTGTTGTATCAAGGAAGGATTTTTGTTCCATTGACAATGCACCAAACGGTTCTCAAAGAGTTTCATAGTTCACCTCTACCAGTACATCCTGGAATTACAATGATATACTGAGCTTTGAGAAGTCAGTTTTGGGGGTCTGGGCTGAAGCGTACGGTTGCGGAGTTTGTGCCTCGATGTTTAGTCTGCCAGAAGGTGAAGTCTGAACACTGTGTTCCTAGTGGACTTCTCCATCCATTAGATATTCCTTAGTGGAAGTGGGAGGACATCTCAATGGATTTTGATAAAGGTTTACATAGAGCTCTGGGAGGATATGATTCTATTTGGGTGGTAGTGGATTGTTTAACAAAATCGGCCCACTTCATAGCGATCAATGAGTCAAGCTCAGTGGAGGTTTTGTTGAGGTAGTATCCGGAGGGGGTGGTGAGACTTCATGGAGTCCCTAGGACGATCATTTCTGATTCATATACTTGTTTTACCTCCAGAGTGTGGAAAGGTCTCCAACATGCTTTTGGTTCTCATTTATGTCTTAGCACTATATTTTAGCCTCAAACGGATGGTTAGATAGAGCGAACCATCCAAACTCTTGAAGACATATTGTGCTCTTGTATTCTTAATTTTGGAGGTTCATGGAGGAGGCACTTACCCTTGGTGGAGTTTTTCTACAATAATAGCTTCCACTCCACCATCGATATGATGTCGTTTCAAGCCTTGTATATATGGCCTTTCCGTTCTCCGTTGTGCTGGACTGGGGTTGGAGAGTCAGCAATTCTCGGACCGGAACTACTGCAGAATGCAATAGAGATGGGTCAGGTGATTTGTGAGAGGATGAAGACTGCGCAAGAAGGTCAGAAATCATATGTTGATCAATGATGGAGACCCTTAGAATTTGATGTTGGAGATCATGTGTTTCTGAAGGTGAATCCCCATCGTGGGAAGTGAAGGTTTGGTCGTGGGAGTAAGCTTTCTGCCCGCATTGTTGGGCCTTTCAAGGTGTTAACTCATGTTGGAGCTGTGGCATATCAAGTAGCACATCCGCCACAGATGAGTCTGATACATGATGTTTTCCATGTGTCACAGCTACGTCGTTATCTTCATGACGACTCTCACATCATCGATTGGGGAGAGATCGATATTGATGATGATGCCACATTTTTGGAGCGATCTATGGAGATCCAAGACTACAAGGAGAAGGTGTTTCGTGGGTGTTCCATCCCATTAGTTCGTATCTTGTGTCGACACGGCGGCATGGAGGAGGGTACTTGGGAACGTGGGTCACAGATAAGTGCCCAGTACCCAGAGTTGTTTGATGTTTATCTCTTTTAATGTATTGTTTTTACTTTATGTGGTTTTGATACCATCATGTTTATGAGATGGATCCCTTTGTTGCTTTGGTGGATTACTCTCTTTCGAGAGGTATCTCAGTGGGTGGTTGTTCAGACCCTATTTGTTTTTCTCTTTCGGTGGGTTTTGGATTCTCAAAGACGAGAATGTTTTTAGAGGTATCTGATGTAATGGCCCAGACCTCTCCAGACCATTCCATTGTGAAAATGTGGTGTTGGAGGTGTTTTGGAAGTTCATGGTGTCTTGGGGTGTGTTTCAGTGGACTTTTAAGGAAATCTAATGGGTAATGTCCTTCACATGGGAAGCGCACGGTTTTCCTAAACCATGCGGCCAAACCTTGCAAGGATGGTCTTGGAGGTAGTGACTAACACACGGTTACTGCACGGTTTGTCTAACCATGCAGACTAACCGTGCAAGGAGTGATTGTCGAGGCAGAAGCTACCACACGGTTAGCAAACGGTTTGTTAAACCGTGTGGGCACTTAAAGTTAGATACTAAAATTGTGGATCTAACTCGTTTTGCCTTTAATCACCTCGTCTAAGTCCCTAATCAGCCATAAATCGGGATTACCCTTCCTTGGAGGTGGAAGAACCTCTCCCAAGCATTTGTTTTGGAGATATAGGAGCTTCTCTTCTTGAATCAATGCCAATTTCTTGAGGTATGTGTTCATTCTTCCTCGTTCGTGTTTGTTTTCTTTGATCTACTTAGATCTACTCCTCCTCTTCTCTCGTCTTCTTAGATCAATGCTCGTTATGGGTAGATATAGGTATGTGGATGTATTTTGTGATGATCTTTGGTCTTGGTTGTGATGGGAGAGGAGATATAAGGAGGATTCGTGGAGAATCGACCCGGTTTCTTGGGCATTCATCGACCGTTGGGGTTTTCTTAAAAAACCCTTGAGGTAGGGGATTTATGGCTTCTCTATTTGTAATGTGAAATCGTAGAGTTAGCATGCTATATACTTTGGATCAAAATGGAATTGACCTAATTAAATATTTAAACCTGATTAAGAAATTGCACTGAACGTATGTTGTAGCCTCATGTTTGCTAGATAGTGTGATATCTATGCCTTGCTTGTTAGCATGTTATTCTTGCTGAATTGATAAAAAAACTTAAAGATGGAATTAATTGATTATTAATTGGATAAAGATAATGTGGCATGTAAATGAATCTGGTTGTTGTCATTGTTGTAGTTATTCTAATTTTATGTTGATCAAATTTGGCATAGTAAGAATATTTAATATTCGGTGATAGATTACTAAATTGGTTCATGATGTTGGAACCCATGAATTGAATATGTTAATTCAAGATGGATTTACGTACTTGATTGATTTAATTCCCTGAAGGGTTTTGAGTTAACCTCATGCTGTGAATTAGGGATAAAATCCCATTTAATGTGATTGTTGTTGTTTGTTGTTAGATGGCCAGATGCCTTGTTAAAGGGACAAGATCCCTTTTGTTGTAATGATTGGTTTCTTGCTTCTTGTGCTGTGCTGTGACCCTGGAAGGGGTGCTATGATATCTTGTGTTGTGATGTGACCCTGGAGGGGTCTTGTGATATGTGAAGGTAGGGAGGCCTGGTTGTTGTGGCAGCGGATGACGCCTTGAGTGGCGAGATGCATCAGTTTATGCTTGTGGGTATCAGAGAGGAAACATGGGATGATGGAATGGGATGGATGTGATCGTTGGATGTTTGTTGATTGTTGGTTTTTTATCTACTTTACTTTTCCCCACTACTCAAGGAAGCTGGTCTTGCTTACCCTTCTTCTGAAGGAGGCGAAGACACGCGGGGTATGTCACATGCTTTCCATGTTTAGCCTCTCAAGGGTGAATGGGTCTACGCTCTTACTATAGGCGGAAAAGTCTCGATGGGTAGTACGTCTACTCACCGTTATGACCCCCTTGTGTTTAGTATCATAGGTTGCTTTTATAGAATGCTTGGGAATATGGGAAATAAATTATATAATGAGTGTTTTAATAAATGATGTTAACCCATGGGGTTGGAGTTTTTTGGAAGTTAATGATGAGATTGAGAACTTTTGAAGGGACAATGGTTTTTAAAGTGATGCGAAGAATGTTAATGTGGGTTGTTCATGGTTAATTAATGATGGAAGAATTAATTAACGTACAGTGGAATTGTTGAAAAAGGGAATGAAGTAACCTAATGATGTTATTTAATTGGTTGTGAGATTATAAGATACGTAGTCTTAGAAGTAGAAGCCCGGATTCAGAGAGACGTTAGCTACAGTTGAGGCTATGACTAGTTTATGCCCATAGTGTGGTTGTGAGTTATATATATTCTGTAATTTTTGTGTTTCTATATGCTATTCCAACCTGTCAGTAAGGGAAACTGACACCTCGGGGATTCTGAGCCCTGGGGGTGTTTTCCCCAACATTCTGGTGGGAGGATGAATGGATGACTACCCCCTTTGACACCGCTCTCTTCTCTAGGTAGATACTAGTGCCATGAGGCACAACGGTTAGTTTTCCCCATATATGTGTGTAGTAGGCTGTAATGGCTTGTGGATTTCTCACACACATATATTCTGGATATAGTATCATATGGACTACTATAGGTGTAATGTGTATAGGATGTGATGGCTTGAGGATCCTTACTCGGTGTTTGGGCTATAATGGCTTGAGGCATAATACCCGACATATGATATACGTTATGCAGGCTGTGGTGGCTCCCAGAACCTACCTGATTACTTTTGGTTGTAAGGATGGTGTAGAGCTTAGCCAATGTTTCTGCAGGAAAGCCTTTGTGGTGAACGTGGTGCAGATTGTGGAGCATAGCCCAAGTTTATACGAGCAAGCCTTTGGAGAGAGATGTACAAAACGTATGTCATTGGGGTAATGCAGAAAACCAGTGGGGATGTAGTAGCCGGGTACCCTTGATATTCTTTATTATATGATATATTCTTGTATGCAATACTTGGTGAGAGTATCCATGGTGAGGTTCGGAACTTAGTATACCTGTTTCGGTGATGAGTTAGTTTCACTTGTTGTTCACTGTTCATTAGAATGCTCTCTTTACTTTTTCACGAGAGGCTTCGTGGAGGATCCTACTGAGTATAATGTTATACTCACCCTACGTATATATAAACTATTTTTTTCAGGTCACTTGGAGCAGGTTGGAGATCATGATGGTTACTACTATCTTGTGGTTGCATGATCTATTCGGGATTGTGGTTGCTACTGTTATACTTTCATTTGGGTACTTATAGTTTTCCCTTTCAGTTGATGTACTTTTTTCATGACATTAAATATATGCACATGGGTTTTCTTTTAAATTTCATTTCTATGATGCATTTGGTTGGTGTCTGTCTTATCTCTCTATTTCTCATGTGTTCTTTTAGAGGGTAACGCCTACCATCTGTGTGTTTAATATACCCTCGGTGCTAGTTGCCAACCCGGGCCCTACTGGAGGCATGACTCGAGGGTCATTATCTCCCTTCTCACATTTCCGGCCCCGGAGGGGTACACTTTGTGGGTAGGGGGTCGTGAAAATTATGATGGAATTTAATAACACAAATTTAAATAAACAGTTTAATTGAATATAATGAACACAACCTAGCCTAAAGGACTATGGGCCATAGCCTAACACACGGTTCTATCTTCTAGTAAAATTTGATGACCATTCCCTTAAAAACCTCACTAGGGATCAACTAATTAATTAAAATATACCAACTAAATTACAATGTCTCTCTTGGTGAACATAATGGCACAAAAATATAAATTTCCCCAACACTTCTGAAAACAAATTAATGTATTCACCACCAAAATTGGATTCATTGTTGTAGGAAAATATGATCTTATTCACTAACTCTGGCTAATTTAGAATAAATTAGCATTTCTGGTGAACACCCTCGATATAGGGAAAATGAATCAAACAGATTTAGAGGTCTGTGACGTGAGACAAAGAAAATAAATGTAATATAAATGTGTTTCATACTGAGATGGATCCAATGAAACAAATGTATTGAATAATGGCGGTTGGATAATATATTTTGTTCAAATAGAATTAGGGAATGAAAAGAGAGTTCTTATTTGATGTGTCTGACCCATGGATGAAAAAGGAGATGAAAATTTGGTTTATATAGGAGGGGGACATTCTATGTCTTCTATTTAAGTGGAAGCATGGTTAGCTATCATGGTTTTCTAAATTGTGAATAAAAAATTTAGATCATATTTCTAAGAATATTGACCCCTAACAGATAGTCTACAGGTCTTTCTCAAGCCATGTGCTAACCATACATGCTACAATGAATTGTTACTACCCAAATGGCAACACCATTGATAATTTCATAGGAATTTCCAAACTGAATGTAAGGTGTCTGAAATCCATATTCAAAAAGAAAAGAGGTTCATGCATAGTCTTTCACCCCCTCACACATAATTTCTCAATTTTTTTTTCAATAAAAAATAGGGTTGCACAGTCTACAACAAGATCCTTCAAGGTTTGTCCAACCCATGTGCCTCATCCAGAAATTCCCAAAAACTAGTCCATTGGGCCTATGATGCACCATAGACTCATATGAACACCCTAGGAATTTTTATACCATATTAACCCACCAAAAACAATGTTTTGGAATAATTGAAAATACATATTTATGATCCATTAAATGAGGTAAGAGTCTTCAAACTCAAAAAACACTAGAAATTAAAATTTTATAAGGATTTGGGCCTTCTAGAAATAACTGGGATGTTATAATCTCGTCACATTAAAATATATCATCCCGAATCTATAAAAAAACCCATATAAGAAACCGTACAATCCCATGTCCATAAAATCGTCCACAACTATCCAAGTCAAAATGGTACATGCTAAATACCTCATAGGGGATCTCCACCGTAGATGTTTCCTACCCTAGTCACATCCCAAAAAAACACTCAAAACACGAATGAGGTCCATCGACCATGTCCTAGAATCATTTTCATTCTGTGAAATATTATTACTCCTACACAACATCAGATTTCCTTATGTCTAATATGGAAGCTATCTAAATCCCATATCACATAGATACCAAACTCTTGCACATGTATCATCTAGAACCAATGAGGTATCACACCACAATTGATACTCAAAATAGTTATGGTACCTCTTACCTAAATCATGTACCCCATAATATTGATGTCCATATTGCTATGGACCTAAAGTGACATTAATATCTTCAAGGCCTCGATGCTAACTCACATCCATAACCATCCATCCAATGAATCTCAAATAGAAGTCATACTTCCATGAACATCATACATACATACATGCATATATATATATATATATAATGCACAAGGCCTAGGAATAACCTATTAACCAACTTCATAATAGTCCATATGTACATCTTGTTCACCTCTTGTTCAAAAAAAAGAAATCCCTCAAAATTGAACATACAAATATTACAAAAATTAATCTTGGTGTTTCACACTATGAACCTCTGACTGTGGTCGTCTCACCAATATGATCTGACCTTGGTAGCTCAACAGCATGCACTTAGGCTAAATCCCAATGGAAAAAAGCCTTACTTACCTCTAATGATACACCAACAACCCGCCATTGACCCTACTTCTAGGTCCTAATATCTCTTACATGACCTCATTTTGTAGGTAAGTCATAGAAACCATCACCATTTTCCATTCCTAGCTAGAACCAAGAAACCTAAGTCTACCCTAATCCATGGCTGTTGGCTATCCAAGAATGCCTTCTAAAGAACCTCTAGGTAAATCTGACCTATCCACATGCCCAAAACGCATTTTGGGGATTCTCTCACTGAGTATGGACAATTCCTAGTTTCCCTGACTAATAAAGCACTATCAGAGATCCACTCCTATGTGGTATTCATGAGTCCTTGGCCTGATTTCCCTACTGGAACTAATCCTATGCCCACTTCCTTCAATCTAAATAATTATCTCTATATTCACCAAAGGTCATAACCCAGATCTATTATGGTTGATCCATAAATTTTACATTAGTTCAAGATTTCTTGATTATGATAATGAGTCCAACCCATATATGTTCACCTACACCCAAATTGGGTGTCATAATCTATCCTCAAAAAGACCGCCCCTGAGGTTACATTAGTCATCATACTAGTTAACAAGAGGAAAGAATAGGTGAATCTCATTGCATATTACATTAAATACCTATCACCATTCTTTAGTCTCAAGAACTCATGGTCCCTATCTTCCCTTAGAGTCTCCATGAAGAAATACATGATGGGCCTGGCCTTAAAGTCAATCCAAACCAGTCCCTCATTTCTCCTTTTCTGAACCTGTATATCCCACAAGTGTTTTTACTATCCTATAAACAGATAGGTAACCTTCTTCACATTCCGCAATTTAGGAATATATTGTTGCTCAAAAATAAAATACTTGGAATAAATCTAAAAATCATCCACTTGAGGACCACCCACACCCTAGAAAAGATGTGAGTGATATGAATGGAACTGCCAAGTCAGATATTCTATTGAGGGATCTGCTCCCCAATCTACCCTATCAATCCCATAGATCACACATATTATGCTCACTATATGCATATCTTCAATCCATGAACCAAAAGTGGTGAATTATGGTGGTTACACCTAGGAATTTATTGGATCCTATGCCTGATTATATCCATGACCCTATTCCTATGACTCATTCTCTACTAGGACCTTATGGGTCTCATCCTGCTCATACTCCCATGGTACTAAACTGCCACCCACCTGATGCTCCAATTGAAGCCCATCTAGGTGGAAACCTGCAGATTATAATCAACATGGTTAAATATTCTAGATAGTATATATATGTGAAATGAATATAAATAAATCAATATCAAACAACATTATCTCAATAACCTCAATATAACCCTCACAACCATGCCACATGGAATCATGGCCTCATGACCTCCTTACCTACCCACAACCAAGACGAATATAAAAAATAACATGGTCTACGATAGTACTGATTGAATTTGTCTCCTCAAAATGATGTCCATGTCGCCAAACCTGGTGATCAACATCACCCCATGTAATCATACATTTCTCCTCCTATAACATATATTCTTGAATATACATATCACATATCATACAAAATTTCATCATGATACATTAATATATATAATATAACTCAGCATGTGCATAATAAAATGCATAAACATGCATATCAAACATAACAAACACAACATTCCATACAAAGAAAGGGATTAATATCACTTACCTTCTCAATGTAGGCCAAGGATCACATGCTAAAATAATAAAAACCACATTCCAAGGGTACACCTCAATGAGGAAATAACCTCAACTATTAAATGAGATAAAACGAACTATAAATCCCACCCCCGGAAAACTATTCCATCCACAATGCATGGGGATACAAGATCCCAAACATGTGTTCTAAACCCAGTTTGGACAATATAATAATCTCAAGTCGACTATATCACAAACAATAATACCCACTGAAAGTTAATTTTTTTACCATTATAAGGAATTCATATGGTATTGAAAATTCCAAGTAGTAAACTAATTTTATACCATCTGTATCCTCCAACCTAAATGCCATTGGAATCATTTCTCTGGATAAGAGGCCACTGGGCCTTAGGCCCCCTATATGCCAATGTCTTCGGACTAGCAGCTATAGTGTGAAGGAGTGATAGTAGGGATACTATAACATCTGGGTTTAATATAATTGTGGTCTATATTCATACAGTAGTGGAAATAAATAATTTGGAAAAATATTGCATTTTTATAATTTTAAATAGAGCATGCATACATATCAAGTCATACAAAGAAATAAACAGGAGCATTCCCGAGGGATAACCATAGTACATATTTCAACATTAGTATATTAAAATATAAATTAAAACTAAAATGTATAGTCTAGTTGATCCAAGAAGTAGTGGTCCCTTTCCTTCCATACCTTTCTAGTATTTACTATGATCTATCTCCTATGTCAATACCTATTACTGAACATACGAAATTATAGACTAATAGTGTCCCAATGTTTCCGTTGAAGGTGTGAAAATAAGTCTTATTAGGCCACCAACAACCTTATAATACCTTTAATTTTTTATTCATTAGGTATATAATAATAATAATTAATGAATTCAATATAATGATTGAATTATGACATGCTTCCCTGGTTCTCAACAGACACCCAGAATCTATGACCTACTTCAAACCAAGACATATTAAAATTATAGGAGATAATCTTTAGCCCATGTATAAAGACATACACTAATGTCAAAATCCTATAAGAACACTTGGTTTCCACCTCAAATTTTAACAGACACCTCATGCCATCAACCATGTAACTAGAATCCCAAAGGAATTCCCTATCAAATGTATCTGATCCCTAAAACCCATGTTTGAAACAACTTGCAGGCTCGAAGCCCTCCGTAAGGAGGCACATAGATATATATCCTCAAAAATATCATCTTCGGCTAAAATCATAACTTCCTAATGAATAGAGAATCCCATCCTCTAAAATGATCATGGACTAATGGCCTAAAGCATGATGATCCTCAACCACCAATCAACATCCTCAATGCTATCATTTGGGGGAACCACTCTATCCCCCTGGATTTATATGAAAAATAATCCCAAACATTTCCCTAAGACACACTATCAGGGGCCTATTCGCACATATGTGGTGAAAACAACATCAAACCTAAGTCAACCAGTGTGAACATTAATACATGTTTCAATTTTTCTGATATGAGTGGGCGGTAATCCCCAATTTAGAACCTAAGAAACAACAACTTCAAGCACCTCATGCCCTTACAATAATTCTTCTCAAACTGATGTCCTTTTAATAAATAATCACTTGATACATTCCCATACCTGATGACCTTGTCTCCTAAGAAGATGAATACTTCATCGAACCAGTGATCAACGTCACTTAGAAGACATACATAATGTGTGACACCCATCACAATGATCACATCAGCTAAAAACATATAGACATCACAATCTCAGTCATCTAGTCGATCCCTTCATAATAACATGTATTATAATAGTATATGACATGAAATTAACATTTAATATAACAATTTATTACAAATGAATTGAATAACTAAAATTCAAATATGTACTTCAATTAAATATGATGAACAGACCCCATCCTAAATACCAAAGGGCTAGAGCCTCTCGAATGACTCAAACCGCTTGTATAATTTGATGAGAATTTCCATAGACACCTTAAAATGGATAAATTAATTAATTCAAATCAACCATCTAAATTACAGGGTACCAATTGGTTAACATAGTGATAAACTAAAAGAAGAACCCCCCAAACATTAATGAAAATATAATAAAAAATATAAAACACCGACAATGTTGTCATAGATGTAGGAACTTACAGTTATAGCCTCTAAATTCAAAAGATTCAGAATAAATGAGATTTTTTTCTCAACACCCTAGAAATAGTGAAAAATGACTCAAAAAAAGTTAGTGGTCCACGACAAAAGATATAAATGAAATAGATTGGAGAAATATAAGTGTCATACCAAGATGGATACAATTCTAAAAACAGCTTCAATAATGGGGGTTGGATTAAAAATTTGGATAAAATCCATGGATATGAGGAAATGGAGGGTTATTTCTTGTTCTGTATGACCCAAATAGAATAATAGAAATAAAAATTAGGTTTCATTAAGGAGGATCAAAATGCAATTGCATCTCTATAAGAAGTTTCAAGGTAATATCGCATGGTTTTCCAAACCATAGAGTAATTGTGTGGCTCTTTCTGCTAAAAAGATAATCCCACATGGTTAGACCAAAAGGATTTCCATAACTATGTGAAACTCGTGCAAGCAATTCTTACAAGGTATATCCCAAATGGAACTACTTGTTTGGATACATCATGGTTTTCCAAACCATGATGAAGTAGTGAGAAATACTTATTCAAAATATTTATAGGTCTAGGCATTTTCATGTTCCCTTCACGCACGATATCCCAAAACTGGGATTAGTGTAAAAGGGGGCCAGACAATTTTTCCAAAATATACACCTCATCTTGAAAATCGTTAAAAATGGTCCTTCGGGCCTCTGATGCACATGAGACCCATATGAACTACCCATGAATTGTCCAACCCTCTTAAATCACCAAACAAGGTTTTAAATTAATATAAAACATATATTTAAGATACTTTAAACATGGAATGAGTTATAATACCCCCAAAATGTGAAAATATCAAACATGGTGATGATTTTCACCATCTCCAAATTCCCAAGATGTTACAAATATGGTTATTAAAAGATATCAAATAAAAAAATTAATATCTAAACATCAAAAGTTACGCCACTAGTCCATCTAAAATATTTATTTTTAAAATTTCCTCACTAAATT
Organism: Viscum album; assembly: GCA_963277665.1. Taxonomy (NCBI): domain Eukaryota; kingdom Viridiplantae; phylum Streptophyta; class Magnoliopsida; order Santalales; family Viscaceae; genus Viscum; species Viscum album. The sequence continues at coordinate 810,022 of CAUJRU010000254.1, forward strand.
AATTAAATATTGAATAAGAAAGTATGTAGTCCTGGGGTTGGGGAAACATGTATTTCAATCTTTAGTTGTGGGTTCAAGACTCATAGACTATTCAGATACAATGGGTTGTCAAACATCATTCATGTTTTACTTGTTCTAAAATCATATAAATATAATTCCTATAATGTTCCCAAATTATAGAAAAACAACATTAAAACAACATCAAATGTAAGATAAACCTTATATTTCCCAAATAAAAATATCGATGTGTCCATAAAAAGTAATGGAATCCTTATTTAAATAATTTTTCATTTTATAAACCTTGTATTCCCAAATATGATTAAAAAATATCCTTAATCATGTTATATTCCTACCACACACTTTTTTAATAAGGGAATTTAAGAAATGGTTATTTTTATAAAACATAAAACAATATGACCATGATGGTATCCATAACTCTTTAGTTAATGATTACATATATGAAGCTAAAATTTAGCACAACCCTCATACATTTCATAATTCTTACAACCAATACCGTATTGAAAAAATTACATCTACAATATAATTCTAGAATCCAAATAAATACATTATCAATTTTATTTCTGCATAGGTCCTTCATTGTTCTAGGGTTTATGCATTAGTGGAAGTCAAGAACACAAATTATACCCAGGTTCCTCACACTTAATAACATAAACTATGAATTGGTATCATTGATGATATTTATTTTATTTTTTCAAGACCATCATTTTACTTATGAAATTTAATACATTTTCTCTACCTTTTCCTATCATAAAATGTTTTCCCATTCCCTTAAGACATTGTCCTAGGGGTCTACATTAACATTTATTTTTGTAATTAAATCAAGCCTTCTTTTAAAATGGTCTCCACCACTAGAGAAATTATCTAACTCCATCCCTATAGTCTTTAGTGATTCTAGAAGTTGGTTATGTTATAATTTTTTAATCAAATTTCAAAATATAAAATTAGGTATAATAACAATATCGTTCAATCCACTCATCATACCATTTTTTCACAGTCTCCACTGTTTCCTTCAAATTTAATGTCAAAATGAGTCCCTCAATTTCATCCATTTATATGAACCAATAGTCATAGTGTGGGAAATAATAACTATAGTTGGAACACCATAGAATCATTTATTGGTGGTTAAAATCAATATACACTATCTTCAAAATAAGACACATTAAGAATAACCTATTTCATTCATTTTCAAAGTCTATTCAATTCCATCATATACAATGATAAAGAAAATGAAAATTAACTTAATCATGTCCTCTTGAAGTATCAATATTGTTTTTGATTATGGTTCATTGGCATCTTCCATGTGATGGTTGGTTCAAGTCCAATGCACCATTTTCTTGAGTTTATATCCATCGGTACTTCAATTCCAGAAAAAAATCATCTTTTGGTATCCAAACATTGATTTACTTCTCATAAAAAACACATAATATCATCGTTACAAAAAAATTGGATGTTAATATATTAATATTCTCAATGTCTAGCATAGGGTCATGTAACCAAATATGTCTTTTCTTAAATCTAAATCCAAATGTTTCTACTAAAAATCCTTCAATTCACAATGCAGTTACCGTGACCAAAGTAACCAAGATTTGGTTTCCAGATAATTACATTCTCTTAAGATACCTGGAATCAAACCCTGAAGAACCATGTAGTTCAGTTTTCATAGTAAACAAGATATATACATGGATCCCATATTGAATTTCAAAACACAAATTACAACATGTTTTATTGAGTAAAACATTATTACCTCTAGAATATCCAATCACTTCAATCAAAGTAAACATCACTGAATCCTAGGAAAGGGTAAAAATAAAGATGATATCAAATTCTTTGTAAGTGTTATGTAAAATGGATGCTATATAGGATCAATAAAAAATAATAAATATAGAATTGTAAATAACTAAACAATCATACAATTTAATGAATAAATTTTCTATCATAATTTGATAATTAATAATAAATATAGAAAAGTAAATAACTGAAAAAACATGTCATTTAAACAATAAATTGATAATTAAATTCATCCATATAAAATTTAATTTGGAAAATATCAAGGATAATAATAATTGAATTCTTATGAATGGAAATTATTAATTATTGTACATCATTAACTTAGAAATTTGGATTCTATTATCATAAAATTTTTAAATACCCAAAAATTCCATGTATATTTTTTTAAATCATTTAGGATTTTTACGAGTCCGAGAAAATTGAAATCACGTGATTCCGAGTCCCAATGTGCCTAGAATGGATTTTTGAACATTTTTATGGTACAATATGTAAACACCCTGGAGACATTTTATATATTTGGAATCAGGGCTCATATTAGAAAACTAAGGGCACCATTGAATCTGCAATTCCTAGATTCTCTGAAGGGTGGATTCAATTCAACTGCAGTAAGTTAATAGAAAATTTTAAATTTAGGACATTACAAAAAAAATAACATAACATGTTATTTTATTTCATTTTCTCTAGTGGATGAGTGGTGGCGGTGGGACCAAAGGGTTGTCATGACAATAAATTTCTTGACACTCCAACTTTGTAACCTCAACATTGTAGCATTAATTATGGCTCATAAATGAACCCAATTAATGATATTAAACAAGGGTGGTTTCCCCTTCAATTTAAATGGAGCTGAAGGTGGGGTTTTGACATAACTTCATCATGTGAGGAACCTGTGGTGAAGTCTTGCTAAAACATCCACTGAAGGGGGATGGAAGATTAAGCGGTGATGATCCGGGATAGATGAATGTTGACGACCACAATTCCATGAGGACTCTCCTTCCACCAACGACCGAGATACCACTGACAGTTCATGAGGATTGGGGTTTATTTTATTATTTTTATCTGTGATTAAATATTTACTTCTTTTGGTTATCATATTAACGAGATGGGAGCAATCCAAATAAACAAGTCATCTAACCTCTTCCTCTATGTTCTTGTTTTGTTCTTTGGGGGAAAATTCTTCAACTCGTATTAATATAGAATCTGGGAGCCTCGCAAAGACGGCGTCATCCTGGGGAGCCTGTAGACTTGAGCAGATGTGAAAATGGATCTTTAAGGAATCACTGGATCCTCGTGGAAGAAGTTCCGACATGACCCCAGTGACCGGTGCTAACATACAAGAGTGGCGGCTAGCAACCAACATCCTAGGTGGAATAGGGGTTCCTCTTGGTGTCTTGGCGGTTGGATGGGCAGCTGACAGTGGCTACCTGCAGAGGTGGAGGTGGTGCGCCGTCGTGCGTCGTCGCGCGCCGTGCTAAAGGAAGCTGCGGTGGAGCTAGCAAGGGAACAGACTTTTGTGAGTCCTATGGTTGATGAGGCGGTGTGGTTTGGTGCTTCCAATTAATGGAACCAAATAGCTCAATTGATCCATTTCGGAGTAGCAGACTTCACGAACTCACCTGGGTTGCGCCAATCGGCATTCCGATTCTGTAGTGGCCCAACCCAGCCAGGGCGGGCTGGGCCGGTCCGCGGGCCTACCCGAACAGGCTGGACCCTGCTGGTTTGGGCCGGCCCTGGCCGGTTTAAGCCAGCCCATGCTAGTTTAGGCTGGACCGGGTTGGGTCGGCTCGACCGTATCAGACCATACCCAGACCACTCTTTTGCCAAGTTACGCTTAAATAACTGTATCTTGAGAACTAGAAATATTTTTGATGAATAGTCAGCGGCACTGGGATCGATGTAGTGATACAGTTATCTTGAGATAATCCATGAGTGTTTTCATGAAAATTTGTGTATGGCCAGGTTGGATCGACCCCGAATCCACCATGGCCCTCGACACTGAAAAGCTAATAACATAAAAACGGGGCATCTTGTTTACAAGCCATTTGTTGCATTAGAACCATTATGATGTGACGGATAATAAAATTTTATTCTTGGGAATTAGTGCTTCTTGAAATACCACCAATGGCTTGAGTGGAGGTTCTCCAAGCATCAAGCATTCTACGAGTGGGAATCTAGTGGCTGGCAGGGAGGCGGATATTGGAGACAGATCATAGGAAATTTAATACAGAGTAATCCTACGTGGGTCAGCACCTAGATATCTAGTGTAGATAAGCACCGAGCTATGACTTGACGAAGTCCATCCAAAGAGCGGTCTGTCGTGGATCAACGACATACCGATCATGTGTGGGTCAGATCCTATGTGGGTGAACACTCAGCGATCCTCTCCTGGTCAATGCATACTGATCCTGTGTGATTCAGATCCTATGTAGGTCTTGTGGGGTATGTTCCTATCGACTCCGGGTGGTTCATATCCAGTGAGGGTCTTGCAGGGGTTAATACATACCGATCCAGTGTGGGTCAAACTCTGTATGGTCAGCAGTAGTTCCTCTTGACAAAATAAATGATCTATATTCTCAAATATTAATCTAGAATTCTATTCATGACGTATACCTTGTTTGAGCTATTTCCATTTCTTTTTTTCGTTGTAATTGAGATAATGCATTGTTGTTTTCCCTTAGTGAAATTCTAAGAGACCTTTTATGGTCTAGGGGACCATACTGTATATGGTTATACTCACCCCAGCATGGGCTTCTCCCACACCTTATTTTGACTTGTGAAGATGATGACTAGATTGGAAGAGACTTGAGTGAGCCTGGACCAGGTGGTACATAGAGAAGATTGGAAAATTTTTAGAGTAGTGGAGTTAAGATATACCTACCCTTTAGGTAGGATCCTATGTGGATGATTCCATGAGATATTTTCTGTTTTACAATTGTAGTTGTACCTTTTAGTTGGGTTTTTATTCTGTCCCCTATACAATAAGTACACACCTTTAATACTTTAGTTTTACATTGTGGTTGCATGTGGTTGTTTTATTTGATTGTGTGTTTGTAAAGGTTTAAAAGAAATTCCTTCATGTTTCAGGGATATTGCTTTCTAGTGCTAGTCGCCAACCCCTGGCCTATGGAAGGCAGGCTTGAGGTAGTCATGGAATGGGCCCTGGGGGAGAGGTCAGGAAATAGTGGAATCAAAGGTGTCAGTTCTACAAAAGAAATAGTATTCTCATCCTTTTATTATAGAAATTTTGTTAAGTGTTTCGAGTGTGGTTTTCAGTTTTGGGATTCCAGTGTTGGTGTGATGACTGACGTCTCCATTCACCAGGAACCTTAATTCTGATTTCTAACTCGGTGCACAAAAAATATAGATATCTCGTGTTTTGAATTTTTTTTTACTTTGATCTCTTTTGAGTCAAATCCCCAAGTATAAATTATTGAGTGTGGCACACTAGTTTTTTTTCAGGATTCCACCACATAGATAGATTTCCAGGATTCTTGAGAGAGTAAAAAATAATGGCCCCCCGAGCGGTAAGGCTTTGGTTAGGGCCATCTTACTATGGTAGTACCTTGTGGTGGTGAACCAGCAGCACCACCACCCATTGGGAAGTAGATTCCATATTCCCCACTAGTAGACTGTGCAAGATAACTGATAAAATTGCATGAGTTCCAGAGACAGAGTCCTCCGAGGTTTCGAGTGAGACTGATCGCCCAGTAGCTGAGGACTGGTTAGCGACTGTGGCTAGAGTATTTTGCTTGCTCGAGACATCAGAAAAGTAGATGGTAATACAAGAAACTGGTATTCTCTATGGAACAATAGGGAGATTATGGATCTTGAGGCTATAAACACATGACAAGAAAACACACAACTGGATGTACTTTGAGAGCCTCTACGGGGTGGACTTCATTCTAGAGACACTAACCTCTATGGGTATTTATGATATCCTGCACTTACATCAAGGTAGCCTGATAGCAGCCCAGAACTCGGTAAGATTATGTAACCTCTCATGCTACTCCAACAACATTGTAGGAGATCTATTTTTCATAGAGTTGATGATATCACTAAATATCTTGACAGAGGTTGGAGTGTTTGAGTGAGAATTGTTGGTGGAGAACATCATAGTTGAACCGAGACCGACAGTGAGAGCCACCAACAGATGACAAGTAGCTGAGTCATCTTCAGAAGGCAGTAGATAGATGACACAGATGTCCAAGCGAGCCAGACTCACTCGTGGAATACCCCATGATGCAGGGTCGGAGGTTTGAATCTTGCGAGGTAGATAAGGTCAGCTAGGAGGCAACAAATGCTTCAAGTGCAGCGGGTCGGGCCACATGGATTACGACTTCTGGGATCGTTGTAGAGATGATGAGTAGACAGTTGAGGGACCAATGAGGTAGAGGCATAGATTCAATTGAGGAGGTCCACATGGTAGTGGATGAGGCAGAGGAGTAGGCTATGCAATAGGCAGATAGTGGTGATTTGAGGTTCTACCGCCACCACCACCAGGAGGTCCACCCCAACCACAGGGAGAAAGTGGACAAGGGTAAGAATAGCTTGAGACAGTTGAGGCCAATTACCATGGATCTCTATTGAAGATTAGAGATATGATCTTTGTCTCTTCCACCCTAGTTTCAGTACTTATAGACACAGGTTCCAGTCATTCTTTTAATTTCCACAAGATTTGTTTGGAGCTTAGATATTCTGATGGATCCGTTGGATCAATCATTATGATTAGAGAATCCTATAGAAGAGGATTTGAAGATTATACACTAGTGCCGAATGTGTGAGCTTAATGTAGTAGGGGAGTGCTTCGGTTGTGATCTCCAAGTAGCAGCATCGAGGCCTTATGACATCATCTTGGAATGGACTGACTATCTGCAGTCCATGCTCATATATGTTATTTTAGGTGCAAAGTGTGGTGTGTCCATGATAATGGGATTAGGTTTTCCTACAATAGTTATAAGGAAACCTTTTTTGCACTGGATGGGTTTTCTCATAGGAGGATGCAACTGATGACTCACTAGTTGGCTAGCCTCACCCTCGAAGCTGATGGCATGATGAGTCTGAGATATCCTATAATGGTGGATTAGAATGTTGATGTCTTTCCTGATGTTGTTCCGGGTCTACCTTCAAGTATTGATATGAATTTTTCATTGATCTATACCACGTGACGATACTGATATCTACACCAGAATATCGGATGGATCCTATGGAGCTTCAGGAGTTGCAGGTAAAGCTGGAGGACTTGTAGGTAAAGGGTTTAATAAGGCCCAATGTTTCTCCATGGGCATTCCCAATATTGTTCTCCAGGAAGGTGGATGGGAGGTTGGGGATCTTTTTGGACTATCGGCACAACAACTACTTGACCGTGATGAACAAGTATCAACTCCATGGGTTTGAAGATCTCTTCGACCAGCAGATGTGAGATCGATGGTTTTCGAAGATAGTCTACTGATTAGGATATCATTATCTCATAGTACGGGATGAGGACCTACTGAAGACAACCTTTAGATATCAGTATGTCCATTATGTGTGCTTAGTGATGCCTTCCAGCATGACCAATGATTCAGATGTGATCATGGGGCTCCTGAATCAGATCATTCATCCATAGCATGATCTCTTTGTGGTGGTCTTCATCGACGACATCTTGATATACTCGGTGTCGGAGGTGGAGCATTACAAACACCTAAAAATAGTCATGGACACATTCTAAGGGTACCATATATATGGATTGTTCTTGAAGTTCCTGTTTTGGATAGAGGAAGTCCACTTCATGTGGCACAGTATCTCAGAGGATACTGTCAAAGTGGATCCGGCAAAGATAGAGGTTGCACTTTGTTGGGAGCCACACAAGGGTGTGAAAAAGGTGCAAATGTTTCTCGTATTTTATAGGTACTCATGAAGATTTGTACATGAATTCTCTGGGGTAGAGGCACCCTTGTTAGCTTTGACAAATAAGGGGAAACATTTCATGTGGATAGAGAAGTGCCAACAGAGTTTACAGGGGTTGAGGCAGAGACTGACAAGTGCTCCCATATAGAGGCTACCAAATGAGGGCGTTGGGTAAGTGGATTAGTGTGATAAATTTGGGACCAGAATAGGTTTTGTCCTGATATAGGAGTAAGTGGTGATCACCTAAGGATTAGAACAGTTGAGAAAACATGAGCCAAACTATGCTACTCATGACCTTGAGTTAGCAGTAGTGGTCTTTTCATTGAAGATCTGGTTGTTGAGTAAATAAGTATTCCATATGACTATTCCATTTCTTTATCTTTTTAAAATCACAAACACTCTCTCTTAAGGAAAATTTCATTTTCCATAATATTTATCTTTTTAAGGAAAATTTTCCATCCCAATGAAATGTTCTCTCTATCTTTGTTTTCATTGTTCATGATTTAGTTTCACTAAACCGAACTATATTTATTTCTAAGTGTTTTATTTTGTTTCATTTTTAAAACCTCGTAATCATATAAATACATAGATATAAATTATTCTATTTTCTTGTTCTGAATTTAGATTCTAAATTCTCTAAAATTCAGATTCCGAATATTATGAAAATAAGATTCTGAATTATTTGAAATTCAGATTCCAAACTCTCATAAATTCAGATTCTGAATTCTCTAATATTCAGATTCTGAATTTTCTGAAATTATGGTTCTGAATTCGATGAAATTGAGATTCCAAATTCTATGAAATTATTATGCCAATTTCTCTGAAATTGAGATTCTGAATTCTATAAAATTCTAATTCCATATTCCGTAAAATTTAGATTCCGAATTCACTAAAATTCAGATGCTGAAATCACTGAAATTCAGGTTCTGAATTCATCGCAATTCGGGTTTCTGAATTCCTTATAATTCCGACTCTAAATTCTTTACAATTCCAGTTCTGAATTCCTTATAATTCTTACTCTAAATTCCATAGTATTTAGACTCTAAATTCCTCAAAATTAAGGTTCTGAATTCTTTATAATTCAGACTCTGAATTCCTCATTATTGATGTTCTGAATTCCGTAGAATTCAAACTCCGAAGTCCTTAAACTTTAGGTTCCAAATTCCATAGATTTCTGACTCAAAATTTTATAGAAATTCTGACTCCGAATTCCTAAGAATTTAGTTTCTGAATTCCTTAGAATTTAGACTCTGATGTCTATAGAATTCAGATTCTAAAATCCTGGAAAAACAGATTCTGAATATTCATGAAATATATATTCCCAATATTTTTTCCTTAGACTCAAAACTTCATTTTTCCTTAGAATCTGAAAAATATAATTGGTTGTAAAAACCATATTTTACTTACCCTTGTTATAGTAATGAAAAGATGTCGTCCATTCTGTTTTTAACTAACCATTGTTTGAGTGACACATGTACAGGTCTCAATGAAATCAAAGAAAATATTACCATTGGAGGAGGGAGCAGAATGTTAAATAAATTCCTATAAATATAACCTCATTCAAAAGAGGTATAAACAACTAACTGATATAGAACTCTAGATATTTTATGCTAATGAAGTGATTTATAATGAGAGAGACTATCCTGACTTGGGCATACTGAACATCTTATTCAGATTTCTTTTTGCGACTCTGATTATTTCTGAGTACAATCGAGGGCTTCTGGGGATAGGAAGACATAGGTGCCGAATTCCATAAAGTTATAGAACTTCCTTGATAAGGAAGACATAGGTGACGAATACCATAGAGTTTGAGTGATTGCGGGGATAGCAAGACAGAATCTGATATTCCTATTGAGGGATTATCCTGCTGTGGGTAAGATAGACATTTTTGAAAGTGTAAATCAATGGAAATTTATCAAAGGTGGTTGGATACCCTACTATTTGTGTTAAAATATTTCTTACATATTACTTGTATTGTATGAAGTGTTTTTTTCACTACATTTTGATTAATAAGGAAATTATAATTATCTTATACTTTCTTGTACTTGTATACTCTAATTAGTATGATTTTATACGCTTTAAGGTATAAAGTTTTTCCTTGTAAACATTTCTTAATTTTCATTTCATGAACCATATTTCTAGAATCTAGTAAGTTTGTATAACAAAGAGGTTTTGTGAATTTACCTTGTTTAACTTTTTAAAACATAGTTTTACCTAAGGATGTGAATGAATGTTTTAAAACCAACTTGAAAGGTTTAAAGGGAATTTTTAATGTATAAAATTCACCCCCTCTTGTATATTGACCATCTAAATCATTATTTTTATCATACAATTGGTATCATAGAAGGTATATGAAATACATATACTAAAAAATAAGTTTTTCTTACTCAAGTATTCATTGTTCTATATTTTCCTTGCTTAAGATATTTTAAACTAGTTTACAATAATTTTTTATTAACTAGTTTCTGTAGAAAGATATTTTCTAATAGATGGATGGAATGAATGTTAGTTCGATTGAAAATCGTAATCATACTAACAACCAACATTTTATGGGAATTATTATTAATATTAAAGAGATTTTATAAAGATTTTTTTTTATTAATACTGGAAAAAGAAGTCAGAACATTTACTAATCAAGAAAATTTAGAATATCAACTAAACTACAGGGTATGAAATACACTATTGTGTTCAATGACCAGGAATATATATAGCTAGATTTCTTCTTATAAAGCTGCAAATTTTTTTTGGTAGAAATTGGAGGTCACTCATTATGGTACATCAAAGGTTATAGAAACTTGACAAGCTATTCTTAGATCATAATATCATGGATTTATATTTCCTTATGAAGAACCAGTGTGCGTGGTACAATTGAATTTTATGACTATTGTGACTCATTTTCAATCCATGGGTGAAAATGGTTTAGATGAGGAGGCACTTCTGGACAAGATTATAGATATCATGCCTAATGAGTGGGAATCCAAGAGAACATCTATTAATGATAATAAGAACCTCTCTCAGAGTACTCTTGATGAGATTTTTTGATCTCTTATTCATCATGATAAAATAATGAAATGAGATGACTATATAAATAAGAAGATGAATGGAAATGAAATTTTAGCATTTAAAACTACTAAATCAATGAATCTTGGAAGTGTTACTAGATCCAGGTCGAAGATGGTTGTTGTTTTATAAGAATAATGTGAATGTGAACATTTTGAGAATGAACTAGATAATCTTGCTTGAATTATGAACAAGATATTTGATAAGAAAGACTTTCAGTATAGATATAAGAATAATGAAATAAAGGACAAGAATGACTCTGAAGTCACTTATTAGGAATGCAAAAGAGTAGGTCATATAAGGCTATATTGTCCTATGATTAAGAAAAAGGATAGAAAGTAAAATCATTCTTTGATAAATAGAAATAAGTATTATGAATCTAAAGCTAATAATATTTTGAATTTTAATGATACCTGGAGTGGCTGTGGTGGAGATTCTTTTGATGTATCCTTAGAGTATGTATCTTCTGATAAAAAATATATTGGTTTACATTCCATGTTACCTATAGAAAATTATTGTTTAATGGACATGGTACACAATTTTGAAGCCATGAACAATGTATCCTTGAACTATAATTATAATGGTTGTAAATACTATGAATCTTCAGATGAATAATCTTATTCTTATGAAGATAATACATTACCTACTTATAAATATGTTTCTAGGTTCGTTATGATCCTTGATAATGATACTTCTAATGTCAGGATAATGCTTGATTAGGAAAATTCTAGGACTTAAATTTTTCCTAAATAAGAATCTAATATTTATAATGATATTGATAAGAAAATTTTTTATTTTCAAAGTGTTTCAAAAACCCTTGAGGATGTTAATTCTGATAATGATAAAATCTCTAAGGATATAGAAAATTTAATTTCTTAGGAAAATTTTTAGAGACTAACTCTAGTGCTAAAACTAATTTTTTTGAGGATAAAAATTATATTATTAGGCTGAAGTCAGAAATATTTTCCTTGAGGAAGTGATTGTAAATACTTAACATGGGTAAGGAAAACATTGATAAGATGTATTCCCAAATTTGACTTCTAAGGAATAATTCTATATTTGGTTATACTCATTCAAAACCAATTTGCAGTAATAATTATTTTGTTCCTCAAAGTGCACCATTCTGTAGTAAGTGTTATTTTGGTGGGCATTGGGAAAAAATTGTTCATTAAACAAAAATCAGTCGTAGGGTTTTGATAATGTTTTTTTTCGAATAAAATGTGGGTTCCTAAAATTTTGTTTTCTGAAGTTTCAGGATCTAAGAAAGTTTGGGTTCCGATATTATAATGCTATTATTTTCAGGAAAGTAATGATAGTACCAAAAAAATACATGGTACATGGATAGTGGATGTTCCCAACAAATGACTGGTAAAAAATATCATTGAAAAGATTATAGTGACAAAGGGAGGAAAAGTAACATTCGGAGATAATGCTCAGGGAGAAATTATTGTTATAGGTAATATGGTTTTTTTTCGAGAAACATTTATTTCAAATGTTTTATTTGTTAATTTTTTTAAGAACAACCTTATTAGAAAAATTCAATTATGTGGGGAAGGTTACATTGATAATATTAGTAATGACAAGTGTTTAGCACACAATTCCAAGGAAGAGTTTATTCTTTCTGCTCATCAGCAAGGGAATGTTTATAAAATAAACATTGAATAACTTAGGAGCCAAGATTTATCATGTCTTACTGCAATGGAAGACCATTTATTATTATGGAAAAGAAGGTTGTGACATTGTAACCTAAGGAACCTATGAAAACTCCCTATTAAATGACTAGTTAAGGATCTACCAGAGCATATATTTGATTCTTCATATCTTTGTGATCTTTATTAATAAGGAAAGAAACATAAATCAATTTTTAAATTAGTCAGTGAAGTCTAAACCACCGATTCATTACAGTTACTGTATATGGATCTTTTTGTTCCAACAGAAACTGGAAGCATTGGAGGAAAATATTATGTATTTATCTTAGTAGATGACTACACAAGATTTACATGCGTATATTTTCTAGAAATGAAATCTTATTCCATTTCTTATTTCAAAATTTTTAGAGCCCAAGTTAAAAAAATGAGAAAACCCTTCCTTTGATAACTATTCATAGTGACCATGGAAGAGAATTTAAAATTTCTCATTTGGATACTTTTTGTTGCTGAAAAAGCATTACTCATAACATCCCAGCACTAATAACTCCTCAACAAAATGGTTTTGTTGAATGAAGAAACAACATTCTTCAGTAGATTACAAGAACCATGTTGAATGAATATTAAATAGCCAAACATTTTTGGGATTAAGCTGTAAGTACTTCGTGTTATTCTATAAATCACGTTTTTATTAAATGTTTTCATAATAAAACTTCTTACGAGTTATGAATTGGTATAGTACCTAGAATTTCCTACTTCATGGTTTTTGGTTTCAATGTATTTATTATGAAGACTAAATATAATCTACATAAATTCGAACCAAAATATGATGAAGGAATTTTATTAGGCTACTCCAAAACTTCTAAGGCATATAGTGCTTTCAGTAAAAGTACTTGTATTGTTGAAGAAACAATACATGTTAAATTTGGTGAAACTAAACCGTTTGTTTTTTAAAAAACTCTAACCACATCTCTTGATGTGTTTTCAAAAATTGATTTTCAAACCTATATAGATGATTCTTTTGATAAAGAATGATGTTCAACAAAATGTTTCTGAAGCATTTACCCCAAATGATTTCCTCCTTATGTTTTTTATTATGTTTTAGTAAGACAAAATCAGTTGTTTCTTAAGAATCATCCCAATGATAGTATCATTGGTGATGTAAGTCACCCTATAAGGACTAGACAATCCTTAGAAAATGATGTAGAGAATATATAATTTCATTTACAATTAGAACCAAAAATCACTGATAAAGCCTTAGGTGATGACGATTTGATAAAAGAAATTCGATATAAGCTAAATGAATTCGAATGGCATAAAGTCTGAACCTTGGATGAATGACCTAAGAAAATATCTGTTATCAGAGAAAAAATGGGTCTTCAGAAATAAGTGTGATGGGAATGGAATCCTAGTAAAAAATAAAGCAACATTGGATACTAAAGGCTATAATGAACAAGAGGGAATATACTATGAAAAAACATATACTCCAGTAGCAAGACCTAAATCTATTTGTATTATACTTGCCTTTGTAGATTTCTTTAATGTCAATATTTTTCAAATGGATGTTAAGTGTACGTTCCTTAATAGTTTTTTTCAAGATGACGTTTTTTTTCAAAAACATTAGGTTTTGAAGATACTAAACATCCTGTAGATGTTTTGAAACATACCAAAGCATTATGTGGACATAAATAAGCACCTAGAGCATGGTATGATAGAATTACTGGGTTTTTGCTTCAAAACAATTATGTTAAGGAAAAATATGATCCAAGTAATTTTAAAAATAAAGTTACAAAAATTGTTTTGATTTTTCAACTTTATGTTGATGACATTATATTTGGTTCAACTCAGCAAATCTTTAATGGATTCCTTAGCAGATCTAATGAAATATGAGTTTGAAATGAGTATGATGGGTGAGTTAACATTTTTAATTGGTTTTAAAATTTCTCAAAAACTATAAGGAATCTATATATCCCAAAATAATTATATTAAATATCTTTATAAAATGTATGTATATGACAAAAATAAGTGTATAAGTACTCTCATTGGTACGAAAAATTCACTTGATCATGATGAAGCTGGGAATCTAGTAGATCAATCATCTTTTAGGGGTATGATAGAGAGTCTACATTACTATACAGTTAGTCATCCAGACATAATGTTTTCAGTATGATTATGTGAAATATATCAATCCAATCTCATGGAATCACATTTAAATGCAGTGAAAATGATTTTTCTCTACTTGAAAAGAACCATGGATTTTGGACAATTTTATACTTCATGGAATTAATTTATTTTAAAACGTTTTTCAGATGCTGACATTGGTGGATGTAGAATGTATAGAAAAATTACATCCAGAACATTTCATTTCTTAGGTGATTCATTAGTTTCTTGGTCATTCAAAAAGCATCAATAAGTAGAACTTTCCACTGTTGAAACTCAATATGTAGCAGCTGGAAGTTGTTGTGCTCACGTTTTTTGGATGTAACACACACTCAAAGACTATGGAATGAGTTTTACCAAAAAAAAATAATGTGTGATAATTCTAGTTCCATTTCATTATGTAAAAGTCATGCACATCACTCTCATGCAATACACATAGATATTAGGCATCACTTTCTTAGGGATCACACACAAAAATAAGATACCATTCTTCAATTTATCGGAATGTAAGATCAACATTCTAATATTTTCCAACAATATTTATTGTCCTATAGATTTGAATATAAAAAATAGATGTTAGTAATGATAACTATATGGTAATATTCTATATTAACATATTGTTGAAACCTATCTCCTTACAATAAGAAACTCTTTTTCATATTGGGGTTACATTTGTTTAGTACTCTAAATTTTTCGTAGTCTAAATTGTTTGTAGTCAAATATTTTCATAGTCTAAATTTTTTGTATTCAAATTTTTTTATAAATAACATTTTTTGTAATCAAAATTATTATTAACAAAAAAAATTTTGTAGTCAGAATTTTTATAGACAAAATTTTTCTTAGCCAAGATTAGTTTTCCTCATTACGAATAATTTTCCTAGATATCCAGAAGGTATGTTTTATTTCCTATGTTTTATTAATCATATTTTTATTTTTTGGTATTTTTATATTGTTTGAGAAACTTTTTTGGATTCACTTTTTCCTAAATCCAAATTTTTTATCTTAAAAACCTAAAATGATCAGAACCTATCAAAATCCTTCATCGATTATCATGCCAATCGTGATATTTGATCAGATGTTTTTTCAACAATTGTATCATACATAGATGTTGAACTGTCATATTAATCACCTATATAAAGAACCCCAAATGGTTTTCCCACATCGGTTTTTCAAGCATTCACATGATGAAGTTCTGTATTTGTACTTAAGGTTGTTATGAATTCAAAAGTTTCCTCAGTTCCAGATGTCAACTGAAGCATCTCTACAGATATAAATTTCAACTGTTAAGGAAATCTCTGAGTGGCATATATATATGGAATAGTTGGTTGATGAAATTTTTTATGAAATGTATGACTCTATCATATAAAATAATGTCACATTTAATGGTTGGGAGAGTGTATGAATTTCAAAAATTATGGCATGTGATCCAGTGTATCCAGAATTGATGGCAGAGTTCTATGAAACATTTAGTTTCTTTAATGGAGGAAGAGATATATTTTATTTCAAGAGTTATGGAAAGACATAATATTTTTCATATAGTAAGGCAGTGAGTCTGATAGGTATTCTTTATGATGGTAAAGTAGAGTTCTGTACTCACAAACTACCTGATGAATCTGGATCTTTTGATAAGGAAAAGTCAATATAGTGTCTTGGCTTGAATGAAGTGAAGACTCTGAAGATCATTCATCTCTCTACAAATTTGTGGAATCATGAATTATGGGTTCAAGGTTTTATAATTCCATGAAAAGGGGAGAAGGATACTCTGAAGAAGAGTGATATATAAATATTGGATTTATTAGTGAACATTAGGAAGATAAACTTGGTTACGTTTATCTTGGTAATGATTTTGAATGTCAAGAATGGGAATTTGAAGTCTCAAATTATTATGTATCTAGAAATCCTTTCAATTATTATTGTTCTTTACCATCATTCATTCAAAATCCCATGCAGTTCCAAGACAGAAAATTACAAAGTGATGTTTCGAAGTGATAACACCTTAATGATAATGAAAATTGGGTTTTACGGTGAATCCATACAATTCTATGATCTTTCTAAAGAAGAAATAGATTCTTCATCAAAGAAGCAAAAGTTGGCTAAAACCTATAAGGGAGTTGGAAGGAAGAAAAAGGATAAGAATCTGGAAGAGAAAACAAAAACTAAAGTGGCCAAGAATACTCAGTCAGCACTTCCAAAGCCAATGAAACAAAATGTGTATCCTGATAAAATAGTGTCTATGTGGTGAGAGGATACGAAAAACCAGAAGGAAGGGGAGCCTCTGTTTTTATTGGACTCTATAGATGAAAAACATAGAAGGAAAAGTTAGGTGAGAATCATGAAAAGTAAGAAAAAGAAAAGAATAAAAGGAAGAAGTTTTCAGAAGTTGAAGTCTTTCAATATCTTCTCAAGTCTACTGAAAGAGCCTCTCAGGAAATTCTTGTACCAGAATATTTTTTATTAGAACCATTAACAAAGACTCTGATAACTAAAGTTGTGATTCTAGAATCACATCATGAAAAAGAAATTGTTGATGAAGAAGAAGTGGAAGAGGAAATAGAAGAAGGTTTAGAGAAAGAAGAAGAAGGAAATGAAACTGATGATATTATAAGGAATGTTAAAGACTACCATGATAAGGAAAGTCCATCTATAAAATTATAAATTCAGAACTCTCAGGTCGAATCCATAAAAATTTCTACACCAGGAAAAGATGATAATGGTGAAGAAGAAGTGAATCGTCTAATAGATGATGAAAGTAGTAATCATGATTTTATTCATCCAGAAGATCTAGTGGATGATGAAGAGAAATAATAAGTTAAAGAAGATAAGAGTGTTCATATATCTAATAGTGAGCATGAGTCTCACAATGAACAAGACATCATTCCGAAAGCTGATAAGGGAAACCAGGTGGTAGTAGATACTCCAAGTAAATCAGTGGGGAAGATGAAAGATGTTGTTGATTCATCAAAGAGGAAATATCAGGATATAGAAAAAGAATCCTCACCAAACAAACAATCAACTTCAGAGTCATCTTCCCTCAGACATGACTTCGTTGTTCAGTAATTGAAAAATCTGGTGGTTACTATTTCTTTATTCCCAAGCATAAATTCAAGATGCCAGACGATTCATCATATGATAAATTAGATGTCAGATTAAGTTTCCATGGTGATGGAAAAACGTGTTTCACTAGAGGCATATTTCAAGACCTTCCTCATTGGTTATGAGGCTCATAAAATATCTTGTATGAAGATGAAAAACATTTCAAAGAAGATGATTTAAGAAAATAGAATCTTTGTTGAATTTCATGATAATTTAAAGGATGCATTTGATATCAAATATGGTAATATAAAGGACCATTCAAATAATTTTGAGTAAAAG
This sequence comes from Viscum album, assembly GCA_963277665.1. Classification (NCBI taxonomy): domain Eukaryota; kingdom Viridiplantae; phylum Streptophyta; class Magnoliopsida; order Santalales; family Viscaceae; genus Viscum; species Viscum album. Next base: position 827,952 of record CAUJRU010000254.1, read on the forward strand.
TTAAGACATTATGTGACTACTCAGAAGCACAAAGATAGCAATTTGAATAGAATTTTGAATTCGGTGGAAATGAATTGGAAGAGGGAAAGAGATCTCAGAATTGATGTTTAAGAGAATATTTCTAAACAAGAAAGAGTCTTGAATGTTCAGGCAGACATTCCTAAGGTTCAAGAAAAAATAATTCAAGCCTTATTGATGATAACTGAAGATCATGATCAGTTGCTAAAGAATGCATAAGATGATCACAAAGAGCTCAAGAATCTAAAAACTATTGTGAAGAAACTAATGCCTAAGGAGAAATAAGGATAATTTATTTCCATTCCAATATTTTGTTGTATTTTCTTCATTGTAAAAATTCATTCAATCTTAATGAATATTTTGTTTTTCTCCATATATTTGGTTGCTTAGTACTAATGTTTTAGGTACCAATTTATTCATTCCCTCTATTTCTTTTTGAAAATCACGAATGGGAGAAAGGAATGATAGGAAGAATACAAAGTAAAGAAGATATTTCCCTAAGTAATGGGGAGTTTATCTGGAGGAATGTTCTTATCAATGATGTTTATCGAATGTAAGAAAATGAAAAATATCATTCAGGAAATCAAGAATATGATCTTTAGTGATTCCAAAGCCTAATGGGGTGTTATTAATATTAAATATGATCTATAAGTAGAGGGAGATAGGTTTTTTATTTTCATGTCTATAAAATTTCAATGATCTTAGATTATTTTTAGTAAGGATGTTTGTGCTTCCCAAATAGAGAGAGATTATTGAGTCAATAAGGTTTTTTAATGCTTTTCCATTTCTTTATGTTTTGAAAATCACAAACACTCTATATCAAGAAAAATTTCATTTCCCATAGAATGTATCTTTTTAATGAAAATTTTCATTCCTAAGGAAATTGTTTCTCTATCATTGTTTTCATTGTTCACAGTTTAGTTTCACTAAACCTAACACTTTTTATTTCTAAGTGCAAGATGTAGTTTTATCTCTAAATCTTGGGAATTCTTTAAATACAGAGATATAAAGTATTCTTTCTTCAGGTTATGAATTGAGATTCCAAATAATCTAAAATTCAAGTACCAAATTCTATAATATTTAGATTCTGAATTCAATGAAATTCAGATTCTCTATTATCTGAAATTCATATTCCGAATTCTCTGAAATTTAGATTCTGAATTATCTAAAATTAAAATTTCTAATTCTATGAAATTTAGATATGTAATCCTAGGAAATAAATATTCCTAATTCAAGGTAATTCATATTCCGAATTCTATAGATATCTAATTTTTAATTCTCTGAAATCCAGATTCTAAATTCCATGAAATTTAGATACCAAATTCATTGAAATTTAGGTTCCAAATTCCTCGGAATTCAGGTTCCAAATTCTTTAGAATTCATACTCCTAATACTTTTATAATTCAGGTTCTGAATTCTATACAATTCAATCTTGGAATTCCTCATAATTCAGGTTACAAATTCTTTAAAATTCAGACATCAAATTCCTTAGAATTCGATTCTGAATTCGTTTGAATTTAGACTCCAAATTCTATAGAATTCCTTTTCTGAATTCCATAGAATTCAAACTCCGAATTACTTATAATTTAAGTTCTAAAATCCTTATAATTCAAACTCTTAAGTCTCTAGAATACTGATTCTGAATTCCATGAATAACAGAATCCGAATATTCATGAAATATAGATTCTGAATATTTTTCCCCTAGACTCCGATCATTATTTTTCCATAGACTCTGGAAAATAGAATTGGTTGAGCAACTGTATTTTACTTACTCTTGTCATAGTTATGAAATTATATAGTGCATTCTATTTCTAACTAACCATTGTTTGAGTGAAACATGTACACGTCCCTCTGAAATTCAAGTAAATATATGACCATTGGAAGAGGTAGCTGACCATTGGAGAAATTCCTATAAATAAGAGCTCATTTGAATGAGCTCAAAAAAAAACTGACTGATCTAAAACTCTAGATATTACATGTTACTGAAGTGATTTCGAAAGAGATAGACTCTCATGCCTTATGCGTACTAAACATATTTTTCATATTAATTCGTATGACTATGATTTTTGTTGTGTACAATCGAGGGCTTCCAGGGATAGGAAGACAAAAGATTCAACTACCTTAATGTTCGTGGACTTACTTGATAAGTAAGACATAGGTGTCGACTACCTTGATGTTTGAGGGCTTTAGGGAATAGAATAATAGAATATGATATTCCAATAGATGGATTACTCTAGTGTGGGTAAGACAAACATTCTTGAAAGAATAATTCAAGGGACCATTATCCAAGTCGTTGGATACCCTACTCATTAGGTTAAAGGATTTCATACTTGTTACTTCTACTGTTTCATGTTTGTTTTCCACTTCATATTGATTAATAAGGAATGTATAATTATCATATACATTCTTGTACTTTTATACTCATATTATTAGGATTCTAAACACTTTAAAGTAGAATCTTTTTCCTTGTAAACATTTCTGAAGTTTAATTTCCGGAACCATATTTCTGGAATCCTGCAAGTTTGTAGAACTATGTGGTTTTTGGAATTTACTTAGATTTACATTGTTAAACATATTTTTCCCCATGGATGAAAATGTAGGTTTTATAATCAAATATAATGGCTCCAAAACAATTTTTAAAGTGTATAATTCACCCCCCCCCATCTTGTATATTGAGCATCTACATCATTATATCGATCCTACAGTGGTGACACAAATTGATGGGTGAACGTTTTATTGGCTACTGTGATCACAAGAGTCTCAGATATATCTTCTAACAGAAGGACCTGAACCTAAGATAGAGATGATAGATAGAGTTCTTCTAAGACTCTGACTTTGAGATATTGTACACTCTTGGGTAGGGGAATGTAGAAGTAGATGCACTCAACAGGAGGGCTGGTCTATAGCTGCTGTGTGATGTGAAAGAGCATCTAGTCATGTTGTAGTTATTCATTAAAGGTAGATATCGAGAAACTTACCTCCAGTATATGATTGCCATTCACCCACTTCTTTAGTGAGTTTGAGAGGCACAACTTGGGTATGTTGACTGTGATTCCCGACGTGCTATGACATCTACAGGATAGGCTCCGGAGGAATTTTATGAAGGTGTAGATATTGTCATCCTCTTCAAAGAATGCACTATGGTACCAGTGACGCTACGGGAGGAGGTATTGAGGGAGTTCTATACATCTCCTTTAGAGGTACATCGTGGAGTGTTGAACATGTACTAGGACCTCCGACGTCAGTACTGGTGGTAAGGGATGAAGAAAGAAGTGATAGAGTTTGTATTCCAATTCCACACTAGTCTGCATGTGATAGTCAAGCATCAGGTACCAGTAGGCTCCGCTAATCCACCTAAGGTACATACTAGAAGTGGGATGGTATATCATTGAAATTCATGACTGGGATAACACGTACATCTAGGGGCCCAGATTCCATCTGGGTGATCGTTGACCGACTCACCACGTTGGCCAACTTCCAAACCATTTGAGGGAACGATCAATAGAATGTTTGGGATACCTCTACGTGCAAGATATAGTGCGACTTCCCAGAGTTCCATCAATTATCATCTTGGACCACGACACTTGTTTTATATCCCACTTGTGTAAGGGATTGTTGGAGGCATTTAGAAATCAACTACATTTGAGAAATTCCTTTCACCCTCAGAATGATGGTCTGATGGATCGGACCATACAAACACTTGAGGAGATGATTCGTTCTTGGTCCTCAATTTCTACCATAGTTGGAAGGACCACCTGTCCCTAGTGGAGTTCTCATACAACGATACTTATCAATACACCTTCATCATGGCCCCTTTTGAATCTTTTTATGGGAAAACATGATGATCACCTCAATGTTACCTAGACCAAGAGGAGTGAGAACTTATGGGTCCATAGTTGTTACATGCTACCACCGAGGATGTGGATATCATCGAGGGGAGGATTAAGTCTACACAGAGTTGGAAGAAATTTTATGCCAAAAGGAGACAGAGACCCTTTGATTTTTAGTTGGGAGACCTTGTCATTCTACGATTCTCACCCCGACGAGGATTGCAGTGGATTGGTTGGGGCAGAAAGCTATCTTTATACTTCATCGGACCTTTCTAGATCCTGATCAGAGTATGTGAGGTGGAGTACCATCTATCTCTTTCCTCACAGATGCACCAGGTGCATAATTTGTTTCACCTGTCGGAGCTAAGGAGATACGTGCATGATCCATCATACGTTATCAACTGGGAAGAGATGGTCATCGGTGATGGGGAAACGTTTGTAGAGTTCCAGGTGGAGATAGAGGATCAATAGGACTGGGTCCTTTGTGGATAATTGAATCCTCTGGTGCGAGTTTGTTGGTATCTTGGAAATATCTTGGAGATCAAATGGGAGTGGGAGGCTTAGATAAATTCTCAGAAATGCCAATTGTTTCCCTAGTTTTGTTGTATATTTCAGGGATGTAAATCCCTAAGGTGGGGAGAATGTAAAGACACAAAAATTCCATATAAATGATTTTTTAAATAATATGGATTTATTATGAGTCATCAAAAATTGGCATCATGTGATTTTGAGGCCTGGTGTGCCCAGAATGGATTTTAATCCATTTTAAGGTACATTCAGTAAACATGCGGGTGGTGATTTATATATTTTGAACCAGTGCTCGGAATAAAAATATGAGGGCATTGTTCAATCCTACCACTAGGATTTTTTAAGGGATGCTTCACTTCGACTATAGTAGGTCAATAGAAAAATTTAAATTTTGGACTTTACAGAAAAAAATTAAATGAAATTACAAGTTATTTTATTTTATTTTTTCCAGCAGATGAGAAGTAGTGGTGGGACTGATGGGTTGTCAAGACAATTAATATATTGACCCTCCAACTTTGTAACCTCAAATTTGCATCATTAATTTCGATTCCTAAATGAACTTCCTTAATGACATGCAACAAGGGTGGTTTCCCCTACTATTTAGATGGATCTCAGTGTGGGGTTTTGACACGGATTCCTCTAGTGAGGAACCTATGGAAAAGCCTTGCGGCAACATCCACTAATGGATGATGGAAGCTTCGGAGGTGATGATCTGAGATTGATGTATTATGAAGACATCACTCTGACGAGGACTCTCCTTCCACCAACGACCACAATACCTCTGACAGATCACGAGGTAAGGGGTTTATTTTATTGTAGTTATCTAGGATGTATTATTTCCTTCTTCTTGTTATCATGTTAAAAAGGAGGGAATTGGCCAAAAAAACAAGGCCCGGACCCTCAACCGCTTCTTTCATATTACGTTATTCAGGGGAAAATTTATCAACACGTTAGATTCTAGAATCTGGAAGCCTTGTAGTGACAGTGGAGTCCTTGGGAACCTTTAGATGCTAACAGAAGTGAAAACAAAGCACTGAAGTGTCACTAATACCCCACGGAAGAAGCGCTGACATGGAACTAGTGTTGGGGTGCTGAAAACCATTGCCGACAGAAAACAGCGGTTTCAAGCAACCGTCGACCACCATAGAAGAGAGGCCATGCCCGACACCATGGTGGTCGGACGGGCAGCCGATAGCGGCCTAACGAGGAGGTAGAAGCGATGCACCACGCTGAAGGATGTTGCAGATTTAAAGCCATAGTTTAACTAGTAAGGTAAATGACTTCTGTGGGTCCTATGGGTGAGAGGGTGGGGCCATGTGGCACTGCTAATTAATGTAGTTGAACGTCTCCACTGAGCCGTTCGGGAGCAACAGACTGGGTGACCATGATGGGTGGCGCCAGTAAGAGGGTTGAGCCCGTCGTGGCCCGGACGTGGCCAGTTCAGGATAGGCTGGGTTGACCCTAATAGGGTCGGGTCGGCCTAGACCGAGCTGGGTATGGTCGGCCGACTGGGTCGGACCGGAATCAAACACCTCTCAGGCTCAGTTATGATTAAGTGACTCTATTATGTGAACTAGACATATATTTGGTGAACTATCTGTGGAACTAGGATTCTTGGAGTGTTACGGCCTTCTACAGATAGTCCAGTAGAGTTTTTTTAGAGAATTGGAGTATGGATGGGTTGGATAGACCCAAAATCCAACCAGGCCCTCGGCACAAAAATGCCAATAACTTACTGATCTGGAATCCAGTTGATGCACTGTCTATTGCATTGGAACCCTTATGATGTGATATATCATTAGCTTACTTATTCATGGGAATTCATGCCAGTTGAAATATGACTGATGTAATGAGGAGTGGTTCTCCCAGATTCAAGGGTTCTATGAGAAATAATCCAGTGGCTGACATTGAGGAGGAGGTTGGAGACAGATCATACAGAGGTTAGTACCAAGTGATCCTTTATGGGTTATCACCTAGCGATCCTATGTGGATCAGAACTGAGAAATACTATCTAGACTAGAACTTAGAGATCCAAAGTTGATCAATAGTACACTACCCGATGAGGACCATCCATAGAGTGGCCCATCATGGATCAACAATATAACGATCCTGTGTGGGTCAGATACTATGTGGTTCATTGCTCAGTAATCTTGTATGGGTCTGTAGATACAGATCATGTGTGAGTAATATCCTATATGGGTCTTTCGGGAGTTAGTACCTATCAACTCTTGGTGGGTCAGATCCTATATGTGTCTTGCTGAGGTTATTACCCATTGATCATTTGCGAGTCACACTCTGTATTGTCAACAGCAATGCCTCTCCACAGAATAAGATTATCTTGCTTCTTGAATAATCATATGTACTTATGTGATTTACTATTACCAACTTTGAGCTGTTTATTTTCCTTTGTGCTTTTTGATTGATATCATGAATTTTTGTTTTTCCTTTTTCTTATTCTGAGAGACATTCATGGGTATTGTGGTCCCCAATGGGTATTTTTATACTCACACCTGCATGAGATTATCCCACACCTTTTTGTGTCTTATGAAGACGACGAGTATCTTGGTTGAGACTTAAGGGAGATAGGACCATGTGGTTTACAGAGGATATTGGTTGATGTGGAGAGAATTGGAGACGAGTTGTATCTACCCTTTATGTAGGATCCTCGGTTGAAAATTCCCAGAGTGGTTTGCTATTTTTTAGTTGTAGTTGTACCTTTCAGTTGGGATTGTATTCCGAAACCTTTACATTATTTACACACCTATACCACTTCAGTTTTAATTCGTGGTTTCATCTTGTTGTGTTCCTGGATTGTGTGTTTGTACATGTTTAATGGAAATTCATTCCCGTTGTAGGGATACACCTTTCTGGTGAAAGTCCCCAACCCCTGACATATGGAAGGCAGACATTGGTTAATCACGGCATGGGCCCCAGGGGACGGGTCCTGAAAAACACATTTTACAAGCAGGTTTATAACCACATGTAAAATCATGTTTAATGATATCTTACTATATCGCATCATTAGATAAAAGATGCATCGAATGGCTATATAATTTTTATCCCCATAATTCACTACATGTTTAAAACATTCCTCATATATCTAAAAATCTACTTAGTTCATGGAAAAATATTTTTTGTCATCAGATATTTGTATTGAGTAATGAAAATATATTTAAAAATATTTCCCCATATAAAAAAAATTAACGGAGATCACCGTATATAAAAAATAGATATATTTTTATAAAATCATATCAATGATAAATAATTTTGTTATTTTGGGGAAATTTAATGTCCAATGATGATAAGAAATTGAATACTTAGTGTTAAAGGTAATGAAATCCATAAATAATAGCAATGTGAATATTAATATTTTCTTCACTCAAAGTGATAAAAAACCATCCAGATGAAAAATAGGAAGATATCAATAGAACATATCCCTATTAAATTATATGTAAAATAATGGTTTTTAACCATTAAACAAAAATATATGCCATAAAAAATTTAAAACTAATCTTGAGGAAAATATATTTTTAATTTTTAAAATATAATTTTATTAATAAAATTTCAAAAAATGTATTAAAAATAATTTTCTTATAATATAAACATTAAAAAAATTAATGGATTCTTCAAATATTGAGTTTCCCAAACTATAGGAAATTATCAACATTTCTATTATATTAAAAAAATTTCATTCAAAATTTTAACAAAATACTAACATGCCTTATTTTGGAAATGAAATGAATCTTTCTTTTAAATTTTTTTAAAAAAATTTAAAAATAATAAATAAATTTTTTAATAAATAATTTATAAATTTTAAAAAACATATATAAATTTTTCTTTTGGAAATCACGGTTTTAGAATAAAATGTATTTTTGACCGACAAGATAAATGTTTTTGAATATTCCTAAAAGTATTTTAAAAATTATTTTAAGTACCAAAGAGTGGGAAAAGGTTATGTTACTTGAAAATTTTATGAATAAAAATATTATAATAAAATTAATTAGTTTTATTAAGGTATCATTAAATAATTTCATTAAATTGAAATTCAATAATTAATAATATCGATTTGAATGATATTTTGATGCAAACACTTATAATTATAATAGTGTTTACGTCCAAATTAATAAATTAATCAATATTTTATAAAAAACAAAAATAAATATATAGAAAGGGAAAATATAATATATGCTAATAAAAATTCATCTCACACAGAATCATCAAATATCAAAGATGATAAAGAAGTAATATAACCCAATAAAAAAATTAGTTTTGAAATTCATTACCACTTCGTAACACTTATGTCATATACCCATGAATAATATAATAAAATTTAAAATATAAAATACCATGAATTATTATTGAATAATGATATTCCTTGTCTAAGGGTCAGTATATATAACATATAAAATAAACTAGGTCTATAACATTACAATATGAATCAATGTAAAGAAATTGAGAAGAAGTACCTTACCACATGATTCCTTTGGGTTAAAAGAGCAATAACCTCTTATATTGTAGTTTTAAACAAGTTAATAATTATAATAAATAATATTTATATTTATAATATTTTATATGATCATTTTATAACATATTATCTTATTTTCATTTATAATCTTTCATTATTTTCATTGTTTAAGATGTCAATTGCCATGTTTTCATATTCATGGTCTGTTATAAAAATTCCATTTCATTTGAATGTTATATTATTTCATCATATAATGAATAATAATATTAAAAAAATATTATATTTAGACATAAATTCTACTTTTTATACCAATTAAGAAATATGGTTTTGAAAAATGTATTATTTCACAATCATGGAGATTGTTGGTCATCAAATGGCATTAATAAGATTTCTATTTTTTTATGATTTTTATTAAAGGGATGTAATTAATATTTTATATTCCCATAAGGATAAGAATTTCATAAATAACATATTTTTTTCTTTAAAAATTCTTATTTATATCATCCATGTGGTGTGGTGATGAAAATAGAGTCACATCTCTTCAGGAAGGATGCAGTCCACACGTACACAAATGATGCAATAATATTTAAGTGGAGAAAAAGGAAAGATAAAAATGTATATTATCCGATAATAATGATAAATATGTCATTAAAGTAATAATTATTTCATGTTTATAACATATAATCATTATCTTTTTCTTTATTACCTTCCTAGTAAATGTTACTGAAAACTGAATCACATAACTACGTGAGGTTGTAATCTGTCATACACACGAGTGACATTATCATGTCTCCAATGGTATGGAAAGTAAAAAAAGGAATATATGATTTAATGTATTAATAGATATAATTATGCTATAAATAAAATATATATACTTTATATATATCATAATTCCCAACTATGACAGGTGTTGATAGAAAACCTTTCAGATTAGTTTATGATGTGGAATTCGTAAGTACATACCGGTGATTTTATCGTATCCCATTTAATAGAAGAAGAAATAGCTATAGGACATGAAGATAACATTAAAAAAATTAATATAGGGAATCTAATAAGGTTATTATATTATCTTGGTTTAACAATAATTTTGGAAGTTCGGGAATAAAATAATATAAAATAAGTATTGTTGAAGATTGCTACCTCTTCTTGAGGTATTATCCATAGGGCTTCAAAATAATGCTTACAATGATGAGTTTATTTCCAAAATAAGGCCTGTCGGAGGAGACTAGGGATTTTGGGAAGTGATTTTGGTTTAAAATTTCTGAAATGAAATGATTTTTATTTGTGAAGAAGATATTGATGGTGTGTATATTTATTAGTGAGGTGAGTATCCCACTTGTAATTATTAAAAAGAAAAAGATATACCATTATTTTTCACCTTACAAAATGGTAAAAAGTTGATTAATATAAAGATTTATACATTTTAATGTCACAATAGGGATAAAAAATATATATTATACTTGTTTTAGTTCATTTTATCCCTTCTATTTTTAGTTTAACCCCAAAGAAACACATTTTTACCTTAACCAAGATAAAAAACATTTAATGTTTTTTTAGTATTCATTATGGTAAATAATCATGTTGAACTTATTAGAGAATATATATTTTTATAATTTCAAAAATTTAATCTATTTTTCAAAAACAAATTCACATAATTGGAATAAATAAATCTAAAACTAATTTTTCAGACATGATGAGAAAGTTAGTTTTCAAAGATAAAATGTTCAAAAGTTTACAAAGATTATATATAAAAACTATATTTGAAAATGATTCATATAGTTAAACTAGATTATCATACATGGATATTATATATTTTTAGATAAAATATTTTTATATTACACAAACACATACTGGAGAACCATAATTGTTTAATGTATATGGGGACTTTGAAAAAAATCATATAATACGTTGAAAGATCTTCAATGTTTCCCTAAAATATCTTGGCATCTCATAAACTTCATTAACATAACATATATACAGCATTTTATCATAACCATTGGAATGGAAAAGTAAAAAAGGGTGATCTCAGATGCATAGTAAGGGTAAACACAAGAGATATAAATCTATGATAATATTAATGTATAAAATAATCATAAGGGTATATGACAATGATCCTAACCTATGAAGTTCATACTCAATTTTTCATTGGTCAAAAACATGGGTCAAGGAATAATTATTGGTAGATAAAAGGACATTAATCATAAAGTAATCAAAGAAAATGATCCTTAGATCATAAAATTTTCATAAGAGAAATATGTTTCACAAACACAAAATCATAGGAAGTCATAAATCATGGGTACCCACCTATACATTCATTACATGTTAGTCTTGGGATAACCAACCATATACATGATTTGGACATGGGATGAAACCTGTTTACCCAATTTTGGGGTTGGTTTAACAACATATGTACCCTCATTTTCTAGCATTGCCTAACCACAAATGTACCCTCATTTTCAGGCATTGTACATCCACCCATGTAACCTCCTTTTAAATCATGGGAGAACCACCCATGTTCGATTTGATCTCTTAAAACATTTATAATTATCCAATTAATTTGAGAAATATATAGGTAACACCCATCACATAATTAAAATCATACACATGTGTTCTTTAATATCTTATTCAACCATCTGATCCAAACCAATGAAATTAAATGATTTTTATATACATTTTCTCATATCATAACATATGAAAAAGTGATTGGTTTTTTAATAATTTCATCATTTTTTAACATCTGAAAAAAGAATTTTTTCTTAATAATAATTATATCATGGTATAACCCATTTAAGTGAAATAGGTTTCATGAATATCACATTATCACAACAACAAACCTTTTGATAAATAATAGAAGTGTTATATATGGATAAAATACCTATTAAATGAAGAATAACATGAAATTGTTTCTTCTTAGATGGAAAATAATTTTAAAATATTATGTGTCATATTTATTTAAGAAAATATATTTTAATTATTTTTAAATATAAACCATTTTTATTATCATTTTCATTAAAAAACATGAAAACAAAAAATGAAGATTTTCGATAATTGAAAACCTTTATTCTGTATAATATCCTTTTCTCTTTGAGAACACAATTTAAAACATACAAAAATTAAAAATACATTCATTTTGAAATAATTTAATTAAAATATATAAATTTTTAAAAACAATATTACCAAAATTTCTCTGAAAATATATTATAATACTTTAATATAATCATTAAATCAATGAATGCACATGATATCAAGAAATATTATTGATTCCATTAATGTAAAAACCTATTCATTCGATAACTATAGTAAAATACATATAAGATTTTTTTGGAAAATGAAATAAATATTCCATTAAAAATTATAAAATTTAAATAACTGATAAAATATTTTTTTTTCAAACATTTAAATATTGTCAAAATGTATTTGGAAAAAATTTTCATATATCTTGATTTTTATCGAAAAATACACATTTTATTAAAATAATTATTTTGAACTCTTAGGTATATAACGATAGGAAAATGAATGGAAACATTTATTTTAATATCATATTAGATGGTGAGTAAAGGTAATGTGTTTCTTGGGAGTTGGATAGTAATAATTTATCATTATAAATATAGTCACAAACAATCTTGATAAATGGTGAGATTGTAACACAAAATATTCTCCATGTTTTTATCATTGAATCATAACCCCCATTAAGGGATAAAATACAGAAGAACATAAAAATCATAAATATAAAAGAAATATTAAATTCCAAAGTTGTTTCATATACACCTGTTGAAATAAAATAGGTTCTCAAAAATAACAACAATCTCGAATAATGGAAGTTGATTTAAAATTACCATATAGATATGGTAAAATTTGAACCATAAACCCCATTAACGAGATATCATAAAATAGTTTTACAAATAAAAATAATATTAAAGAGAATCTGAATAAAATAAATTCATGTGATTTATATATAATGCAGAAAAAACATGTGATTAATGTGGAATTTTCCTCATAGAAAAAAAGTGAGACAAAAATATATTACTAGTTAATTATCATTTGATTGGTAACACCCATGAAAGAGATATCCTAAAAGGGGTACGTAAATAGTAATTATTTTTTAGAAATTAATCAAATGATAGATTTATGGGTATAATACACACCTCATAAATGAAACATTTGTGAATATTTCAGGTGTCTCATAAAAAAATAAAAGTGGGACAAAAATCAATTACTTTAAGTCATGAATTATTTCATACTCATGAAGAAAACATATATAATATAAAAATTATTATTATAATAATATTAAAAAATATAATTTTTATTTATCATAACTTATTTTTGTAGGACCTTTAATTACCAATTTATTGAAATTCCATGTTAAATTTATATTTTATGTAATAATAGCATTGTATTTATTATGTGTTTTGATTTTTTATATTTTGGATCCACAAAATTAGATCATAGTTCCATAATATAAAAAATAATATCCACTAATTAAATATTATATATATTATGAATACTTTTATTAAAAGTAATTACCATTATTTGTTGATTGAAAATGTCATACACCATTCAGAAAGATTGTAAGTCATATATACGCATGAACATTAGTTCAATTTAAATTTTAGATAGAATTAAATTATTTTATAAGATCTATTAACATTATATAATAATTTCTAAATTTATATGTCACAAATTTTTATTAAACTCGTCCCCAAAACCACCATTTGAGTGTAATCAAATTACATCTTTTGGTGAGGTATGCACACGTGTGTCTTAATCGTATTCCAAAAAAATTAATTATGTAGATATTTTTTATATAAAATTTTAGGAAGAATAATAAATCCCTAAATATAAAATATTTAATAATAATACGTGATTATATCCAAATCTGATTGGTGGTATTAGAGAAACAAATTATATCAGTTTGTAAGCTTGTAGTCTTCCTTACATAATAATGATGAGTTCGTAACACATTTAATGGAAGAATAGATGGATTTAGGTCAATAAAATTACATTTAAAAATCTTATTATTTTTCTAAATACTAAGGATATTATGTAGTCCTTTTCTCATATGAATTGAATGGGGTGGAAGATGAAATAAAAAAATAATGATCGTTGATCAACGTTACTTCTTCTTTGGGTATCCTCGGTAGGTTTTAATTAAAATCCATATAAAATTAATTTATTAAAAAAATATTTCGTGTATGGTATAGGGAAATAATTGAATATGTAATTTGGCAATTTCCTGGAAAAAGGTTTTCTATGTGTTTTTAAGAGATGATAGGGTGAATCATTTTAATATTGGGGGGAGGATATAGTAGGTAGTTTTGAAATGAATTGAGTTCCCTCACATTATCCAGATGTCATAAGGTAAAAAATATTCATTACTATAATTTTTATTTGGAAGGGTAAAAATATATTTTCCAATAGTTTTTATATAAATGTATTTGTCATTTTCACCCTTATCTTTTTTGTTTAACCCCTAGTAAACCCATTATGACCTTAAGAGTGCTAATTTGTTTTTTATAGAATCATCTATTCATTTTGGAAAAAATAAATCTTACCTTATTAGATAACATAACCTCTTCTGATTCAAAATTTGAAAATCTTTTTTACAAATTTTATTTACATAATTGGAATGATTTAATCTGAGATGTATCCTATAGATGTGTTGAGAAAGTAAGTTTCTATAGAAAAAATGTTCAAATTTTTATAAGTAATTATATATAAATTAAATATCATATTGATTATAATGACCTAAATGGTATTAATAGATATATAATTGAATAATTTTAACATTAAAAATATTAAAAATAATTAAAATCTATAAATAAATTAAATAAAATTTAGTTTTTGAATAAAATTCTCTATTTTTTTCTATTCATAGAAAAATGGAACTTTTCTAAAAAACATAAAAGTCACCATATGTTATTTTTTACATTATCATATAATATTAATGTGATTTTTAATAAATAAAATTATTTTTTGTTGAATTAAATGACATATTATGTATTATGTATATAAAAAACACATTCACTTTTTTGTATTATTATATAAAATAGAGTTTAAATATATATTAAGCTTCATGGTCATATATTATATATAGTCTTTGAATAATGATCGTATGAGTATTATAAATATATGTTTTTTGAAATTTACAATTTTAATAGAAAAAGGAAGAAACTTCCTCAACAAGTAAGATAGTATCCTACAGATCCCATTTATCAGATCTTCTAAGGAAGATAACATTATGGGGATTTCATCTTGGCTAACCCCAAGATGATATCAAACAATCTATTCATGTGTGAAACTATTTGTTCAATAATTTCAAAATCAACTCGATCATAGCCCTGGCAATGCACACCAAACAACCAAATAAAAGTCTCACTGTCATGCAACATACCCTTATGGTGCTTTCTGGTTTAATAAAGGGCTATGTATCAAGACCCTAAAAATATGAATGTTTATGTAGTATATAATAATTAATATAATTTTGTTTCCTTATTGTTACATTATAAATGATTTTTATTTTGATAAAATAAAACACAAATTGTATATTTGGGTAATAATAAAATTAAATTAGGTTATTTATGAAATAATCGATTTTAAAATAAATAATATTTTAATTAAATATTATTATCATTAACTTTTTATTGAACATAAATGATCATATATTTTTTAAGAAGTCAAATGTGTTTTCTATAAGGTTACAAAACATGTTACTGTAAAAACCATTATTCATGAATAAAGATATGGTTGCTAATTTAAATGTGGAAATTCATATATTTAAAAAAACATTGATAATATAAATATTATATTTACAATAAGATTTTCAAAAGTATCAAATTGATATTTTTTCATAATTGTTTGATCATGTCAAATTTTAGGGTAAAATTTATGTATGGTATGAAAATGTGGTCTGATTTTGTACATCCCTCATACTTCCATTTTATGTCCATTTGATTAGATACCTCTCTCACTCTCATTAATACCTCCCATTAACATTTATTTCCCTCATTATGCTACCAATATTTAACAATGATTTTTCATGCCAAACAAATGTGTCGTTAATACACTTACTCATTTCCTACCAAATGTGTTCACATTTTTATACCAATACTTCATTGAATTTTTTTAGTTTCATGTATGTATTCCACACGCCATTACCATGGAATAAAATGTGATAAAAAATTATTCCATGTTCCGTGACTTACGTGGCACACTTATCCATTTTAATGAAATCAAACTGAAAGGTGAACTATGAATTATATAGCACTCTAATGCATTTGGGTAGTGTTTTATTTGCAAGAGACATCATAAAAGGGATTAGAGAGTGAACGTAATCCATCAGTAGAAATTTTCCATTAGGATGACTTGTCTTTCATCATTTACCTATCTTTATGAATCTATGTTAAAACTGGTTTCTATCATAATTCGTGTTTCTTTTAGGTTATCACATTATATCTTGCCTCATTGTTTAAGACTATGATTCGCACCCATTTTATCCCTCATTGGTATTCCTATTGTCTAAAATGTAATACATTCATCATATTATTTAATTTTTACTACCTTACAGGGACATATAGCTCTCTCATTTCATATGTATGTCCCTAGCTATTCCCATGTAGTTTTATGTACAATGGAATGATATAATTATATAAGGAGGTTTTCAGTAATTTTGATGTACCTCATGTGTAAGTAGGTGTGTAGTGTAAATAATTCTCAAAGAATCTATATGTATTGATCTTCTTAGATTGTATTACTTTCACTATTATGAAATAAATAATGATATAATGTGTAGTATAGAGAAGGGTTTTCATAGTGGTTTTTAGTAGAAAATTTTAGTAATTTTAGGGATTAGAATTTGAAAACACAAGTGAAATTACAAGATATGAGACTAAACATAAGAATACATCCCAATATTTTTTATAGTATAGTGTAATTAGTTTCCCTATAAATAAATCCCTATTTGGGTGATACATGTGGATGTGGCTCTGGCACAAATGTATCTATGGGAAAATACCAAAAGCATTGCATTGGGATATACTCAATTAGGAAATGGTGCATGAAAATATGCCTTGCAACACATATAGTTTATCATTCCTTTGAGATATGAATTTTTAAATACAAAGTAGCATTATGAAACATTATTAGGAGGAAATTCGCATAAGTTTATATGATATAAAATTGATAATGGATGACATATATTAAATACTAGAAATTTATATGTCAAGGAATAACTATCTTATATAAGTTATCACAGTAATTTTAA
Source organism: Viscum album (assembly GCA_963277665.1). Classification (NCBI taxonomy): domain Eukaryota; kingdom Viridiplantae; phylum Streptophyta; class Magnoliopsida; order Santalales; family Viscaceae; genus Viscum; species Viscum album. The sequence goes on from CAUJRU010000254.1 coordinate 845,053, forward strand.
TGAATTCTCATTAATGTGTCTCATATTCTTTGAAAATAATCAACCCTAATTTCTATTTTGTATTATGTCGATAATTAGATCTAGAATAAAAAATGAATGTTTGGGTTAGCATCCATAGTTATACACATTCCTTCATATCATGTTATTTCAGAATAACTATTGAAACACGACCACAAATAATGGAATTATTGTTTTTAGTGACAATAGATAATGGGTAAATTATTCCATCCAATGTATATAACACCTCCCATGTCCAAATTTGTGGGTTGAACTTCCTTGAGAACCTTTTGATGATCCCTTTAGTAAATTTGGATGCAATTTTGGGCATTTATTATCTTTCACTATATTAATCCATAAAATATTTTTTTACGATGATATTACTCTTTGTATTACAAATTATCCTCCAATTCTATATAATTTCAAGGAGGTTGATGAATCTTATATATCACCAACATCACAATAATGGTTATTATTTCCCAAATAAAACTGTAAATAGATCAAATAATCAATTCTATGGAAAATAAAATCCATGAAGACATATTATTTATGAGAGAATATGATGAATTGTTTCATTAAAAAATTTCATTTTTCCTCATGAGAGGTTGAATTTCTAATGGATTGTATACCAAGGGAATTTATATTATACAAGACTCCATAATAAATGGTTTTTGTTTTATTTATAGATGATTATCTAGTGTACTCCAAAATCACGGAGGAGTTTGAGGAGCTTCTGAGCACTATGTTAAAGAACGTACTAAAGGATAACAATTATGTAATAAACAATTCATGTGAGTTTTGGTTGAAGAAAGTATCATTCATGGGTTTCATTATCACATGATATGGTTAATATGTGGGCCATTCAATAACTAGAGAAATTTAAGGATGGATGATACCAAAATCAGTGAAACAAATATGTATTTTCTAGAGAAAATCATGGTATTGTCATAAATTTGTGAGAAATTTATAAGGATTGAAATAGCATTGAAACAATCTAACATGGATTTGAGTCATTTTTTATTAGGTATTGTGATTTTGAATATGGATCCATTGATTTATAAAATAGGATAATCAATAAATATATACTCACACTACCAAAAAGTGGTGAAATTTTCATGGAATACAGTGATGATTCAATTAAGGTATAAGGCTATGTGTTAATGTATCATGAAAACGTTATAGCCTATGACATAACAAAATTTAAGGTTAATGAAAAAAACTACCCAATGCATGATCTAAAGTTAGCTTCAGTGATCATTGAATTGAAAATCTAAATAACTTATCTCTTTATGAAGAATTATAAAATATTTACAGCTAATAGAAATCTATTGTATATATTCACACTAAAATATATTAACATGCACTATAGAATATGATTTTAGATTATTATGGACTATGATTTCACAATCCACTACCATCATGAGAATGAAAATAATGTGGTAGATCCTCTATGTAAAAATGATAAATTAATTTATTTATTCATGATAATTGAAGTTGATTTCGTCTTTTTAGACATGAAAATGAGGGATATGAGAATCATAATGGAATAAACATCATCAATAATTTCTCAAATTATTGTTCAAGAACTCCTTTTAAGATGGATATAGGATTCCAGAAGAGATGATGTGGGTATTAATATGAATGTGGATGCTAAAATAAAATATAAGTATAAGGATTTCATTATTAATGAATAAAGAGTTGTTAGATTTTGTACAAGATTACTTGTAGCATCAAATCCTAATTTAATAACGGAGCTATTGGATGGTGGGAATGGATCAATCATTTCTATTCATTCAAGAGGCACAAATATTTATCAAGATATCGGAGAGAACTATTTTTGGGACAATATAAAGGAGATCATACAATATACATCAGGTTGTATTGTATGTCAGTAAGGTAATGATGAAAGGAAGAAATACAAGTTGATGATGAAACTTTTACCAATGCCGACATAGAAATGGAAAATCATAACCATGTACTTTACCATTGGAATTATAAATAAATGAATAGGAAATAAGGTTTTATGGGTTGTGTTGGGTCATCATAAAAAGACTGGTCACTTTATAGAAATTCAAGAGGACTTCTCAATTGACCATCTTTTGATGATATACATTTGAGAAGTGGTGAAGCTTTATGAAACACTACAACCAATTGTATTTCAAAGAGATAAAAATTATCTATATTTTATTAATGAGTATCCAACATGGTCTAAATACTTGGTTGACCATTATCAGAATTATTACCCTCATAACAATTTCCAATCTGTTAAGACTATCTAGACACTCAAGTTCATGTTGAGATCATTCTTAATTTCATAAATGGATAAATGGATCAATATCAAACTATAGTCGAGTTCTCATACAATAATAGTTTCAATTCCATCATCAAAATAGCCCTCTATGATGTAGTTTATGGGAAGTGTGGGAAAAAACCTAGATGAATATATTATGTTAGGGGACGCAAACTACTAGGTCCTAAAATGGTTGATGAAGTGGTGGAATATTTCAAGACCATTTGGAAGAACATGAAGGTTACTCATAGATAAAAACATTTCTACATAGAAAATAATCAATTAGACATAGAGTTTTAGGTTATATATTAGGTATTCCTCTAAATATCTCCTTGCATGAAATTAATGATATAGGGAAGAAGGGAAAGCTTTTTACAAGATAAATCAATCCCTTTGAGCTCCATGATCACATCAAAGCAGTGGCCTATCGAAAATCATTCCCACCTAACATTTTTAATGTATATTATGTCTACATGTATATGTATTTAGAAATTACATTCTACACCCCTCACATATACTAAATAAATAGGTAGTACTGTTGGAGAATGATCATTCAAATGATGAGTATCATGTGACGATTTAATATTGTAGAGACAATTCCCTATGAAATAAGGCAATGCACATGGTATGTGTTCTATGGAGAAACCATATCTTTAGAGATCCAATTTGGGAAATAGAGGAGGCTATGAAATAGAGTTACCCTTATATGTTTTATTGTGTGGAATAAAAAAAGAATGGGTGAAACTTATGTAGGTGGAAAGATTTCAATGACCTGAACATTTATAAATAAAATTTCCTTTGTTGTTGATTTAAATGAAATATTGTGTATTATGGTTATAGAAAATGAATTCAATTTATTGGTTTTAATATATCTTTTTGAATTGTAAATACCATTAAAAATCATAACCATTTATAATATATATATTGTAAAGTGATCATGTGATTGGTGTAAATATAGGGTTTTGAAAAATCCAATTGACAAAGAAAAAGGAAGTGATTTCCTTAACCAGAAGGATTATACCCCATGACATCATATTATATGAGATTAAAAGGGAGGTAACTTCACAATGAATTACCCATGGCCATGTCCAAGTTGAAATAATATAATGCAAGAATTTGAAAAAATATATATGAGATAATTTGAAGCTCATCTAGATCGTGATCCAAACCATGTATGTCAAACAACAACATTAAAGTCTCACCATCACACACCTTAATATTAGGGTGTTTACTAATGTAATAAATGGAAATGTATCAATATCCTAATAAAATGAATATATATATATTATAGAATAACGAATATATTTTATTTTTGTTATTGTTACCTTATAAATGATTTTTATTTTGATAAAATAAAACATTAATTATATTTTTAAGTAATATTTAAATTCAATTATGACTTTTATGAAATATTTTATTATTTAATAAATTATCAATTTCCTAAAATATTATTATTGTATAATTATTTAAAAATAATTATCATATAATTATTATAAAGTCAAATGTAATTTTTATAAGGGTTTAAAATCTGTTATTACACAAACATAAAATTTCTCTTTAAATATATATTTTTTATTTTAATAGTAAATATTCACATATTTAGAATACTATTTGGAAAAAAATTTATAATTTTGGGAATCAAAATTTCAAAATTATACAATAGTTATTTGTTCATAATTCTCTAAGACATTCGATTTTTCATGTAAAAATTGAACAAATTATAAAACATCAGTTTATATTTTGACATCATAATGACCCATGAAAATAGGTACAAAATACTATAAATGTTATTGATGAATCAATATACGTTTTTAATTTACAATAATTTTATTTAAGTTTATTTTATAAATTTTATAAATCTGACATGATTGCTCCAATACCAATTGTATATTTTATTATTTTCTAATCATTTTTCTTACGAACAAGATTCACTTCCACATCTTAAAGAGAAAAGTTTTAAAAATATTGGCATGTAGGCTTATAAAATATTAAAAATAAATCCAATTTTTTGTAGGAACAATTGGGAAAAACCCTTAGAATGTTTTCGGTTTTGATTACATTATTATATAGAGTGAAAAACATATGTTTGGTAAATACTAAATAATTCTATAGCCATTTCCTATATAAACAGATCCGTGATCCCCAATATATTGACTCAAAAACCATTTATAACATCTTAAATATTCCCTACCCATTTTATAACCCTCCAAAGTTATAGAGACCCAACATTTTATACATGAATATTACATTATTTTTAAGATAAACAACATAAAATCATTACAGAACAAGGTTCCAAAGGATATGTGTTTTGGAAATATTAGGCTAAAATATCACATGTGAATAATAAAACATAAATAATGTAAGATATTTTTTTATCCTTCTAAATATATTGTTCTTCAATTTTCATGTAGTCAACATATGATATATATCAAAAAAATGGGTGAGCATAAATAACTATAAGATGATGAATAAGGAAATCAATTTATAAAACATGGGTGAGAGTAATAATCATTATCATAACATGAGAAAGGTATTATCATCGAAATAATTTTACGAAAATTGAGATAATTTCATGGAATTTGGAAATTCATAATAATGAAACATCATGTCTTTTTGGTCCAATACCACACATTTTTGTGAAAAAAGATAGCATCGTGTTTGCACATAACACATGTTCATAATCATAAAATAATATTTTTGAAAACCCTATTAATGAATAATACACATTTTTTCCTGATATAAATCACATTACCCAATGCCTTTTGGGTCTATATATTTCTAGGACCACCCATCAAATAATAACATTTACATAATCAAGAAATCACGTAGAATGTATAAAATCAATGTAATGAATGAAGCCAAATAAAAGAATGTATTTCCTAAGTGCATACTAAAAACAAAATTATTAGATGGTATTTTTGGGTTCAAAAATGAATAATGGATTAAAATATTTTTTATTTTAATCATCAATCTTCATCGAGGAATAAAAAATCTAACGAGGAGTCAATATGTGTTGTGAAAGAAGAGTTTTCTCCAAAATCATTATCTTTAACATAAAACTATTTTGAAGACATATATATCATAGCAACGAAAAAGAGGTAAAAGGAAATATAATTTGTAGAACAGTAAAGTAATATCCATAGTGAAATTTGTCTTGAAACAAGAATAACCCAATGAAAGGGAGTTGGGTTTGTGAATCCTATTATCGTTAGCCTGAATGTGTTCTGCACCGAATACCCTATAAAATAAAATAAGATTTATTAATTATATAATTTTGAACCTATTATATATTTATTTGATATATTTTAATTTTATTTTTTTAATTTTTTTCCATTGTTATTAGTTATAGAGTTTAATTTCATCATTCTGTGAGTGTTCGTTTTCATGGTTTTCGTGATCGGTGCACTTGTATTAATGTGTGGATTTTTGTGTAAATTGAGAAGAATTATATATAATCAAAATTTTATGTTTTTAATAAAATTAAATATATTTAAATGGTCTTATATATAATTTTTTTTGGAAATGAGGATGATTCATTGGATGAAATGTTAATTAAAAATGTGTAGTTTATTTGGTCGGTTTTTACGACCATCAAAAACTAGTTTCATTTTATTTCATTTTATGACTATATATTATTTATAAAACATGGAAGAAGTAATAATATATATATTAAAAACTTATTCAACCATAATAATTATTTTTTGACTGTATTTGAAGGTAATAATAAAAGTTAAAAACTCAACATCCCTGAAGGTAGTGAATAGTCACATCATAGATGATGATTTCATTTTTATAGTAAAATGAAAAGACATGATATTTGATTATGAATATTAAAATAAAATACAAATATTATTCTTTATATATGATAATCGATTTTTATATTTTTATTTTCAAAGGGAATGTGAGGATAAGGTAGAAGAGACGAATAATTAAAATGAGAAAGAGGGGAGTTTACCACATGAATATCATATCCTTTAGAAAATCCTTATGAATCTTGGGATTGGTATTATTCTAATTTTAGATTCTCTAATTCATTTGTAAGATGCTTTGGAATAGAATGGGTTAAATTTTAGACAATCTAAAATGTGTTTTAGGTGTGTGTAGAAGAGGCGGTGTTGGGTGGTATTTAGCGGGGAGGAGAGGAGTGTTTTTTTATTATATACATTATTTTAATATTTATGATCAATAAAATCAACAATGTTGATTATTATCACTAAATAAACTTTTTAATGAATTAGAGTTTTATATAATGTTGTTTAAATCATCCATACATCTTCTAGGAATTAGTTATTCTAGTTTTTATCTTGTATCATAAATTTTCATATTTCACTATTCCAAAAAATAAACTCTTTTAGGAAAATACCGAAAACTTATCCCTAGACAATTTTTGATTTGAAGGATTCAAAAATATAATCCAATTTATATAAGTAATTTTATATATTTTAGGGATTAAATTTTTAAATAATATCATCATTTATCAAAATAATACTAATTTTAAAATTATAATCAATTTTATAATAACTTGATAAAATTAATTATGGCCTCCCAAAATTATCTTATAATTATAGAAAAATATAATATTAATTTATGAATCTACTTTTGAAAAATATTTTTCTTTTTAAAGATTATATTAATTAAAACATTTAAATAAATATTTACATTTTACAAAAAATACAACACTTCTATCATTTTAAAAAAATTATTTACTTATACCATAATATAATTTTATCATATTATCATTTATAATATTCATAAATATTATTTATTAATTGATTGGTGGGGATACTATTATATTGTTTGGGTTAATATTATAAACATTCATATTGGTCAGGTTATTATTCTGCTGTTATAAGTTCCTTAATTTCTATAAATACAACTTATTTCATTCATTATTAATATTTTTAATTTTTCTATTGGGATATAAATTTTATTCATGTATTTTATAGATCATAAAATAATTATAAGGTCTATATTTCCTTTTCTAAAATTATATTTCATTACATTCTCACCTTGGTAGAAATTTAAACCCTGAAATTTCTTTTCACATTCTAAGGTGAAAATAAGTGGGAGTATTTCACCTTCATTTCTTCCATTCGATTCCATGTCACTTCTTCATTCTTATGGTTCATCAAAAATGATTTGAATAGGAGAGTTAACTTGTTTTGTATAACATTGTCTTTATGGTCCGATATATTAACCGTATTCTATTCATATGATATGTAATTCTCTCATTGAATCGCCTCCGGATTCAGTGCATTTGATGGGTCACATATGTAATTTCTTAAGAGATATATGTGGGAAACATAATGAACATGAGCTATATTGGGTGGAAGTGCATACTGATTGTCCAATACTACTATGTTATCATGGATCTTTAAGGGTTCAATATACCTTGGGTTAAGATTAACATTCTTTCCAAAACATTGGATTCTCTTTCATAGTGATACAAAATGAATGGAATTGTCGTCAAATTCAACTTCTAGTTTGGACAGTTGTTGTCATATCACCTCTTCAAACTCTTAAATTCTTTTATATGTTATTATATAGAATGAACATTATTTTCCATACCTTTCACAATATCAGTTCCATGTACATATCATACACGAACATCATCAAAAAATATTGTAGTTCTAAATCGGTTCCCATATATATCTTAATATCGAACAATTTGAATAAATTTGTGGAATTTCATTAAGTAGGGTCTAAGTATGAGAATTCAATTTGTTGTATGAGAACTCCAATAATGGGATATTTTGATCCCATCCACCATTGAATTTAATTGATCAGGCTCTATATATTTACTCATGTTTTTTAATATTCCTTTCAGATTGGCTATCAGTTGGGGTTGACATATAGTTCATAAATTCAATGTTGTACTCCAAGCATGTTATATAATTCACAAACATTTGGAGGGGAACCACGGATCACAATCAGAGATGATATAAGAAGAACCCCTTGCAGCCTCACTACCTTCTTCTTATATATCATTGAAGGCCTTATGAGTAACAGATCTCCCCAAATAGTAAAACATTTGGCTTCCATGGTGATTCGATCTACCACATCCCATAACAGATTACTTCCTTTCGTTGGCATAGGATACCAGTGAAAAATTACATAGTGACATTATCCTATTTCCATGGTGGTATAGGTAAGTATTGCATCCTCCCTTTTTAATTTTATATCTCTTCTTTTAGATGATGAAATTATAAACAACATGATATGGACTCCACAATCCCCATATTCATGTTTCCACACCAGATGTTCTCTTGGAGATCATGGTACATTATAGAATATCTAATATAGATAGAGAAAGGTAAGCTATGTTCATTATCCAATATATACATCATTATCTTAGGTTATGAAGAGACATACAGACTCATTCCAAATAGGATTAAACCATTTTCATTTTTTAAAACTCATGTAGGTTTCATTAAATTAATGCATTGACATTATTTTCTAATTATAGAACATCGATTAATTCCTCCTTGAACTTATCTTGGATTGATGGTTGGTAATTAATTTTGGAAATGAAGGATTTATTCCCTACTATTATGATTTACAAATCAATCATTTTCATCTTTATGAATATAGGGGTTTTCTAAATTTTCATCATGGATAGAATATCATTTTCTTTTCTACAAAGTGTATCAGCTTTATTTTTTCCATTCATGTATAGTACTGAATAGATCAACATTAATCTTTCATTATCAATTAGCATAATTTTTTTGGGGGTTGATACCCTTTTTTTATACATACATTATAATATTGTGATCATTATGTATGTCACACTTCACATCATAGTGGTTTAGTAACCAGATTGTTATCGAAAAATCACATCCACTAGCTCTAGATCATGCATTGGTTGTTTTGGCGCTTGGACCTTCAACTAGAGATAATCATAGTATATCAAATTACCATTATTCCATAGTACACAACATGATCCTTTATTTGAAAGATGAGTCTATATTAGAAAACATTATCCACTTATTAGTATTGTGTGTATAGGTGTAGTGATTAAACTATTCTTAATATCCTTAAATAATGCATCACTGTGTTCCATCTAGACATACATTACCCCTTTCCATGTGTACTTAGTTAGCAGTCTACAAAATTAGGTGAAATTTCTCGAAAAATATCCGTAGTACTATATTAATCAATGAAAACTAAAACATTTCCTTACACAAGTGGTCTTGAGGCATTATTAAACATCCTTGGTTATTTAAGGGTCCATATACATTCCCATATATGTGATCACTTGTCCCAAAAATGTTACTTTCTACATCAAAAAGTAACACTTGCTAAACGTTGAATAAAATATATCCTTTTAAAATGTCTGCAACATAATCTTTATATTTTCCTTATCTTCCACATTTCTCATTGAGGAGAGGACAATATCATTGATAAATACTATAAATCACATTTCTAGGTACATTTTAATAACTCAACTCATCAATTCCATAATGATTTTAGGGTCATTCGTTCCCAAATCATGTATGGAAAGTATCCTTCTGAATAAATTCCCTATTCACCTTTAGTTGATGACATCCATAATGTTGGTCCAATTTTGAGAAGTATTGATCTATTGGTAGTTGATCAAACAATTCATCAATCCATGTTTGAGGGTACGTTTTCATTATAGGGGTCTTATTATACTATCTGGAATCGATATGCATCCACATTGATCCATCAATTTCATTTAATAGAGAACTATGAAACCTTAAGGTGATTCACAATGGTCTAGAAACCATTTTTCCCTAGTTCTCTTGAAGTATCATCTTTATCCACTCCAGTTCGATAGGGTCCATCCTATAAGAAAATTTTAGATTGGGATGGATTTGAGTATATATTATGTTTATAACACTACCTAATGTTCTGGGGGGAATTATGGGTAGTCCCATAAAAAACACATCCCTATATTCCCTAACAGTGGTCATTTCCTCCAGGTTTATACCTTCCTTTGACTCAACCATTTAAGTGATGTATGATTCTTCACAGAACATAAGCTCCAACACCAAAGAAGAATTTTCCAAATGAGATTCAGGATCATCATTTCATTTGTAGAGGAGCATGTCATGGTTCAAAATATAAAAAGATGTTTCTATTCCTCATATTTGATGTTTTCTATAAATGATGAGATCCAACCCTTTCCCAGTATAGAGTCAAATTCCAAAAATATTTTTTCAAAATATTCATTTCAATAATCTTCCCATATACACAAACAGGAGAAGAGTCCAGCACTTGGGTTTAAATGATCGATCAACTCTTTGTTTTTTATGAAAATATATGATTCAAGGTATTGGGTATTTTCATCAATATTTACAGAAAACCATTAGGATATAAAGGAATACATAAAAACATATTCAAATTAGAATTTTCTCATTATTGATAGAATGAACGTTTTTCCTTTTATGACTTGGTTTTCCTACTCCATTTCAGTAGTAGTGATATTATATTCTTTCTCTTTCTCATTTGAATTTAGTGGATATTGATGCTTATTACCCTCAAGGATATTAGTTTTACTAAACTTGATTTCATAGTGTCTTTATACCCTTTATTTGATTAATGGAACCTTGGGTGGTTCTCTCCTCTCATCAATCATCTTGGTTGGATTCTTCATATCTCTTTAACATTTATGATCCTAGTGGACTTTCATCTCAATGTTTATGTATTTCCACATCTCTTTGAAGAAATTCCCATGATTGTTATTCCAATATTTTTGAAATGTGGGTGGTTGGATCTTCATTCCTCAATTAACATCTGACTAACCAGAATAAAGAACCACTAATCTCTTCTTGTCTATATATTCATGGGACCGCTCTCCAAACTCTCTTTCTACTATGAGAGCACATTAGACCACTTGTTCCTAAATCCAAAATTCTTGGACACCTAGATACATTTGAATGTGTGACTTTAAAAAAGAAAATAATCCCTCTGTTTTTATATAATTTTTTATAACAAAACAGATGGAAAACATTTAAATCCTTTTGAATATATCTTTATAATTTGTGACAGATTCACCCTACTTTTTATACCTATGAATTACCACTCCATATTTTTATGAAGACTTTGGGGGAAATAAATGTTAAGAAATATTTTGAAAACATCACGCCACTAAATATCTTCAATTTATTCATTCATCTAACTGTTATGTATAAATTCGTAGAATTGTTTAGCTTATAAATTAAAATTATAGATAGTTAATGCCACCATAAGATTCTTATAATATGGATCATAGGTAAGATATTAACCATTGAGTTATATAGTAGTATCGAAATGAGTGGATGAGAAGATACACTAATTTAGGATGTTTTTTGAAGTTTGTTCCATGGCCAAAAGACCAAAGCACTAATTATTGCATATTTATAAAAGAGGGATTACAAGAGATGAAAAGATGGGTGTTTTTACAATATTTTTGATAACACTAAAACAGATCAACAGGCAAGGCATACAATCATGTCAGAACCTAGTTGACACCTTTCTTAGCAAGAGCATATGCAACCACATTGGCTTCATGGAAAACATGTGATGCATTGAAGTTGATCCCCAGGAGCGAATCCAGACACTTCATACGTCGATTAGTGAGAGGATAGGCAAGATTATTCACTACATTCCATAAATCGTGAACAATGGTGGTTGAGTCACTTTCTAACTAGATGTTTGAACAACATTTTTGAAGGGAAAAGGTGACACCATTGATGACACCCATCATCTCTAATTCTAGTGTTGAAGTAGTGCCACAGCTACTAAAAAATCAACCCTGAAACGGCCAACAATAATCTCAAAAAATCCAACCATATCCTACCAGGCCAGGATTACCCTTTGATGCACCATCAACATTATCATTAATCCATCATTTCATTGAGGTTTTCTAGAATACTTCAAGAGTACACATAGGTGGACTGCAAATTCCATCAATCTGAAGTTTGTGAATAATCTCAAAGTCGACAACTGTGTTGTTACAATGCGCTTTTTGAATTGATGTCACTTCTTGAATCGCAATGAGTATCTGATCTTTACCTTCATTTATGTTTAATGAGCAATTATTGAATTTGATATTATTTTTTCATTCAATATAACATGAAGATGTTCTACAACAGAAGTGAGAAAAATGTTTTTAATTTACTTTGAGGTATCATGATCCACCCATCTCTTTAGATTCAATTCAATAGCATCAAAAATCATCAATCTGCAATTTAAAATATCAAAAAAATGTAGTTCCATAAAGCTGAGGAAGTAGAACATGATAGAAAAAGATCATCATCATCTTTCCTTTGTTGATTTCATAAATTACATTTGGATCTTAGTTTAAACCCAAAATATTAAAGACATACCTCAATGGAAATTCTATTATGAGAAATACGCCAAATAAGATTGAGTCTTGTTGGTTTAATCCATTGTTTGTTAAAGTAATTAAACCAATCAATGATGGAGTCTAGTCTTGAAAAATTATGTCTATAAAAAATTATAGAGTCATGAATGCCATTATGAGAAGTTTCCCAGATGAGGAAATCCTTGGCATTGGAAAAGGGATAATTTTCAATAATTAGAGCTATTTTGTCAGGGAGATCACTTATGCGGGATTGAAGAACTTCCCCTATAGTGTAGTTTATATTCTCTGGAGGGGAGTCAGGATATAACCAAGATATAAAAGGAGCACTATTCCAGTTATCCATCCATAAGTTTATATTAGAATATGCATTAACCATCCATCTAGAGTTATCTATGATGTTGTTGAAGGTTTGTCTAATTGAGGGACAAATTAAGGAGTTAATATGATTAAATTTTATTTTTTTAAGCTTTGAATGAAATATTTTCTTTAAAAATACAAGCGCATCAGAGCTTCTATTGATCAAACTCCTTGTGAGCCAGGCCTGGAGTGCTTCATTTAAAAAATTGAGATTTTTTATTCCAATAACACCCTTATCAATAGGCTTACAACAGGTGGACCAAAGGATGGTGACAAGTTTTCTTTCAATAATAGTTCATGTCCAAATGAAATTTTATATAAGTTTTCATCCTTTTATGATAGTAGATGTCCATTTATAAATCATCAATGAGTAAATAATTTTAGAGGAAATAGTAGATTTAACCAGACAGATTATGCCTACCGTGGAGTGGGATTTACCCTTATAGGAAGAGAGTTGATTGATGATTTGATCCATAATTCCATTATAGAAGATTGATTTGGGTCTTCCCCAAAAGATAGGTACTCCAAGATAAGTGAAAGCGAGAAAACCATCTTTGATTACAAAATTTTTGTTGATAAGGATTTTTCTATTTGAAGAAAAAAAATTGCAAAGAAAATTGAAGATTTATTCTAACATATGGCTTGAACATAGATTTATTCATAATGAGACAAAACATCATTAAGAACCTAAGTATTATTATTCTCTCAATGAAGGAATAAAATAATATCATCAGTATACATGAGGTGAGTGGGGACATTGAGATTCTTGGCAGCCTTTACGAGATTAAGCTTGTTCTGATAAACTAATTGGGAGAGAAATCTACTAAGATAATCCTCAGTAATAAAAAAGAGGATGGCCAAGAGGGGCTCCCAGTCTGAAAACCTTGTTAAAATTAAAATAACATCTAGGAGGACCAACGATCAGAATTGAGATAGATGCAGACCTAAATAAGGTTTAAATTCTTTCGATAAATATATCATTAAAAACAAAACTCTGAATCACTTTAAAGACAAAACCCCAATCTATCTTGTTGAAGGATTTTTTAATGTCAAGATTTATTTTAATATTCCCCCCTCCGATAACTTTATTAAGAATGTTGGTGCATTTAGAGGCAAGTAAAATTCAATCCTGTATAGACATTCCTTTAATAAAACCAAATGGATTCCAGGAAACAATTTGGTTTCAAATGGGAGTGAGTCTATTTTCTAAACATTTAGAAATTATCTTGTAGAGAGTGTTAATTAGGGAAATAGGCCGAAATTTAGTGAATCTGAGAGGCATTATAAACCTTAGGAATAAGGGCTTAGAACTGATAATTAATTCCATGAGGGAGAACACCATTGGAGAAAAAGGATCCAACAATCTTACAAACATCCATGTGAGTGACATCCCTTTGTTTCCTAAAAAAACTATTAAACCCATCAGGTCCTGCAGAACTATCGGGATTTAAAATAATACAGTTTCTTTAATTTCATGCTCATGTGAGGTGCTAAGAATATAGGTATTATCATTCTCCTCAATCAAGGATGGGATAATATTATCTCTGAGGTCCTTATTGACATCAGGACCATTGATGATGTTGTTAAATAGGAAACCACATGATTAGAAAGGGCATCCTCTAAATTAGTGAGAATTCATTTATAAGTAACAGTGGTGAGTGGTTGAATAAACGTTTTTATCCATTGAGGATAATTTTAAAATTTGGAGTTTCTATCTCCATCAGATAACCATGTTGTTTTAAAATTTTGTTTGCACATGTTATCTTTGAGGGTGAGAAGAGAGATGAGTTTCATTGATATTTCATTTTCCAATTGAGTGTCATGAGAAAAATCAGAGGTGGTATTATTGATTTGAGTTTGAGCAAGTTCATTTTAAATAAAAGATATATCTAATTCAATTATCTTAATTTTGTTTCTACGCCATCCTTTAAGGGTCTATTTTCGAAGTTTGAGTTTTGTAACACAAGCAAAGGCATCATGTTGATGGTTCATAGATTGCCAAAAATCTTTGATAAAAGTAGTACAATCGGGGTCATCAGACCAAGAATTATAAAACCTAAAGGGGTGGATGGGTTTCGACATCTTTTTGATCATATTGAATAGAATATAATGATGATCTAAATTTAACCTAGGAAGAGTAGTCCTAGAAATAGTATCCCATTTTTCAAGAGTAGAAGAATTCACAAAATCTCTATCAAGTTTTCTCCCCACTACTTTGTTGTAGTGTCTTCTGTACCTGGTATATTTGGCACCAATAAGAATAAATTCTATAATGTTGGCGTCCTCTATAGCAGCTCTAAATTCACGTGAGGAAATGGAATAGTGAGAAGGTCCTAACATCTCACTAGGATAAAGAATGACATTAAAATCCCCAATAAGAATCCAAGGGTCATGGATATTGTGATCCAACATGATAATGTCATGCTAAAGAGATCATCTCTCTTGATATCTATTCTTAGTATAGATCATTGTGCAAAAAAAATTCCTATCATCAAGACAAAAGTTACAAGTAAAAATTTGTTTTGTTGTTTTGACAATGTTCACATTTTGTAGAGATGAATGGTAAAAAATCCATAAAGAGTAAGTTCAGGATACATCTTTACATGAACATAGAAAATTATAGTTCATGGAGTAAAAGTGAATAAACATAGTGGAAAAATTTATTTTATGTTCGGATATAGAAAATAAGTAAGGCTTATGACTATTTAATAGTCTTTTTAGAACAATTAAAGTGTCATAGTTAGAAATACCCTGAATGTTCTAGAATAAAACATTCATTTGGACTTATTTTTGGGGTTAGATCCTCTTTTTTTGTTGTACCCATGTATTTTTTCTACTAAAATCTTCTTATTACCATAGAAGAGTTTAGTTTAGATTCCTTCAAATTAGAAGCAGGACTTGGGGAGGTTGTCTTAGTCTTATTAGGAGCAGAATCTTGAGTATGTGAAGGTGGAAAATTAGTGCAAACAGAACTATCAATATTCTGCCCTTTTGAATCTGAAATAGATGCATGGCATTGTGAACTATCAGAAACAAAAACCTTTTTCATGGTATCATTATAAAAATAGTTTCTATTATCATGAGGTAAACATCCATCTTCAGGTTATTGGTATTTTCCAAGGAAATATAGTCATTACCATTAGATTCAGCGGATTTATTGTGCTCTACGGTGACACAATCTGCATCTAAAGCATGTATTTCTAAAGAAACAGAATTAAAAAAATCATTTTTCATCAGGGATAGTAGTAAGTTGAAACTCACCAATAGTAATGCTAGAGTTCGAATAGTTACCTGAATCCAGATTATTTGTCTGAGTACCTTGCAGATCCAGTAAATCAGAAGCATTTTCAGAGTAATAAATTAATGCAGCATTTCTGGTTTGAGCTGGTATAGCCTAAGGGACCATCTTCTTACCTTTAGGATTCAATCCAGCATTATCCAGATCTTCAGATGGGGATTTTGAGGCATAAACCACCTCTTGTTCCTAATATCATATAGGAGAACTGGCTGTGGCAGTTTCCCTGCAAGGCTCGTTATCTTTGTTTGATTCTGAAACCAAGTTAGATTTCATAATTCCAAGGACCATATCCTCAATTTCCTTTCTTATGTTATAAAGAATAATGAGGGATTCATCATCATCCACCATTTCACCTCATGACATACCTTGTATGGGGGAAACCATTAGATTTTTTAACCCAGTTTTCATTTTTCGTTTTAAAAGTTTCAGACATGTTAGTTACTGTGTTTTTTTTTCTATTATTGTACCTTAATTCCTTCCATTCTTTTTCAATTGGAGGGACAACATGTTTTCACACAATTTGACAGTTTGAAAAATTTTGACCAAAAATTTTTCATACCTCACAAGAAACATGTAATCTCTCATATTCCAATTTAATTTCAGTTTTATATTCTTGAGCATAGAAATTATTAATGTTTTTCAGTTTTGAGTCAAGATTAACCTCTATCATGACTCTTGCTTTTAGTCCATGTTCTGTATTTAAATTCAGTTGGTCAATCTTTATAGGTAATCCAATACAAGAGACTATGTCATTGAGAATTTTGGGATGCCAGAAATACCAATTAATTCCATGCGGCCTAACCCAATGTTGAGTAATTGAATTCCTATGATTTTTTGGATTGAAAAAAGACATCCCACTCACTCAATCAATGTAAACCAGGCTTGAGGATAATGTTTCTAGTTTTCCAAGCCTGTTTAAGATCATCTTGTGAGTTTAAAATAATGAGATAATAACATTTACCTACAGGGACAAGTTTCCAACTAAAAATATTCCACCAATGAGAAATCATAGTTTTAAGATTAGATAAAGACCACAGGAGATCTCCTTTATACTATGAAACTCATCCAAGGATGTAAAATTTAACCAGTGGTGCTCTCTGCTGAAGTACTTCTAGATCAGCCTCAACAATAATGCAACTATCATCAATTTTCTTCCAGAAGTAAGGCTTCGTCTCTTTCATGCTACATACCTTAGGACCGTTGAGAACATCACGGAAGGATACAACCTTAGGCCTCTCTCTATCCACTTGAAACTTGGGTAAGAATCACCATAAAATTTTGAACTCCACATTCCATGGAATTGAGTATATCTTTCAAAAAATCATTTAATATTCCCTCAAACATGTTACATTCCTTGTTTCTCATGGTTCCCATGATTTTATAATATATAAGTTTTTGAATAAAATGTATGTCCGCAAATCATTAATAAATAATTTCCTCTTTCACATAATGAACTCTAAATTCATATGTTCTGTGGTCCATTTATTTATATATTTCGATAAAAAAAATATAAACATATATATTATTATAATAATGGGTCTAACTAACATTATCATATTTATATTACCATGTAAACAAAACCATGATCTATGACCAACTATTGCAACCCAACCTTTCTTGCATTAAATTTATATCATTGTTATGATAAAATAATTAAAAGTGTTACAAAAATAGGATATGAAGGTTTAGTGCCTTGGAAAAAATAGGCTCACATGACACTTATTCATAGTATAACATAAAAAATTATTTAATATATTCTTCTTTACCCTTATAATGATAATTGTTTCCTTAGTACATGTCATCACCCGAGGATATACCCCAATGAAAAAAATGAGCAAATATTGTTATAAGAGGATGAGTATAGACATGAATCAATAAAAATAATTTGATCATAATCCACATCATTGTAAAATATTAATAGTATTATAAAAAATCATGAAAAGAAAATTTAAATCAAGGAATGATATTTTAAGATGCATAAAAGTGAAGAAACATGCCTTAATAGTCAAATACCAAGCATAGTCGTGAAAACATATAGCATCTTGTTAATAAATAGAATATGTGAACAATAATAACATCATAATTGTGATAAATGATAACATAGAACTCATGAATAATAAAAATTATCTCAAGTGATACATCAAATTACCTAGATTATTAGAGGGGTATACAATTTTTTCCCCACCCATCACAAAATAACATTTAAATAATCATGCATTCCACAACATAAAACATATAAAAATCATTGTAATGAAATAACCCTTATATTTTAATGGTTTTAATAAGGATTTTATAAATAATACATTCATATATTAATGTTGGGTTTCCCAACTGAAAAAGTTAATAACACATCTAGTATATAAATCATCAATCTTGAGAGAGGAAGAAACAATCCCAAGAAGGGTGAAAATTTATTTTCCAAAAAAGTGTTCTTTGGGAAAATAATTAAATTTTTCAAAGAAACCTGTTAGAAACATTTATATAATATAAAATAAAAATGGAAGAATAATTAAATTTTATTTAAGGAAAATTAATGGAATATCCATACTAAAAATTTATATGAAAAATGGAATACCCATATGAAAGGGAGTCGGGTTCCAGAATCCCCTTACTTTATGTCTTCATAGGTTCATTACTTCCACTTAATACCATAACTATAAAATTATATTAATTACTTAATTATTTTAAAACCAATTATACATGTAATTTATTTACCATAACCCTGTTTATGTTTTTTGATGACCATTTTGATGAGTTATACAGTTCTGCTTCATCATTATGGGAGTGTTCATTTTCTTGGATTTCATTATCTGTTCACTTGTATACCAGTATGAAAGTTAATGTAAAATTATTATAATTATACATAATAGAAATAACATGTTATTAATTATGTTTTAGATGGTTAAATGTACTTATATATAGTTTTTAAGATTTACAGATGATTATATAGATGAAATTTTAATGAACAATGTTATTTTTATTTGTTCGGATTTAACGACCATCACAAACTAGTTAAAAATTATTTTAGATTATGTCTATAACCTAGATCTATAACATGAATCAAGTTATAATATTCCTACTATAATCTAATTTAACAATAATTTTGTTTTTATGACCAGTGTTCATGGTGGTAATGGAAAAAAAACACTCCTCCTCCATGAAGCTATTGAATCAACACATCACAGATGATGTTATAATTTATGTTTAAAAGTAGAAGACAAGAGATTTTATTACTAATATTACATACACACAATAAAAATAAATTATATATGTAATAATGGAGTTATCATGATTCTTTGGATAGGGGATGGGTGGACAATGTATAATAAAGAATGAATTTAAAACATAAATATAGAGGAGTTTACCTCTTAATTATTGTCTCCATTAGAACCTCCTTAAGGAACCTATATTTTGTCTTTTATAGATACTAAACGATCATGTACATGGTTAACATACATTGGAAATGAATTTTCTTTATTTAGACAAGATACAAGTCTTTTGAGCAGTGAGGATTAGAGGTGGTGATAGGTAGAATTTATAGTGTTGGGGAGGGTTGTTTTGGATTTTTATATTCATTAGTCCGTAATGTTGCCTTGAGACTACCAATGGTGTTGAATATTATAACTAAATACATTAAATAACGAATTAAAGTTTTAGATAATGGTTCTTACATCATAAATACATCATCCCTGACTCAATAATTCAAGTATTTATCTTTTATAGATATTTTTTGTATTTTACTCTTCCACAAAAATTCAACTACTTTTAAAAAATACAAAATTTTCTCCATAAAAATTTCTCAATGTTTATATTCAAAAAATTGACTTAATTTCAGGTAAATAATTTTATAAGTGTGAAGAATTTTATTTTTTAAATAAAATCATCCTTTAGTCCAAAAATCCAATTTTAATATGACAAATGATTTTTGGGCCCTTTTAAAAATTAATTAGGGTCTCTAAAATTGTCATATAATTATAATACAACATAATATTAATTTATGAATCCATTAATAATAATAAATGTTCTTTTAAATCATTATATTAATAAAATAAATTAATAGGAAATTAGGTTTTATAAAAATACCAACACAAAATTTGTCATTTTGAAACATTTATTTAGATATAGAATGATAGAATTATATCATATACTCATTTATAATATTCATATATTTATTTTATAATTTAATAGGTGAGTTTAATATTCTACTTTTCTAGTTACTAATCTTAACTTTCATATTACGTTATAAATGGGTAAGTTAATATTCCATTGGTATAGGTGCTTTAATTACTATAAATACATATTATTTCATTCTTAATTTATTAGAATAATGTTTTAATTGATTTCCCAACATGATTAATTTGTTTTATAATACATGGAATAATTATAATAAATTAAATTCCATTGATAAAATTCAGGTTCAATTCACAATGTTCCCCAGTATCTTAAGAACCTCATCCTGAGATTTTAGAATCACCCTCTCAAGGAAAGGGATAATTTTCTTCAACACATTATTTTGATTCTTCAGTATATTATTCTTTTAATATATAATTTCTAATTTTGGAATGTGTAGTTCCATATTCCCCTTATTGCATTAATGATTAATAAATGATAAGATACCACATATACTCTCATACCCCCCCAACATTTTTGTACCCCTATTACCATATTGAAATTTATTAAGGGATCACCCACAATAATTTTAATTTAAGAACCCCTTTTATGTTATGCATGAAAATATCTTCCTTTTTCATGATTTTATATTTTTTATACATCCCTATTGCTACCAATTTGGGTATCCATATAATGATAGAAATATTTCAATATAATTAATCCCTCAAATAAATAATTATATACCATTATTATGCGGTCGAAATATCGTCATAAATTTCCATTACAAACAAATGTATTGTTCATTCCCTTACCAATTAAATATAAAGGTTGTTCGCCTCTTTTAAACTATACTTAGTTGATTCAGGAATTACATGTGTGTAATCCACACTCCTTGATAGAGGAATAATATATGAAGATAAATGATTCCAAGTTGTATAATCTATGTGGAACACCTCTGAATGTGAATGAAATGATAGTGATATGAAGGTCCTGAATTATATAGTCATCCAATTCATTAAGAAATATATTATTCTCATGATACTTCATAAAAGGGATAATGGAGTGAACCTATTCTATCGTTGTACTTTATTCATCACTATATATAAGTGGCTAGCCCGGACCTTTGTTTATTATGAAATGTTTAGTGTTGCAGGGACGTTTTCATGTTTCCTTTAAGTTATCATGGTATATCATGACTCATTTTTCATGTTTAATATTATCACCACTTTAACGTCTCATTTATGTGCCTATTGTATAACATGAATGACATTATCCATGTTATACCATGTTTATTCCCTTTATGGTGTTTAGAACTCGCCAATTTCATATGTTTTTCCCTTGTTATCTCATTTAGCTTTTAGTGACAATGAAATAAAATGATCATGTAAAGGAATTTTTAAATAATGTCAATGTATACTATTTTTTATGTTTTTATGTAATGTAACTAATTCAGGATGACACGTGACTTATTGATTTTCTGTCTTCTATCATTTGTACTCTTATGTATTAATTCATGAAATAATGGTTAATAAATAGAAGGGTTATCATATATTCTAAATATTAGGTTTATTTTATCAAATTAATTTTTAAAAGTAGTTACAATTAATTTTAAATTATGTTCTTGAAGCATGACTAAACAATCAATTTGATAGAATAATTTTTTCTTAATATTTGGTTATTTCAAATGGTTCTTATTTTATTTATAATCAATAGAAAACTAATAAATGTGTGTAAAATATATATTTTCATATGTTATTTATTAATATTTCTATCTTCCATTCCAAGGGTTAGATTATGTATTTAATAATAAGTTAACAATATATTTTTGTTCTATAAAACTCACTATTTTCTGTAACGGAAGCTATCGAGGAAACTCTTTGGTTTGTGTAACACATGATAACAATATGTTTTGTCTAATGTGAAATTAACTCAATTTTGATACAATTAATATTAAAATTATTTAATATATTATAAAAATATATATCACAAAATCTTAGGATGTTACATTCTCCCAGATTAAAATGAACATCACCATCGAAATCCATCTCTTTCGTAACAAAAACTAAGGATATTTCTAGCTCATTACTTCAATTAGTTCCAACCAAGATCTCTTATATTAGTTGTTTCACCAAAAGAAAATTTACATGTTATGTGATTTTGATTCATAGAACATTCTCTAGTCAATCCATCATTTATTCCAGTTGTTCCTCATTTTATAATTCTCCAATGGTAAAACCATTGAGATCAGTATACGTAATGGATCAGTTATTTATTTCCTCAGGAGTGATACATGGAGGACATGATATTCTAAGATCCTAATACATTTATATATTTTAATGGTACTGATATACATATGAATTAGTTTTCTCTTTTTACTTCCACACAGAAGTTTTAGAAACACCTTATTACTAACATCAAATTCTGTGTGACATCGAAGATTATCATAATAACATTTCTATCCATGTTATTCAGTCCTTACATATTGTGGAATGGATCTAACATTCTCTTCTACCCCATTCCCTAGATCATGTCCCTAGGAATTTCTTTCTTCAACTTCATTACAGTACGTTTAATTTAATTCAAAAGGATCCATTTGAATGCTCGAGTTAAAGCTAATTTTTATGTAAACAAAAATCAAAGAAGTTATGATTTAAAAAACCTTTGAAATCCCTTGAAAAAAGATCTTCACATGCACTCTAAGGTTGGTATTTTTCTCTGAGTGCTAAAACATAACCTTATATCAAGGCCATGCTGAAAACATTCTAATAACAAAAAGGTAAACATTATATCTCAATCATATACTATTGAATTTGGTACTCCCTGAAAAATTACAACTTCCTTAATGAATATGTTTTAAATCAGAACCAAAAATAATTCATCCCTAGTCGGAATGAATTTTTTTTATTTAATCGACTACAACCGATAATTATATCAACATCAAAAAATAACATACCCCTAATGGATACCAATAAATTTAACCATAATTCCACAATGTATAAATTCATTCCTACTAAATTAATATTTTTATGAAATCATATAAATAACTAAAGGGTTGTATTTTCATTAATGACTCATAAAATATCCTTAATCTTGATAAAATCCCATCATATAAAACATAAAAATGGGGTATAAGACAATGAAGTTATTATCATCATTATAATTATAAACCCATGATAGAATATTTAACTCTTACCTTAGTGTTATATAAATAAAAATACACATAAAAATTTCATTTGACCCATTATTATTTTTATAATCTCTTGTCTTATATAAAAACATTTTCACTGGAAGTTTATTCAAATACTTTTAATTATAGAATATATGATTTTATTATTCCAGAATCCATATATATAATACGATGAATTTTCAAAAAATGAATGACAATAAGACTTTCATACGTCTCATTCAATCAAAATTAAACATGATGTTCACAACTCAGAAGTGGAGGGTATGTTTTCTCTAATTATAATGGTTTAAATCATCCATTTTGATATCCTAATCTTTCCATTTTTTCTTTTACTTTAGAGGTTGGTGTGGCCTATCATCCTAATTATCCCTTGAATTATGACACATATTAGAATAATGATCAAGCTTCGTGTAGTTGAATTGATAAGTTGTGGGTGGTGCATTATGTGGGGAATTATCACTCTAAAATTTATTAAATAACTTCCTCAGATCACATCGACATTCATTATCATGGTGACCATCCTATCCAAACATAAAAAATTAGTACGAATAATAAAATTTCCATCAAGTTTCTTTCTACACTATTAGAATAAATTAAGGGTCATCTTATTCTCTCCATTGTAATTTTGTTTTTCTTTGACATACACATTTCACTTATTATTAAAACCATTATATTGACACACACATCAAATATTCCTTTCCTCCTTTATAGCACATCACACAAACTCTTCATAGTTATTGAATACTTTTATGTATAATTCTCATTAGTGACTTTCCTTTAAGACCCATAATAAATTTTCAAACTTACTTTATGGTTGGATGACAATACAATAATCTTAATATGAAAATATTGTCAAATATTATTTATATGTTACAAAAAACATCATCCTTTTAATTTATCTAAAATAACATCTTATACATATTTGTATATATAATTTCCTGATAGAACTCATTGAAAAAAATGTTCATGAACTCATACATACCTCTAGGGTAAATTTAATTTTTTCCAAGTATTCTTGATAGGATTAAACCATTGATAAACTTTACCTTCTAAACAATATATTTTAATAATTAAATTTTCATGCTTGGAACACTATAGAGAAATAAAATACCTTTTCAGTGGTGTGGACCAGCTACTCTTCAACTAGTGGCCTTGAAGTCTAGAGGAAACAAGTTATATGTTACCTTATGAAGGAAACAATAGATTGTTGTTACCTCATTTATTCATTTGGATGTCTATTATGATTTATAGATTGATAATTTTTTTTGATCATGGAAATAATATTTTTTATTCTAACTCCCATAAAATTTAGATTATCAGAAATTAGTCACTTTGTTATCCATCGCACTTAGCATTAACATGGTTCGTTCAGGTTTTATCCACAAAATAAAACAAAAATATCATAGTGTGGGAAGCTATAATCAAAGGTGGAAGTCCCCTAATCCTAAACAAACAATTTTAGTATTACTAAATCATGTCACCATGTTTTCAACCTCTGAAACATTTGGTTTATCCTAACTCATGTAGTATCATTATTTAAATCATTAATTATGGTTCATAAATAATTTATAAATTTTCAATGAAAATCCTTGAGGAGTGTCAAAATAGGTATGTGGTAGTAATAGGAAGAAAATTTCAATCCGAAATGACATTTTTTAAAACAATTATTTTTGAAATCATGAGTATATAAATGGATGAAAATAAATGGAAAATATGTATACCCATGTCATAAATAACTGATAATAAGGGTAAATATTTTCATGAGTGATGGATCAAATTATTTTCTCATCAGAAACACAGTCATTAAGAATCACGATAAATAATGATATTGTAACATTAAATCTTTACTTATTTAGAAAAATTGATTTCTATGCCCCCATTAAAGAATAATAAGAAATGGAACTTAGATTATAATGATGATAAATAAATTAATGATATTTCATATTAATTATGTTCTATATACACTTTCTTGATTTAATATAGGTTCCAAACATTTTGTACATCTCATAGAATGTAAATTGATAGAAAGAATCATTATCAATTTGGTAACTATTGAGCCATAAACCCCATGAAATAGGGATCCTAAAATGTATATTTAAATACCAATAATATTAAGTATATGTAAAACCCTGAGATTTTATCAGATAGATTATTTTTAATTTCATTGATTTCTTCTGTTTTATAATACACCAGGGTAATCTGTGTTATACAAAACACTCTATTAGCTTGCAGTATACCCAACACTATTCTTGGCATGTGTTACACACAAATTTAAGTTCTTTCAAAGGAATTCATTTAACAAAATGTTGAGTATAGTTTTCATTAAATGTATAAAATAAATATGTTTGGAATAAATTATGTGCAATTCCAAAGGAACTTTGAACTACAAACAACACTTACTTTGATTGCATTACACGTAGAAGAAAACTTCCTCAATAGCGTTCGTTGTACGCCTCATCAAGATTAAATAAAACATGATTTAAAAGTAAAATATTATTATTTAATTGGATATAATCTAGATATTATGAATAGTATTAACCAAATTCTATGTTTTATTTAACATTAACATTGAAGTTATGTATTTAAAAGAACATGACATACAAAAAAATTCAATTTTTTACATAAAAGAATTATTTTTCAAAAAAAATGTAGATTTTCCATCTTTTCCTGGTGTCGAAATTTTAAATCTACTTATTAACATATTTATATATAAAATTGGAAAATACAAATATTTTATTTAGAAATGGGGAAAAAATTAAATTGATTGAAATATTGGTATTTTTCTCATAAAATTTATATTTTGATGAATAAGGAAAAATACTGCATTTTAAATCGAAAATATCATTTAGTCTAGTTATTTTATATAGTTATGTTATCTTTTTAATTGGGTTTGTAGTGTAACTGTATTTTGTTTTTATCATATAATCCAATTTAGGTAATTAGAAGTAATTTCACATTACAATTGGACATAAATACATTACAATATTTTCATATGTTTTTACTTCAAAAAACCCCACTTGTTGGTTTTGACAAAATGAAATAATATTAAATTAATTTCTTCTAATTTTGTGTTTGGAATTTTGACAAATGGATTAGATATTTAGAATTAGTGAGTAAAAATTATGCAAGTTTATTACTTTTATTTTTATTTTTATTATATTATGAATAGAAACTACGTTAATTTTTATTTACTACATTGAATGACAAATGGGGTAAATTAGTGTAAAACATGTAATGATTAGAACAATAAAATTATCCTAAAACTACAAGAAAATCTCATTGTACGAATATAATTCTACCCGTAACATCTTTTGTTCCAAAAATAGTCATTTAATGTCTACATTATAATTAAAATGAAATAAATATTAATAAAACCATTTAAAGTGACAAAATGTGAAAGTTAAAATTCCTATAAGTATACTAATTATAATATAGGGTTAACTAGGTGATATATTAGAAATAAAATATTACATGGAAATATAAAGTAATTATATATATCATGGTAGTTTTTTTAATTTTTAGGAAATAAATTATTACATTAAAGTCTTATTCTTTGATGATGTAAAAACTAATTAATTGATGAGAAATCGATGAAACAATTTTTTTAAAATCCTAATAACCATAAAAAGGTCCAAAAACATATGAAATAGTATTGTTCTAGAATATCCTGTTCATAATGATCTAAATTTCAAGATATGAACCATTTAGAGAATTATATAATAGATTATGACCTTCATATTAATTTATTTAAAGTAATATTAATGTTGTAATATTCGTAATTTAATAAGTATGTCATATTTAATGTTTTATTTTATAAATGATAAATTCTACTAAATATATTATAATGAAATATAATAAATTTATCTTCATCATAACATTTTATTTTTAATTTTTACACAATAAATATGTATATTTAATAGTTAGATAAAATCATTTATGTAGTTATTTTATTACGGAAGATATCAAATAAATGTTATTAACAATCGTAATAAAAATATATATTGGGATGACTAATATGTACAATTAATTTTCTAGATATACTTGAACTCGTATTATTATTATAAAATAGACAGTTCAAAGTAATCTTGTTATCTTTATATTTTAATAAAAACAATAAATTTAATAGTATCAAAATTGATCATATTGATTATCTATCAATATACGGTTATTTCAAATAATAAAACATTTTGAAAAATATAAAATATTTATTATATAGTAAAAAATGTTCTGTTTTATTCTTTTATGATCTAATTGATATCCAATATTTAAATATTTACCCCTTTTAATATTGAAATATCTATTATCATAGTTAAAATGAAATATAATAACTAAGTGTTAAATTAAAATAATAAGGTTTGGATGGGCAAGAAAACATGTCTAAATCTTCTTGGTTTATGATATTACAACCATATATCATCTCATATTCTAAATTGGGAACTTTTGGAATTATTTTAGTGGGGATTTAGTTTATTATAAATTTACAATTTTGAGGCTTCAAAAAGATCCCCTCACCTAATTATAAAATGTCACCTCCTCCCTCATTTCACCACCACTCATTAAGACCTAAATTTAGTTAATACCCTACCCATTTCAATTATAAACATCACTAGTAACATTCTATATGTTTAGGTCTTTTCAAGTGTTCAAATCTAGTATCAATAAGAGGAGATCTAAAAAGAGAACGTCAAAGAAGAGGTAATCTCCACTACTGATTCGTTCATATTTATTTTTACTTATAATTCTAAATCATGAGTTGTTTCAAAATATAATAATATCTCCAATATAACATGTATACTGAGATTTTATTATATTTATAAAACAACCATAATCAACTTTCTATCCATTATATGAAAGAAAAAATCACCACGTGTGTGTGCATACGGTTTACCGTCTTTATATCGTTGTGTAATCTGTTTTTCACCACCACCTCAATTGATGGGTGTAAAATGGATGTAGTAAATATATATGATCATAATAAAATGATATTTATTATTAAATAATGTACATTGTCAAAATAAATACCATTCAATAAATGGGAATGATATCATCGCTTCTGGGTATGTATAGCCTATCGTCTCCACGATGTGATGTGATTCATTCTACATGAGAACAACTAAAACATGATTATATTGTTGTAATTAATGAATAATGGTTTTATCTATTATGTTAATAAAATTTTATATTGATATAAATATTATCTAATAAGGAAAAAAATATCTTATTAGACAAAACTTGCATACGATCATAAATCAGTTATAACCTGAATAACGAGTAACAATGAAATGTTACAAACAAACGAAATAGAATATGTCCATATATGATGACAATGATTCTTGAATAAGTTAATAACATTATATAAATAAAAATAAAATATTTTTGGACAAATATAAATCATACTGTACCTATGGTAGGGGATAATTTTCCAATATCATTTTTATCTGAGATTGTTTATATAGAAGTATTTACTCGGCGTATAATTATCATCCATATCTATGATTTCTATAAAAAGTCCCATACAAAATTTTACATTATTATTTGTATTTATAAAGTAATTTTTACCTATTTTTACTTTTAATTCATTGTTTGGAAGGAATATTTCTTTCATTTACCTTGCGAGATACTTTTTTTACATTTATGGCATAAGTAAGAGGAGAATGTTCTTTTTAAAATTATAAAGCATGAATGGATTTTTACGGTTTCATGACACCATATTTCAATGAATCATCTTCTACATAATTTCATGATAATTTTCAAGTAAATTAATTTCTTTTAAAATTGTGTGTTGTTTTGAGAAAATGAACTTTTTAAAAAAATATAGGGTATTGTCATTTGGATTTATGTTAAAGTTTTTTATAAAAATTATTATCCATCTATGGTTACACTCTTAAATGGTGTTATTTTTTTAACCCTAATATTCCTATGATTTTATTTTTTTAGTGATGTAATAATCATATATATGGATTATTTTATGATGTAATGATGTTTAAGAGACCCACTTTATATCTTGTATTATGATATGATGAATGGTTTATGTTTTTATGGGATATGTAAGAATTATTTCATTATGAGATGGGTGTGACATATATCTCCCTGTAATGAATTGGTTATTGATTTATATCTCATCAAATAAATATGGCTGGAAAGGAAAGTAAATTCGGTTTAGTAATACAAGGCAAGAACAACAAGTAAATCCTGTTTAGTAATATGTGGTCGGAATGACAAGTATACCTGGTTCAAAAAAGGTATTTGTCCACTTTGATGGTCTTATAAGAAATGATTTAGATTCTATGGAAATCATATTATGTTGTTATTTTTTTTTCAAAATTCCATGTTTTTGTCAATGATATGTTATCATGGTCGTGTTGATTTAATATTTATGCCTCACTAACTAAAAAAATTATTTCAGCACTCAAAATTCTGATATATAAATTTTATGTTCTTGTTTTTACATTCAAATGTCTACAATTATTTTATGTTCTCAATGATTATCTTTACTAAGAATTTGAGCTCAATCTTTTTATGTTTTCATTTCCCATGGATATAAAGAATTTATTTTGGTAGAACAACAAATGTGGAATATCTTTATGGGAGATGTTGAAGATATTTCACCAAGAAAGAATATTGTATTCTGAGTTTCTAAAGACACTAAACTATTACGATCTTTGGGTTTCTATTTCTGAAATGTATTATTATTTCCGACGCTTTCTCCGGGGAATGCGCATCTGTCTGTGGAGGACGCATTGTTGTTGTCCCGCATTCCCACTTTCCAAAGGTGGGCGGCATTCGCTCCTTGTTCAAGGATGTTTTCTCCTTGATCGAAACAGGATGATGGGATGTCGATTCCTCCTTCCGTGGATTCCTCCTCGGAACTCATCACCTAGTCTAGGACTCCCTCATAGATTTAATACGTTGTTTGTGAAACTCTTCCCAGTGCCATGTTTCCATGGACGCCGGTTAATTACACTGCTTATGTTAGGACATTCTAAAGGGTCTGGTCAGGGCAGGGACCTTCAGTCGGGGGAGTAGTCACATCGAGGCATCAGTAGCATGTCTGAACGCTGGGGAAATGGCGTGTCTGTCATTTGTCCCTTGCCATAGGGCTTCTTGAGAGCATGGAATCCCGAGTCATCCCACATCTAGCGTGGGGAATTCTATTCCATAAGCATATATTTGAGGTTTTCCACAGCTTCCTATGTTTAACAGAGGGTATGTCGCAGGTTTAACATCTAGCGGAGACATATTGACCTGATCAGAACATTAGCAGGAATAGATCAGATCGAGGAACTTCCCTTGAAGGGATGCCGATATCAGAGCCAACCTGTGGGCAGCTTCTTGAATATTGTGGAGAGGAGCGGAATGGCGTGATATCGCCGGGATATGGTGGTCCGGGTGAGAATTAGGGCGGATGATGGATGGATGGATGAAGCGGAGGGGGGCTGAAATGGGACTATTGCAAGGGCGACAGTGAAATTGGGCATGAGCCTCAAAGAGACCTCCTACATATCCCTGTGGTAGGAAATTAATGTCCACATTGTTCAAGTGGGTGCGCTGGAGGACCAAAGTGAATGTGGACCTTGGTCTGATGGGCATCGTCAGCGAACCGACATGAAGGTTAACCCAGGGGTCCACTGGTGGTGGGATTGAACCTCGTAAAGGATTCTTACGTACCATGACTTGACATGGATCAAAGTCCCCGTAATTCAAATGGAATGTGGAATACAGTTTAATGTCATGCGGGGCGGGGGTGAACCGACGTGAGTGAGGTCGGAACAACTAGGTAATGGGATTGAACCGTTTGGAGGCTTCCAACATACCATGCCATGACATGGATCAAAGACCACGTAGTTCATAATGGTGTGCCAGCGTACCGACGCGAGTGAGGACCTTGGTCCGGCTGGTGTGGGGCTTACACACTAGGCTTCCCGGGTGCTGGTGACATGACTTGAAGAAGTTCGGAGTGACCAACAGGTGGTGGGATTGAACCTCTGGGAGGATTCCTACGTACCATTCCTTCACATGCATCAAAGGCCTCACTGTTCAAAGGGGCTTCATCGGCGAACCGCCGTGAAGGTGAACCCGGGGGTCTACTGGTGGTGGGCTTGAACCTTGGGGAGGCTTCTTACGTACCTTGCCTTGACATGGATCAAAGTCCACGTAGTTCGGGCGGAAATGATGGGTGTCGGCGAACCGACGTGAGGGAAGGACCTGGGTCCGGTGGGAGATGGGCTTGAAGCTCAGGGAGGCTTCCTACGTAACATGCCTTGACATGGATCAAAGACCTCATAGTTCGGGTTGGTCACAACGGCTTGTCGTCGGACAAGAATATAGTTTAACTTCATGTTGGACGACGGTGGAACCTGGCGTGAAGAAATGGCGGGTGGTGGGCTTGAACCTCACAGAGGATTTTTACGTACCATGCCTTGACATGGATCAAAGACCTCGTAGTTCAAAGGGCTGTGCAGTTTAACGTCATGCTGGACCGTGCATACAGTTTAATGTCATGATGGACAAAGGCATATTGTTTAATGTCATGCTGGACGAGGGCATTTCCATGATCAATTATTACTCTAATCCCACGTGAGTCATGCTCGATGTGAGAAACAAGAGGCAGCAAGGACCTGACGATCACGTCGCGAAGGGTGATTCCGTGAGAAGCGAAGAGGGGCTTACGCGGTAGGCGGCCATGGTGCTGGGACTTTCCCAAAGATGGAGGCCCAAAGTGCAACAATGCACAGCGAGAGAGGGATTTGGGACTAATGATGGGAGGTACCACGTTCCATATTGCGCCCTCCACTGATCTTGGCAGTGGGGATGTATGGAGGTGCATGGGTGCTACCTTCCGCAAGAGGGGCAAGGGGGCTTACACCAAGGTGGTTGCCCTTCTCCATGGACATATGCCACTTCGTTATGGAGGATATCATCCCCTATTGGGGTGATTCCATTCCCATGGAGAGGAGCGGCATAAAGAATGTCTGAGTCGGTGGGACCCTGCGTGCGAGGCACGGGGTCAGATCACAGTTTAGCCTCATGTGTTGAGGACGAGGTTCTTGGAAGTTTAACGTCATGTAACTCAGACGAGGTGGGTTTACACCGCACCCCTAGGACTTTCATGACCGGCCCCCTCTTCTCCTTGGGGGAGGGAAGGTACCAGTAAGGCCATGGTCAAGGGGGTTGTAGAGCGAACCATCGAGGGGTCCACGTTAGCATGGCCATGCGAAAAAGCAATAGTCATTAGTGTTCCTATGTGAATAAGCATTAGGAAAAGCAACTCTACGAGTGGTGTTGTCCATGGGACTTTGAAATCACATCGTGCAAACCTGGAGGGTCGCACGGGAAGAGGAATTTCTAAGAAAAAGAGTGTGCTTTGTGAAGTTGAGTTCCTTGGCCTTAGCATGGGGTATAGGTGTGAATGGGGGGTTCTTCGAAAAGTGGAATATTATTCACGAAGCACTGCCTCGCGAAGCAGAGGTTCCTCGTGAAGCAAGGTGCTTCGAAGCAGTGTGCTTCATGATATGTAGCGACCCTGCCTTGGCATGGGGATCACTAGTACAAGAGGGGTGTTTCGCGAAGCATAAATGCTCTGCGGCTACCCAGGTTCCCTTGGGAATCCCCCTCCTTTGAAAATGCCCCTGGACTTCACGAAGGGAATCCCTCTCGGAAGAGGGTCTCAAAACGAGACAAGGCGAAGACCTCTCGCGAAGTAAAAATACCTCGCGGAGCTCATAATTCTCGGGGCGAAGGGTGCTTCGCGATTCGTTGGTTGATAAGCCGAAAGGTCAGATTTTATGTCCTCTTGGACTCAGGGGGAGCCCAATATTTATAGGAAAGGGGCACCACAAAGAATAACTCACGCGGCGTGAAGGGGCGGTGGGTGTTTCGCGGTGGGCTCGCGAATGTCAGGGCGTTCGTAGAGCGTTACTGCCTCCTGTGCTTCGTGGCGGGCATGTGAACGTCAGGGCATTCGTGGAGTGTTACCACATCCTGTGCTTCGCGGTGACCACGATGCGCGAGGGTGCTTCACGTTAGAGCTTCGTGAGGCAGCGTGTGGGGATTCTTTTTCGTCCCTTCTGTTCGTGCAATAATTTGGTGCCAACAAATGCCCCCTATCAGAATAAGAGCCATGGAGGGATGAAGGGCCGAAGTCTGAGGAAAAATCGCCAAAATTCTCGGCAGTTCGCGATGCGGCCTCCCAAAGGGGCCCATGGTGATGAAAGCGGCGATGCGGTCCGGACGCACCACGATGCTCAATGCGGGCGGGAAGCACCGCATAGCTCTGGGGTCGCCGCCTATAAATAGGGGGGCTAACCTCTCTTTTTTCCTACTGTGACTTTTGTTCTTTTGCACTCTCGACATCGCAAAGATCCGCATACTCCACGTCCGCTCTCCGAGAATTGAGCTTCGCAGCGAACGGAGAGTCTCTGACTCCACGACCGCACCAAGCGAACTTCTGTTTTCCATCATAGGGTAGACTCCGCGGCTTGGTTTTTCACCCGATCATCATGAGAGATCTTCACGAGAAAGCTTCGCGATCCAGCCCAAAAAAATTCTTTTCTGAGTGTTGAAACCGAAATGGCCTATCAAAATTCTGTATTGGGGATGCTTGCAGACACCGCTCGGCGGGATGAGATGACCAACTGTATGGGCCTTGGGGAGATGGTCTAAAGTCACTCGGACCATACTTCTTTGACAGAACTTCTATCAAAGGGTCAGAAGAGATATTCGCAGTGCAAGAAGCATCCCTTATATGGATTCAGGTTGAGGGATGACATCTTCATCCCTGAGGTGAGTAGGGACGAACCAGTTTGCTAGTTTAGGAGCATGCCATGTCAGCACCAGTGGTTCAGGGCGGTTGATGGTCATGAACAGGAGGACTTCACACCCGTCACCACCGACTGTCTCTACAACCATGTGAACAATATTGACGGGAATGCACTGAAACCGGAGACGTCCCCTCCTCTGTACCTTACACTGCTGAAGGCGGCTTTGGAGGATTCGAAGAAGGGGTGGTCCGATGAGTAGGACCTGCGCCAGGGCAGCAACTTTACCAATGACTGGGCATGGGCCTACTAGGTAGGCACCTCATGCGAGGAGTTTGGGGCCGAGCTGAGGAGAGTGGGTTTGTATGAGGCAGCATGACCCTCCCAATTCCACATTTCCAAACCGAAACTGGTGATACCGGAGGTGCTGAGCAGATGGTCGTCTAGGACTAATACCTTTCACCTGCACCATGGGGAGGTGGGCATCAGCCTGTGGGATGTCCACCAGATTTCGGGGGGTTCCGATCATGGGGGCCATGTATGATGAGTTCCTCCCCGTCATGAGCGCGTGGGAGGATACCGATCAGATGTCGCGACTGGCATCGGCACTGATGGCATAGGTCCCTAGAGAGGACAAGGAGGCAGTGAGGGATGTCCCCTTTAAGAAGTGGTTTGAGAGGTTCCTGAACTTCCTGGAGAATCGAGATTTTCATCCGAGGCCTCAAACTTGTCCGAAGGCGGCTCAACTGGGCAAGGAGCACCTGTATTGGTGAGCCTTGGAGGACAGCCAATGGAAGACTTGGGGTTTCAGTGTCAGCACAGAACAACAGCCGATAGTTAGGATGGCGGCGTTCATCACGGCTCTTATCTGCGGTTGGATCCTACCTGTGAGGGATACTTGCATGGTGGGTGTGGCCCATCTCATTTATCATGGCTTCCATGCTGGCCAGGGGGCAGCGTGTCAATCTAGGGATTCCAATGCTCGCCAAGCTATACAGGATGCTGCGGCACGTTAGCGACGACAAGAAGCTTCCAAGGATATGCAGGCCCTTCCACCTCCTATATGGGTGGATTTCGGCACAAATCAGGGGGATCTATGAGTATCCAAACCCTATCTCACCTCCGGGATCAAACTTCCGCCCCTCCATTCTGAATGTGGTCGGGAGCTTCCCATTTAAACCAACCGTGCCAATGGAGCTAAACTGGGTATGGATGGCAGATGAGTTTAACTTCCACCCATTCTCATTGCCGACGGGGATACTTACTGACAACGGGTAGGGAACAGAAGAGCACCCGACTTATCTACTGGCCTTTCGAGGTAGAGTTTTGGTGGCATGAGTGGATCGTGAGCCGTGCTGTGAACCATACACCCCACATCGGTTTGCGAGTCAGTTCCAGTGCCTCCAGCAGTTGACCCCGAAGGTCTACTGGGAGGTGCTTCATGAGGAGCTTATGTGTGTGATGAGGCAGCTATGGCTCATGTTCACACTGGAAGACGTGAAGATGTGAATTTCATTACCTCCATCCACCGCCGCTTTCGGATTGGTGAGGGATTATTACATTAGCTGGGAGGCTGCTTATCCGGAGGAGATGCTGAAGCAGCCATCCATTCGGGTTGGTGACGACGGGCCTCCTCTATCCTGAGGTTGGGGTCAGAGGGCAGCAAGGGCCTCTCATGGTGGCGGGGCTGCCTTGGCAGTGAGACCTGCACCGGTCGAGGGTGTGGCAGCAGTGGCGGACCTGGTGATTCTGAAATAGCAGGGCCATCCGGAGGGGCAGCCACTGAGGGGATTTAGTAGGATATCCACTCAGGCTCCGGGGAAGCAGCTGCGTCATATCGACATGGCAGAGGATGTCGTCTTCCCGGAGGCCTGGGACATTTGGGATGTCAACAAGCAATTCCTCAGTCCACCCAAGATGTGGGCGCACTAGAATCGCCTCGAGATGAAGTTACCGGGCATAGGTTTAGTCCGGTGTGGTTTCATGGTGTCTCCGGCAGAGGCAGAGCAATACTTGGATGAGCTGGAGGACTACATTCACTCCAGTGGTGTCCCACGACCAATGACAGACCGGGTGAGGGTACTGCTAGATTGGATGGTCCCCCCACATTTGTCAGGTACCAATCTGAGGGAGCACTTCCCCCTGCCTAAAGAATCAGAGGACTCCTCTCAGGAGGATGAGGCTGGCGGAGGGAGCCCGGTGGAGTAGGGAGAAGTCAGACACCAAGACTCATATTCTGATGATTTTACAGAGGCTCCCGATGTAGCATTCTAAAAATAATTACTTACGGTATGTTCTCGGGACATCATGAATTTATCACCGATGTTTAAGCCATGCAGAAAGAACTTATACGCAGGCCTCTCTCTCGCACCTTGGTGGGTGACGATGCAGGACCTTCAGAACTCACGCCAATGGCTGCGTCAATTTATGTGTTTGGAGGGTCTAGAGCACCCGAGGTGGCTCCTCAGGAATCTCCAGACCTTCCAACAGTATACGGAGGGCCACACCTCGGGGTCCCGTCAGCATCGACTCAAGAGCAGCACCAGGATATCAAACTCCGTAAGTTTCCTCTACCGGATTCATTGTTGTCATATGTAGATGGTGCCAACTAAGGTTTGTGTCCTTCTCTATCGTACAGTTCTTTGACTGGCATGGGCTGCTGCGGCAAGGCTGGTTAGGATGTCTAGCAGCATCCCTCTTAGGGGCATGCCAGTGATGGTGGAGATAGTCCCCCATCTCCCCGAGCCGCAACACACACTATCATCGGTGGGACCACCAGCAGGGTCGTGCCTGATGTTATTAAGGTAGAGTCTGATGAAGTGGATCAATCGGCCGACCCAAGTCCCGTCATGCCTACTCCGGTGTTAGATGTTGCACCATATTCAACACCAGATGCAGATCCTGCCGAGGACATCCTGCGGGAGTATCATGTGTACAAGCCTGCCAATCGCGCAGACTGCGACGAAATGGCCTCCGAAGAGGAAGACAACAGCATAGTCCGCCGCCGATCATGGAACCTAATCACGCACTTCATCAAGGACACCCCCAAGATATATGGATGAACAAAATGGACAGACTTCACTCGTGGCTACGCGAACTGTGCGCTGGGGGAGTGGATGCCCAATGTCCTCATGCGCTCATCCGAGATCTCATGGCCAAGAAGATCTGAGAGTATGATCGCAGGCTCAGCGTGGGCTGGTAGCGGAGGAAGAAGACAAACATCAAGAATCTTCAGGAGGTTGAAAGCAAGGTCTAACAGCTGCAGACCCGGGTGGATGAGCACTCTGCATCTCTTAATGCACAATCCGAGATGATCTCACAGTTGAAGGCCCAGCTGGCAGAGGCAGAAGAGCATATGAAGCAGGCTTCTGGAATGATGGAATCCATTCAGGCTGGCGTAGAGAGGGCCAGAGCCAAGGATGATGAACTGCACCCCGCTGCTGCTAAGGAGGAGTGGGAGCTGAGTCAGCGACAACAAGTCTTGGATGCCACAAGTCGAATGGTGGCGGAGCTGCAACGTTCTTTTGACGGGGTCAACCCACCCATGGGGGGAGTCGACCCCCAAGTATTGTAACAAATTACAAACCTTTTAATGGTACTTTCGTGCTTCAATTTCTTCCTTCTTTGTTTTGAATGCCGTAGCATGCACGATTTCCACTGTTTGAATCAGTTCATTACATCCGTATGATGTTTGCGGGACGTCTGACGACAATTCCCCAAGCTCACGTGGGTCAAGCCTGATGTGACAAACAAGTGATATTTGCATCATTGTCCCACCCAACATAGGAGTTGAAACCATACTTCGGGCATCTGGGGTTTGGTTAACTAGTCCGTATTTCCAAAATATGGGAGAGGCCTGGCCAGAGAAGGAAGTTCTCAAAATAGTCGAATTACTATTTCTTCAGTGTGACCTCATGCACAAATGGTGCAATTCCATGGGAGCTGAAATCGGTCTGAACAGATGGAAATGGGAAGCGTGAATTATGATGCCCAAGATTCGGAACACTGTGGAGATGGCATGACAATAAAGGACAATTGTTAACCGTGGAGGAGAAACTATATCCTTACTGCGTTAGCCTGAAATGGGGACAAAAAATGAGGGTCGACCATTGACCATGTTCGAAACATGGGACCATGTCACAAATGTTGTCGGTCCATCCTTCAGGACGTTCGCCCAGGACTTTGGGAGGACCCTAGGTCGACCATCCATACTATTAGGGGGTCCTTCCAAACATGACCAATATTCCGGTATGTTGGCCCCGGACGGTAGGTGAGCCGATACGGCATGACCCCATGCCATTAGGGGGTCCCTTCATATATGAAAGGGGACGAGGGTCCGAATAAGGGGTACGGAAAGCATGGAATATGGAGTGATGGTTTGTCCAAACAGAATCCAACACTCGTGTAATTACACCACCGTGGTGGGCGTACGCCAGATGGGCTCATTAGTTTGATCATGGATCATTCCTTCTTTGGGACAGGGCCACTCTGGCGAGGGGTCCGACCAGGGGGCCGGCAAGGAGAAGGATAGGATTAATGATTCCTATGTGCTGGACCCTATGAAAAATACCGGGGGGGGGGGGGTATCTACGTATCCCATGAGTATGGGAATCTAGCCATATGTAGTTCTGGAAGCGTAGTTTAACGTCATGTAGGAAGATGAGAAGCCTGGCCGTGTTGGTACACGTCCTTCCAAAACTACTAAGCCCACATGAGTCATGTTCGGTGTGGGAAACAAGAAGTAGTGGTGGGACTTTCCCGACACAGAAAATGGAAGGTTAGGGTGAAGGGATGCTCGGTGAATATCGACCCCATGATACTAACACGCCCATATGGTGCACTTAGATGCGCGAAGAGATAGAGACAAATATGTTGATATTCAACTGGAACATGGAGAAGTGAAAATATGTGAACCATGACGCTCAAGATTTGGATCACAATGACGGCGACGTGATGATAGAGGATAACTGTTAACCGGGGCAGAAACGCAGTATCTATATCGCATTAGCCTAGAATGGAGATAGAAAAATCAGGGTTGACCATTGACCATGTTCGAAACATGGGACCATGTCGCAAATGTTGTCAGAGATCCTTATGGACATTGTCTCGAGATGATATGGGTGCCCTTAGGCCCAACATCCATGGATATCCCTTTAGCCTAGAATCCATGTCGTCCGAGGGTCCTTTTGGATGTGGAAGAGGATGAGGATCCAAATAGTGAGCTCACGGAGCTTGGTCATTGGACGAGTGGAATGTCCCCTTGAAAATCCCACACTTCGGGTCTTTTTCGAAACACATCTGAATACGTCATCGAGATGTATTAGATAGAGGGAGAAGATTCCTTTCCAATAGAGAGGTCGTAGTTTAGGGTCGTAGAATTTGGACCATCTGGGGAGTGCTCGAGTCGAGGGACCGAACATTAATGTTAGGCTTGGCCTACGGGGAAGTGCCCGGGCGCGTCGACGTATCCCATGGGGATGTGAGTCAATCCATACGTAGTTCTGAAGGGTGGCACGACAAGGTACCAGTGACAAGAAAAAAAGGGGGTGTGCGGTCATGGCCCTTGCACTAAAAGAAGCGGAATTTGATAAATCTTGTTTGTCCTTTAAGATTAGTGGTCTTTTTGTGAAGCGATAGGGCCAGGGTAGTATGCCCTGGTGTCTCCACAAGAATCAAGCCGTCATAGGCATTGAAAAATGGCATGGCACGTCACCAATACCCAACGTGATGTCCTCTACAATGAGGTCATCACAATGCAGTGTCATTTTTCTTCATGCAGCGAGGATGATAATGTCACAGTTTAGGGTTGTATGATAGGACCAAGCATGCATTTTAACGTCATGCATCGCAGACGTAGCAGAGACGATGCTAGGCGGGGAATGTGTATGGTGTCGTGCGACACAAATGACGTGAATAAGGAAATAATCCCACACCACACCATAAAATCATGTAGTCAGGGTCCTGAAGGTAGGACGCTGAGCTAAAACTGGACCCAAAGACAGGAGGTCTGGGTGTTCCTACGTATCCCATGAGGACGGGAATCAATCCAGACGTAGTTCTTGGGAGATCATAGTTTATGGTCTTAGAGCTCGGCCCATGAGTAGATGACAACATTCCAAGTAAGCGCAGACCTCGGCCCAATCCCTAAGCCTACATGAGTTAAACATGGTGTGGGAAACAAGGGGGGAAGATCCTTATCGCAATACCTGAAAAATCCAACTAGGGGGAGTCGCTGAAGAGCCCCGAAGGACACCTTTGACATGGCATTGTTCTCCCAACGCGCAGTTGTGCACGGAGGGAAAATACCATGAATTCTGAGACTCTACTTGGACATGATGAGACTGGAGAAGGATGTGAATCCAATAACTGACATTTTGGGATCAATGGTGTTGGCGTGGCGATAGAGGAAAACTGTTAACCGTGGAGGAAAAATAATTTCCATATCGCATTAGCCTGAGGTGGAAACAAGAAACGAGCATCGATCGCTGACCATATTCGCAACGTAGGATTTTTATTGATTTTTTGTCTGAAAACCCTCAGGGTGTTGGCCCGTATCAGTAGGATAGCCGTTGGGCGTGGAATCGAGGCTGTTCTTGGGGGTCCCTCTAGGTGTGAAAGATGATGGAAGCCCTGATGAAGGGATACACAAAGCTGGGAAAGTGGGTGCGGACATGTCCGGGTAAAGTCTGACATTCCAGGTAATAAACCAGAGTACCCTTAGGCACATTGGGGAACCATTGGAAATGGTCAACGAAATAGCTTGAGAATGAGAGGTACATGGCGTGGTCATTACAAGACCGGCGTGAATGAGGGCACAATAACACACCACACCATATAATCCCCTCGTGGAGGAAGAGTAGGCCGAGGAGCTAAGGTGGGATAGAGATTCCCAAGAGATGGGGCTGGACCCAAAGACTAAACATTCAGGTGATCCTACGTATCCCATAAGGATGGGAATCAAGCCACACGTAGTTCTAGAAGATACCAAGGGGCAAGATACCCTATCGAGGGTGTGTTTGGTATAGAGAATGATGATGAGATAACCCCATACCACTCCACACATTCTCTTAGGAAAGAACCTGGGCCAGGGGGCCCGAAAAGGCCACGAGGCCTGATAGTTGGGTCCTAGTCAGGAAGCCCTGGCCTACTCGCAGTCTAACGTCTTGCAGTAAGGATGATGGTTGGGGAATAGAAACCCCTAGATAGTGGAGGTGTGAGGTATGTCGAACAAACTGACATGAATGTGGACATAATCACTCACCACACCATACTCTCTGGGTAAGAACTTGGGGTAGGGCCCGAGAAGGCCAAGGGACCTGAAGCTAGGCCTCGATGAGGGAGTCCTGAGGCTGGAACTCGGTCTGGATGGCCTGACTGACTTGCAGTTTAATGTCTTGCAGCAAGGATGGGTTTCATTGGCCCGGAAAGGCCAAGGGGACTATGGTTAGGCATCGTTCAGGAAGGCCTGACCAGTATGCAGTTTAACGTCTCACATGAGGATGGGGAAAGAGATAACTGTATCTCATCCGGGGATCTGCACGGCATGGAAATTAACGCTGCATGAATGAGGACGTAATCCTTCACCATTCCGTACATCCCTTATAAGAGAGTCAGGGTCGTCGGCCCGACCGCTGGCACCACCCGGAGGGAAGTTTGTCATTTCGGGATTGGGCAGAACCAATCACTGCACTCGATGTTTGGGACATCTCAGGGTGGACCCAAAGATCCAGTGCACTGTTGACCATTTTCGAAACACATCGTCCTTATGGTGACCTGATATTGGAGAAACAAATGAATGTCGACCGTTGACTAAATTCACAACGCGGGACTTGTATAGGCTTGTTGCTCGGAAACCCTCGGGGGTGTTCACCCGTATCAGTAGGAGTGCCCTTGGGCGTGGTATCCAGGCGGTTCTCGAGGGGTCCCTCTAGGTGAGGAAAGTGATGGAATCCCAGTCAAGGAGTGGGTGGAGCATACCATTACCTATCCACGAAAGAGGCGAACATCTCAAAAGGGGACATGCAGCCGGGTCGAGGCATTCTTGATGTGAGTTGGGAAAAAGTGTACATCATGTCGTATGTTTTGACCCGAGGAGAAGATTATCAGCTTTTGGGCTTGGCCAACAGACAAAATTTCCAGGCATTCCTACGTGTCCCATTAGGATGGGAATAAATCCATATGTAGTTCTTGAAGTCCATGCAGTTTAACGTCGTGCGGTAAGGATGTGGGAGATAGAAGAACGGGAGTGGGAACATGGTATGGCCCTTATAATACTTGTATGAGCGGGGCTAAGAAATCCTACTCTTCGTCATTCAAGGATCCTTTGAGGAAACTATACCCAGGGGCGACAGTGAAAGAGAAGAGATTGGGGTTGGGCTCAAGATGAGACGTCTGAGCATTCCTAAGTATCCCATTAGGATGGGAATCAAGCCATACATAGTACTTGAAGCACAGTTTAATGTCATGTTGGACAAGAGATGTGTCTCACTTGGGGATATGTATGGTACGGTGGTCAACCCGACGCGAATGAGGACGTATCCCACACCACACAGTGCGACCCCACAATAGAGTCTGAATCGATGAAGGCCAAGGGGCGTGAGGCCGAGCTGCGGTCAGGGAGTCCTGACTGGCATGCAGTTTAATGTCCTACAGTAAGGACGGCGGTCGTGGACCTGAAAAGGCCAAGGGGCCTGAGGCTAACCCTCGGTCCGAAGGACTGAATGGATTGCGGTTTAACGTCTTGCAGTAAGGACAGCAGTCATGGGCCCGAAAAGGGCCAAGGGGCTTGAGGCTAAGCCTCGTTCAACAATACCTGACTGGCATGCAGTTTAACGTCTTGCAATAAGGACGAGGGGGAGATCTTAGTTTAAGGTCATAGAGCTCAGACCATTTTGCAGTTTATCATCTTGCAGGACGGCGGTGCAGTTTAAGGTCGTGCAGGACCATGTGAAGCTTAAGCAAAGTACTTCTTCAGGAAATTGGAGTTGGTGGGAGGAGTTATGCGCTCACCATTATTGGTCTCCAAGGGTTATGATCCGTTGGGGTAAACCTTATGGATTATGTAAGGCCCTTCCCATTTGGGCTCTATCTAGGGAG
The DNA here is from genome assembly GCA_963277665.1 of Viscum album. Lineage (NCBI taxonomy): Eukaryota > Viridiplantae > Streptophyta > Magnoliopsida > Santalales > Viscaceae > Viscum > Viscum album. Next base: position 888,475 of record CAUJRU010000254.1, read on the forward strand.
GATTCCTACCTCGGATCATTGGCGCTCGAAGGGCCAACACTAGGTTTCCCTGTAGAAAAGAACGAAGGCAAACCTTCTTGTTGAAGGACCTCGCTATCTTATTCTGATGCCTTTCCATATTGTGCAGGGCATGAAGCCTGTTCTCATCCAGTTCTTCCAATTCATTTAGATGGATTTAGGCCACCTCATCAGGCACATGCTGGTCATAGACTGCAGTGTATAACAATGGAAGTTGGATCTCAATGGGTAGGACAACCTCAGCTCTATACACCAGGGAATATGGGTTCACCTGGGTAGAGTTGCGAGCCATCGTCCGATAATCCCAGAGGGCGTTGGGGAGCTTCTCTGGCCATCTTTTCTTGTTCTGACCAACCATTTTCTGTAGAATGCTAGAGAGGGTTTTGTTGATCGCCTCGATCTGTCCATTTTCCTGTGCGTGATAGCAGGAGGTATGGTTCAAATGGATATTGTACTTGGCATACAATTTCTTCATCTCGGCTGCTTGAATGTTGGTGTCGTTATCGGTGAGGATAGCGTGAGGGACCCTAAACCGGTGGATGATGTTGGAGCTCACAAAGTCGATGATGGAAAGAGCCTTGATCTCTTTGAGTGGAACTGCCTCTACCAACATGGAGAAGAAATCTGTAGTAGTTAGGATGAACCTACACTGGAGAGCTATCACCGGGGAATATGGTCCCACTACATCAAGTCCCCACACTGCAAATGGACTAGAGTACTTATTGGGGTGGAGGGGCTCCGACGGCTGATGCAGGAAGTTGGCATGAACTTGGAATGCATGTAATCCCTTGGTATACATGATACAATAACTGATCATAGAGGGTCTGATGTACCCCAACCTCCGGATTGGATGGGACAAATTTGGCCAAGCTTGATGGGCACCACAGGAACCATCGTGAACCTCTTTCATAACCTGAGAAATATCGACTCCTTGAATGCAATGGATGATAACGCTATAGAAGCTCTACATATAGAGGATTTGCTCAAGACTGGGACCACTCTAGAGGGTAAATTACTGCGCGTGGAGTCGGATTTTCTCGTGCTCGGCCAGGTCATCTGGGAGGCAATCATTTTAGAGATACTCGACAAAAGGTTCCCTCCAGTCAAGAGTGGCTTCAACCACTGTGTCTGACGAACCCGGGACCCCTGACGTAGAGGGTCCGGCGATGAGATGACTTACCAGAAGGCCGTCATTGTCCTCTTGGGTGATGGGGGCAATGGATCTCCGGTGTGGAACATGTATAATCAAATAATCTTGCTCGGGTTATGCGAGTGACGTAGCTAAGCCAGCCAAGGCATCAGCTCGACCGTTCTGTGACCGAGGGACATGGGTCCCATTTGGTCGAGAAGAGAATTGGGCCATTAGATGGAGGTTACACTCTAGTAATGGCACTAGCTCTGGCTTCCTGACGACATAATCACCATTGAACTTCTTGATTACTAGCTCGGAATATCCTTTCACACGTAGATGGGGAACGTCGATCTTGGGGGGCCAAATTGAGGCCGGTGATGAGAGCCTGGTACTCTGCCTCGTTTTTGGTAAATCCTTCTACCAACAGGAATGAGTATGGAAGGACGTCTTGCACTGGGGTAATGAAGACGATACCAAGACCCACTCTATAGAGCGTAGGATCATTGAGCCTCCTACCGTTGGGGCTCCGGGAGGCACCATCGAAGTGCATTTTCCAATATGAGACATCATGATCGACTGAGAGGACCAACTCATCAGGAAAATCTAGGTCCAGGGACTGATCCACGGAGGTTGGATGGGCATCTAAAAAGTCTGCCAACGCATGTCCCTTAATGGCCTTATGAGTCACAAACCTGATGTCAAACTGCTGGAGGATCACTACCCACCGTGCTAGTCGGCTAGTCAATATGGGGAGGTTCAGGATGTACTTCAGTGGGTCTACCCAAGAGACCAATTGTACCTCATGGTGCTGTAGGTAATTCCGCAGCTTCTGTACAGAAAAAACGAGTGCAAGGCAGCCCTTTTAGATAGGGGAGTATCTAATCTCCGTATCGAGAATCATGCAGTTTATATAGTAGAGATTGTTCTTTGTACCCTCGTTATTCTTCTGGGCGAGAAGTGCGCCGAGGGACCATTCCAGGGCAGTCACGTAAAGGACCAGCGGCTTTCCGGAGACGGGTGGCATCAAAACCTATGGTTGGAGCAGGTAATGCTTGATTTCCTCGAAGTCGGTCCGACACTCTTCATCCCATTCGTAGGCGGTGACCTTCTTCATGATCCGGGAAAAGGGATTACACTTGCTGGCTAGATTCGTGATGAATCATTGTATATAGGCTAAGTGGCCTTGGAGACCTCGAATTTCCCGAATATTGCTCGAGGGAGGCATTTGGCTGATGGCCTTGATCTTCTCTGGGTCGATCTCAATGCCCCAGTATCTAACAAAAAATAGAAGAAACTTCTCAGAGGTGACACAGAAGGCACACTTTAATGGGTTCATCTTCAAGTGGCGGGAACGGAGGAAACCAAACACTTTCTCAAGGTCTTTGAGATGGTTATGGCGCTGGCGCAATTTGACCACTAGTTCATCCACGTAGCATTCCACCAGTGTCCCGAGAATCGGCCTGAATATGCGATGAATGGACCTCTGATAAGTGGCACCTGCATTTTTCTGGATAAAGGGCATAACCTGGTAACAAAAGGTACCTTGGGGAGCCTTGAAGGCGGTGGAATCCTCATCCTCAGGGGCCATTTGGTTCTGGTTGTACCTGGAATACCCATGAATGAAAGAGAGAGCTTGGAACCCGGTCGTGGAATCAATCAATAACTTGGTCACCGGGAGGGGAAAGTCATCCTTTGGGCAATGACGATTGAGGTCGCGGAAGTCGATGCAGACCATGATCTGTCCATTCTCCTTTCTGACTGGCACAATGTTGGGAAGCCACTGGAGTACTGGACTTTCTTGACGATGATGTCTTTTATAAGCTTGTCAACTTCAGCCTCAGCCATAGCACTGTGAGAAGGGTTCATCTTTCTGGGAGGCTTTGTAAACCCGCGATGGTTTGATGGGAGGCCTAGGCGGTGAACGACTACCTGGGGATCTAGTCCTGGCATCTTGTCGTAACTCCAGGAAAACACATCACGTTGTTTCATAAGAAAGTCTATGTACCGCTGCTACTCCTAGGGGGACATGGCTGCACTGATTAATGTGGGTCTTGGATCTGCCTCACTACCAAGGTTCACCTATACCAGTTCATCAACCATGGTAGAGATGCCTTCCTCAAAAGAAGGGGGAGCATCCTCCAGATTTTATTCTCCACCCGTGGAGGGTTTTCCTAAACAGGGAGCTACATCTTAGTTATCAAACCCTGACGGTTAGCTGGGGCCGGCTTGGGCAGCAGTGGTCATCATATTAAGAGACCCACCTGCCACTAAGTCCATAGAAATGAAGGTCGTCGATCATATCCCATCTGGACTTCGGCCTAAGGGGCCACGTTTGATGACATCAAAGCAGTGGTGACATGTCGGCCTGAGTCAGTTGATTACAGCCTAGTGGAAGAGACACGTATAACGTATTTTCATTTTCATAAGCTTGAAATTCCGGTACCACATAGGGGTAAGAGGCTCTGGGATCACTTGATACTGGTTGGTGTAGGAGTACGAGGTGATTTTCCATCGTCGCTTGGACATGGGAACATGCCTTTCTTGCGTACCCGAAACAACAAAACATTGCCCCATGTCCGGGTTCGTGGCCTCCAATCGAGGGATCAGTATGATGTAGGCGTCATCCAGGCCTACCCATGGATCACTTGTGACCGGGGCAGGTGTATCCTCACTTACCAGGATTTGCTTATCCATGCTCTTTTAATAATCGGCATCCAGATTGCAGGCTTCACAAGAGGCGATAGGAGACACATCTCCTTGGAGTACGCCTACTCGACCATTGAGGGAGTATTTGAGGCATTGGTGATACGACGAAGGGACCACTGCGTGCAGATGGAGCCATGCCCTACCCATTAATGCGTTGTAGGCGGTGTCCTGGGAGACAACCATGAACTCGGTGCTGAAAATTAGGCCACCGAACTGGGTCTTCAGGCGGATCCTGTTGACTGGGGATTTCTCGGTCCTATCATATCCCTAGATTCTGTGGTCAGAGGGATTAAAATCATCTTCAGACAGACCCAGCTGTCGCAGTATCCGAGTCAGGATTAGGTTGATCCCAAAACCCATGTCAATGAGGCAGCGGCTGAATTCGACGCCATTGAAGTGGTAAGTGATGTACAGTGGGTGAATATGCCCCTGTATGGGAGGCTCCTCATCTTCACCAGAGAATGAGATAACTGCCTACCATTCGGCATTCCTAATTGCTTCAGCGTTGAAGGCTTTCGTAGCTGCTACCTCCATCTCAAACTGAAGGGCAATATTTAGGGCCTCAGAAAGTGCTTCATGCATTTCATATGAAAGGCGAAGGGCCTAAAAGATAGAAAGACATTCTGTAATTCCGGCCATGTGCTTCAGGACATCATACGTTCATTCCAAGCACGAGCCTCTGCTTACAAGAGGTCGTTCTGCAGTTGGAGGCATAGCGGGTCCTGCCGTTTGAACTGTCGGTTGGCTAGTGTTGGGTACATCTCGTTGCCTACTAGTTGAAGCCTAGAGAGTAGCCTTAGGATTAGAATCGGACATCGGAGATTGGCCTGTAGCCGGACAAGACTGACGGTGATACGGGAGAGGCAACTCTTCCTGATCTAGTAGCACAAACGTCAGTGGAGGTAGAGCTGAGGGCATCAGATGAGGTTGCGCATGCCGAGATCTGTGCTGAGCCTGTTGTCTACTTTCAGTAGTGTGCAAGGCCTGACTGAATGTGCCTTTTGACTTGCCTCGATGAACGGCGTGGTTACGGTTCCACGGACGTTGACGTCGGCTGGGAACATTGGGGAGGTTCGCCTGGATTTCACCCTTGTCGGGATCTGTATAGGGCTTTACCAGCTCCACGGTGTTAACCGAAGCGTACCCCTAGCTGTCTCTCAATGAGTCATCCCTCACCGGGTGGATTCTGGGAGGGATCCCCATTTCAGGGGGTATAAAGTCGCCAAGAGTGCGGGATGACGACGGCAGTGGTGGATAGTGTTTCTTTTTCTTGCGTCATCGCAGCTTTCCCTTTTGGGAAGAGGATGGTTGTGAAGGCGATGCAGAGGTACCTGCTACTTCCTCTGAAGTATCCGGTTGATTCAGGTGTGCCTGGATGATACCATGGGCACGAGAAATGGTTTTTCGAGCCATCCAGTCATTGTATTTATGGGACCCACGGCTGGGAACCTTCTTCCACTCCCCTTCGCTGTCGCTATTGATCTATGACCCTACAAAGACACCCACTAATTGTGTTGGTTCCGGGCCCAACCTGACTATGTTTTTGTCGACTTGGTCTTGATGAAGGTCTTTAAACACATAGAATTTCTTGAAGGTGTGCCCCAGAATCTGATGATAAGGATATTAGTTCGGGTGATTAGTGAGATTCTCCTCCGCTGGCCTTCTACACTCGGGTAGGCTCAAAATCCCTTGCTCTAGAGCACTTCGGAAGTAGCCAGGGACCTAATTCTCGTTGAACGAATAAGTCTGGTGCCATCTTTCCGGATAGGGATCCCTGGGGGCCTGGCCCTGATGAGGGGCTGTGGGGGAATGCCGAGGAGGCGGTGCCTGATTGTCTCGCCTAGGTGGTGGTGGCGCATTGCGCGGGGGACCCTGTCGATTCTGAGGCAGTCGCTGCTGGGTAGGAGCATGCGCTTGATGTGGAGGACCTCTATGGGGTTGCGGGGCCGGTGCCGCTAGCATTAATTCCAGCTACCTGGGGGCTTCTATTTGGGACACAATGGCGGGTTCGGCTCTGGAAGCCCTCCTGGATAGGATCACAGGGGGCAGCGAACGTGCCTGACTAGCTTGTTACAAAGCCTGCTCAAGGCGCTGAGCCTTATCTGAGAAATCTCGGAACCCTCCAGTGTAGTTCTGGGTGATCAGGGAAGGTACCAGCTCCGTTTTAACATTCCCTACAAACATTGTCAGTAATTTATCCTGATTCAGTGCCATGACGAGGGAGTATGTAAGCCCCTTCCACCGGGTGATGAAGTATGTGACTCGCTCATCAGGCCTTTACTTGCATTTGAAGAGTTTTGTGATTCTAGTCTTTCGCATGGTGGAGCTGAACTGGTATAAGAACTGCCAGCGGAGATCCTCCCAACCGGTCACCAATCTGATAGGGAGCTACCTGTACCATATGAATGCTGGGTCCTCCAATGTCTGCACGAAACATCAGATTTTGGTGGCTTCTTGCTGGGCCGGAGTCCCCAGCATGGGACCACACCTGGATAAAAAATGGGCTAAGTGCTGCGGCAGGTCCCCTGTCCCATTGACGGGAGATAAAGTGGGGTTTCCAAAACCCGGGGGTGCGGTCATATCATCCACCCACGCGGGATATGGCTTGCCATCCGTTGGGACTACCACCTACCGTGTTTCCAACGCTTCGAGGTGGGCGATGAGTGACACTATAAGATCATCCGGGTGGGGGTCCCTATCTTGATGGGGATCCCTAATCACAAGTGCTTTGACAGGTTCTTTGACATGGTAGATGGCATCAGCAGCTTGTGGGGCGACTGGCGGAACGACCTGTGGGGTGACTGGGGGAACCTGGGTTGGATTCCTCATACTGCCCCGTTGTTCAGGAGGGTTTGGCGAGACGTATCATGCCCTCTTGTCGTGGGCTCCGTCTTCTGCCCTGTTTGAGGAGGCATCATGATCAGGGTTGCCCTGAGGCATCTCATCGGGGGGAAATTGTTCCAGCACCTGTTGCCCCAGCTTGGGATTATCGTAGTTGGGTCACCGTTCAGAAGCACGCTCGGCTAGGAGTTCGTCAACCAGCCTCATCTGTTCAACAAGCAGCTGGCACAATGCGGCCTTTTCGGGAGCTTCATCCAGCTTCTGTACAGTGGCAGACAAGTCAGAGTGCATGATAGTTCTGACGTGCTACTTACCGTTATTGTCATTTCGACTGAGTACCAGTGACTCGGTGGGTACAGGGAGGACTAGAAGGTTCCTCTCCTGATGGGTAACCCTCCTTGATGGGTCCAGCAGTGGCGGTACACCCTCAGGGGGTAAGTCCCCATCGAGAAATTCAAGCTCGTCTTCCATGTCCACTATGTCAGCCATGTGGACTGCGACCCCTCTCGAGGGAATTTCCTCAATGTCGCATAATGAATCGGGATGCCGCCAAATAGGGCTGAAGATGAGAGTGGAATAGTGTTCCCAGCCACGGACTTGCACATGGGGGAGGGGGGTAGATTCCCTGATGACTTTGCGGAGTACTTTGAAACACTGAACGCATTTCTGTTAAAGGGTGCTCTGACGGCCTGGTGAATCAGGGTGCTAGGCCAGAGGGAGTGTGGACAAATTGATCAGGTGGAATTGCTCGCCGATTTCTTGAAGGTGCTCTCAACTCCTGGGGTGCCCCACCTGCTCATAACGAAGGCGGAAGTGTGTCGCCCCTAGGGTTCGCCGGAAGCACCCCACTTCCTCTGTAGTAAGGGACTCTGGTGCACAAAAGTTCAGCGCTGCCGTTGACCAGAACTTCTCTGGGAAGTGATCCACTGTGAGAATGTTCCGGAAGCTCCTGGGCTCAGTCTCAGGGTCTGGCCTCGTATTTCCCCACTCGTCAACCGGAGGTGGCTGAGGGAATGGTAGCGTTACCGAGGCGGACTGCTGGGACAGTAAACTCGGCGGCGGAGAATATGGCGAACAAGCTGACTGGCTGCCGAATTCAAGGCCATCCTCTGAAGATTGAGGTGACCTGACCACAATATCATGATACGATGGGCTGATAGCCACCACTTCTGGTGCAAGAATTGCGGTTTCCAGCGATAGCTCCTGTCATTGCTCTACGGCCGTTGGTCCCCAAAATAGCCCTTCGTGATCTCTGGTAGAGGTAGAGGGCGCTTCTGGTGACGACAGTGGTAATTGCACAGTCGGGACATGCGGAACATCCACAATTTCTTCCTCATTGATGTACATGTGGAGAGAGGCGGGAATCTGGTGCACTTCGCATTCTGGGAGGATGAAGCTTACGCACCTCGTTCCTTCCCCAGTCATTGACATGGAGGAGTGGGGAGAAGGATCCATCACTGAGTAGCATTCCACATCAGAATTTGAGAAACATGTTGGTTTGACCTCCACTTGGGCCTTCCCAGGACTCTTATTGTGGCGGCGACGACCCGCTCTCCTGCCCCTAGATGGATCATCGGGACAGGGTTGATTCTCAACATGTAGTCTTGGGGCGTCGATGGCGCCATGGCGGAGAGGGCTCCCACTTGATATAGTCGGGGTGCGAGGGGAACCAGGTCAAATGTTGAAGGGCACATGGAGAGGACATCCATGGACAACACCCACATGGGCAGAACCTCTATTGGAACCGGGAAGAGCATGGGGAGGACCTCCATGGTCGGTGCGGGTGGAGCGAGGTTGACCTTCACTCCTCGAGTTGCCGGGGTTAGGAGGACCTTTTCCAGTTGCAAAGAGGACGTAGGGAGGACCCCCATGTTGGAGAGGGACTGGATGGGTAGTGCCTTCACATCGACAGTCGGGGGTAGGAGGAGGGACTCCATACCCTGTATGGTGGGCGTGGGAGAGGTTTCCGCGCCGAGCATCACTGCCACAAGGCAGGTCTTCCTTCGAGATGGGGGTAGCATGAGGCATACCTCCATGATAAGATTTGGAGTGGGGAAGGACCACACTCTGTGGAATGGTGGTATGGGGAGGCCCTTCGTACGAGGTGATATTACCGAGAATTGGTTCGGGGCGATCACCACTCAGGCCTACAACCCCGAGAGCCAACCCGACCTGGCCATGGGGCGGTTGGAGCCTCAGTCCTGGTCGGGTGAAGGAGTGCCTCTGCTAAGTGTGTGTAGGGACTCCATGATGAACGTCTAAGGTGGCTCGGGCCAGAGTAGTTGTTGATGTCAACACCCCTTGACGAGTGTCCTTAGCTCGGGCCCGACGCTGATGCCGGGTTAGACGAGCTGGCGCAGGTGGTGCAAGGGCATAGCCTACCTGCTCTTCTGGCAAAGCCGGTCGGTGGTCCTGACGCATCTGGATGGGAGACCTTTCCTGGAGCCCCTGGATTGGGACTCTGGATGGGCCGAGCCATACATGACTCACCTCATCAACGTAAGGCGTGGAGTCGTCGAGACGTTCTGGGGACAAGCTCCCGAAACGATTGAACGTTGGGGTGGGGATCAGTGGCTCCCTACCCAGTCCTTGAGGGCGGCGTCGACGGCGGGTCCTGGAAGCCTCCAGGTCCAGGAAGGCCATATCCCGAGTTGGGATGACCCCTTCCACCTCGTACCTACGTACAATGTTGTTGAGCACCCTTTGCTGGATGATATCTAACGGGGAGAGGGGACGTGGGTGACCTGTATTCACGGATGTAGAGGCCTTCGTGGCGGTAGCGGAGCCATGTGGGGCGGCTGTGCCGGTGTTTCCCCCGCCCCTGCGTAGGCAAGCCGGTGGTGATCATGTCTCCATAGTAGTAACCTTGTTCCTGGGAAACGGAGAGATCAACTCATCAGAACTGCGGGGAAAAGCATTGACAACCAGTGCCCCAACATCATTCCACTCTCCATGTCGGTAAGAGGGATCCATGCCAACACGTTGCAGAACGGAATTCACCACTTTCTACTGCCCCAACTTCCGGTGAGTTTCACGCCATGCCCGCTATTTTCTTGGCGGTACCCGGCACCAGATATCTGGATCCGATGACACGTTAATCTACTGGTGTCTCCAAAGCTACTAATCTCTACATTATGGAGAATAATTTCACATCTAGTTCACCATTTCTGTTTCTGATGCTTTCGTCGGGGCGCGCGCATCCGTCTGTGGAGGACGCGCTGTGGTTTCCCTACATTCCCACTTTCCAAAGGCGGGTGGCATTCGCTTTTTGATCAGGGACGTATGCTCCTTGATCGAAATGGGATGATGGGATGTTGGTTCCACCTTTCATGGATTCCTCCTCAGAACTCGTCACCTAGTCCAGGCCTCCCTCATACATTTAATACGTTGTTTGTGAAACTCTTCACAATTCCATGTTTCAATGGACGCCGGTTAATTACACTTCTTCTGTCAGGACATTCCAAAGGGTCTGGTCCGGGAAGCAACCTTCAGTCGGTGGAGTAGTCACATTGAGGCATCAGTAGCATGTCTGAATGCTGGGGAACCGACGTGTCTGTCTTTTGTCCATTGTCATAGGGCTTCTCAAGGGCGTGGAAGCCCGAGGCATCACACATCGAGCACGGGGAATTATATTCCATAAGTATATATCTATGGTTTTCCTCAGCTTCCTATGTTTAACACAGGGTATGCTGCAGGTTTAACGTCCAGTGGAGAGAGATCGACCTGATCAGAACATTATCTTGAATGGATCAAATCGAGGAACTTCCCTTGAAGGGATTCTGATATCAGGGCCAACATGTGGGCGGCTTCCGAAATGTTTTGGAGAGGAGCGGAATGGCGTGATCTCGCCGGGATATGGCGGTCCGGGTGAGAATTGGGGTGGATGATGGATGGATGGATGAAGCGGAGGGGGACTGAAATGGGACTATCGGAAGGGTGACAGTGAAATTGGGATTGAGCCTCGAAGAGACCTCCTACATATCCTCGTGGCATGGAATCAAAGTCTATATAGTTCGAGTGGGTGCACCGGAGGACCGACGTGAATGTGGACGTTGGCCCGATGGGCATCGTTAGCGAACCGATGTGAAGGTGAACCTAGGGGGTCCACTGGTGGTGGCCTTGAACCTCGTAAAGGCTTCCTACGTACCATGCCTTGACATGGATCAAAGTCCCTATAGTTCATATGGAATGTGGAATACAGTTTCACATCATGCGGGATGGGGGTGAACCGACGTGAGTGAGGTCGGAACGACTGGGGGATGGGCTTGGACCATTTGGAGGCTTCCTACGTACCATGACATGACATGGATCAAAGACCACGTAGATCATAATGGTGTGTCGGCATACCGACGTGAGTGAGGACCTTGGTCTGGATGGTGTGGGGCTTACACACTAGGCTGCCCGGGTGCTGGTGACCTGACGTGAAGAAGGTCGGAGTGACCAACATGTGGTGGGGTTGAACCTCTGGGAGGCTTCCTACATACCATGCCTTGACATAGATCAAAAACCTCATAGTTCAAAGGGGCTTCGTCGGTAAACCGACGTGAAGGTGAACCCGGGGGTCCACTGGTGGTGGGCTTGAACCTCGGGTAGGCTTCCTACGTACCATGCCTTGACATGGATCAAAGTCCTCGTAGTTCGGGCGGAAATGGTGGGTGTCGACGAATCGACATGAGGGAAGGAACTGGGTCCGGTGGGAGATGGGCTTGAACCTCCGAAAGGCTTCCTACTTACCATGCCTTGACATGGATAAAATATCTCATAGTTCTGGTTGGTCACAATGGCTTGCCGTCAGACTAGAATACAGTTTAACATCATGTTGGAAAAAGGTGGAACCTGGCATGAATAAATGGCGGGTGGTGGGCTTGAACCTCATGGAGGCTTTCTACGTACCATTCCTTGACATGGATCAAAGACCTCATAGATCAAAGGGTTGTGCAGTTCAACGTCATGCTGGACGAGGCATACAGTTTAATGTCATGCTGGACGAAGGCATATAGTTTAACGTCATAATGGATGAGGGCATTTCCATGATTGATTCTTACTCTAAGACCACATGAGTAATTCTCGGTGTGAGAAACAAGAGGCAGCAAGGACCTGACGATCACTTCGCGAAGGGTGCGTCTGTGAGAAGCGAAGAGGGGATTACGCGTTAGGCGGCCCATGATGCTGGGACATACTCCAGGATGGAGGCCCAAAGTGCGGCAAAGCGAAGCGAGAGAGGGATTTGGGACCAATGATGGGAGGTGCCTCGTTCCTTGTCGCGCCCTCCACTGATCTTGGTAGTGGGGAAGTACGGAGGTGCATGGGTACTACCTTCCGCAAGAGGGGAAAGGGGGATTACACCAAGGTGGTTGCCCTTCTCCCGAGGACATACGCCGCTCTGATAAGGAGGATATCATCCCCTTTGGGTGGGGGGTGATTCCATTCCCATGGAGATGACCGGCGTAAAGAATGTCCAAGCTGGGGGGACCCTGCGTGTGAGGCACGTGGTCGGATCACAGTTTAACATCATGTGTTAAGGATAGAGTTCTTGTCAGTTTAACATCCTGCAACTCGAACGAGGTGGGTTTAATCCGCACCCCTGGGACTTACATGACCGGAACCCTCTACTCCTTGGGGGAGGGAAGGTACCAGTAAGGCCGTGGTCAAGGGGGTCGCAGAGTGAACCATCAATGGGTCCACGTTAGTGTGGCTATGCGAAGAAGCAACAGCTATTAGCGTGCCTATGCGAAGAAGCATTAGGCGAAGCAATGCTACGAGTGGTGTTGTCCATGGGACTTTAAAATCACATCATGAAAACCTGGAGGGTCGCACGGGAAGAGGAATTGCCAAGAAAAGAAGTGTGATTCTCGAAGTGGAGAGGCTTGGCCTTAGCATGGGTAAGAGGTGTGAATGAGGGGTGCTTCACAAAGTGGAATAGTATTCGCGGATCACTGCCTCGCGAAGAAGAGGTGCCTCGTGAAGCAAGGTGTTGTGATGCAGTGTGCTTCGCGATATGTAGCGACCCTGCCTTAGCATGGGGATCACTAGTACAAGAGTGGTGTTTCGCGAAGTAGAAAGGCTCCGCGGCTGCTCGGGCTCCCTGGGGAATCCCCCTCCTTCACGAGTTCCCTTGGACAACAAGAAGGGAATCCCTCTTGGAAGAGGGGCTCAAAACTAGACAAGGTGAAGACCTCTTGCGAAGTAAAAATACCTCGCAGAGCTCATAATTCTCGGGGCAAAGGGTGATTCACGATTTGGGGTTGTGAAGCCGAAAGGTCGGATTGTCCATCCTCTTGGACTCACGGGGAGCCTAGTATTTATAGGCAGGGGGCACCGTGAAGAAGGACTCACGTAGCATGAAGGGGAAGTGGGTGCTTTGCGGTGGGCTCGCGAACGTCAGGGCGTTCACGGAGCGTTACCGCCTCCGGATCTTCGTGGCGGGCTCGTGAACATTAGGGAGTTCGTGGAGCATTACCGCCTCCTGTGCTTCACAATGGGATTGCGAACGTCAGGGATTTCTCAGAGCATTACTGCCTCATGTGATTTGTGGTGGCCGCGATGCTCAGGGGTGCTTCGCGTCCGAGCTTCGTGAGGTAGCGTGCATGGCTTCTTGTTCGTCCCTTCTTTTCATGCAATATTTTGGCGCCAACAATTATGTATTCTGAAAAAGAAATTTAATGTCTATGTGCATCAAGCTAGGGTCATCTGAGTATATGTCTTTTAAAATACATTCGTATTCTGTTTATAAAATACTTAAAAGAAACATGTGGTGAATATGGCATTTGTCTCATAGAAAATTAAAGTGAGATGAGAATCCCGTTTCAATTAATTAAAATTTTAACAATAGCCCCAATGAATAGGAGACCCTAAAATTTATATTTAATGACTAATATGTTTTACTATACTAATGATAATATAATTTCATGGTCAGTATATACACCACAGAATTTAAAATGTGGTGAATATAGCATGCGTCTCAGAGAAAAATAAACATGAGATAAAAATCCATTTCCTTAAGTATTGATTTCCATATTCCTCATTAAAACATATTTTATTATAAATATAATTTTATTATAAAAATATTAGAGATCCAAATTCATATATATCATAGAATATATTATTTTTTCATGACTTTTTATTACCCTTTTATTAACAATTCATGTTTAATGTGACATTCTGGTTAATATATATCAAATATATTTAGTATCTATATATTTATAGTAACAGATATTATTTAGGGATAGAAAATGAAATAAACCATTCTAGAAGATGGTAGGTCATATGTACACATGAACGTTATTTCCAAATACTTGTTGGATTGAAAGAACGATATGTGAGTAATATTTTTTATCCAAAATCATTTTTTTCCTATATATCACCTGTGTTCGTTAAAACAATCCATAAAACCATATATGTAATGCATGGATGAATCACATCACTTTTTGAGGTGGTACTCTGTAGCACACACTGATGACATTTTAATATTCCAAAAAATTTAGATAATTAATGTATTCTTGTTATAATAATTATTAAATCGTAAAAATATTCAAAATATCAGTTATAAAAAATACATAAATTATTATTTCCTATTTTTAGATGTGGTAATGGAGAAATTAATTTCACCAGTTTGGGAGGCGGGAATCCATCGTACACATATATGATTAGTCTTTAACAAATTTGATAGAATTTGAGATGGTTTTTGGTAATTTTCTTTACAAAAAACATCTCAATATATGGATGGTACTTTGGATATTATATAATCATGATATTATAATAATTTAATGGTGTTGGTGAATAAATAATAAACACTTGTTCATGAGGGTTACATATCTTTTGGGTATCCTCCATAGGTTTTCACTACATGAATTCATAGGATGAATTTATTCCCATAATAATGATTCATGGTTGAAATGAGGTAATCTGTGAAGTAATTTGGGTAGGTATTTGAAAAGAAATTTTGGTGTTAGTAAGAGTAGAGGGGGTATTTCCTTCTATAAGTGGTGGAGAAGACACATGTCACGACCCATCCTCGGGACCCGTGCTGTGACTACCCCAAGCCAACCTCCCATAGGCCAGGGGCTGGCGACTAGAAACAAAGGTGTAAATCCCTATAATTGGGAAGGTATTGCCCTTATGAAATGTAACCACACACACAACAAGAGAACAAGCGAAAGAAAACACTATGTAAATCAATATAACAAGAGTGCTAAAAGTACAAAGGGGGCCAGAAATACAAGCCCAACTGTAAAGTACATGAAAAAGAAAAAACTGTAGGAAGGTGTCAAGATGCTCTTGGATCATCCTCCGGAGTCCATACCGGAAGGGTAGGTACAGATGGCCACCTCAGCTCTCTACATTCGTCTGTCAGATCCGGGTACCGTCTCGTCCTGGAGTCCACCTCCGGGTACCCTCTGGTCATCATGTCCACCTCTGGGTACCGTCTCATCATGAAGTCCACCTCCGGGTACCGTCTCGTCGTCACGTCCACCTCTGGGTACCGTCTAGATCTACAAGCCTCAACTTTGAACCGCGCTATCCGTCGTCTGCATCCAACACAACGAAGTGCAGGCCTAGCCCATGCAGGGGTGAGTATACGCTACTCAGTAGGGACCCCGAGGCCCCTGAAGGTTTCCGAGAATCCACAAAGGATAATCCACAAAGAAAAGATACAATCACGAAGTAACAACCAACATGACTTAGGTATATTCCCATACATATACCTAAGTCACCAATTCCAGTTGGACTCCAACATCCAATCCCATGTTCGATCAAGTCCAAATAGGATAGTACAACCCAATACACACAGGATAACACAACCCAATCCACATAGGAAAGCATGTCAATCATATCGAAGATAATGATTGAAATTCAAGACTCCCCTTTCACAGGTATACTTCTTCGTAAGGTGATAGAGATGACCAGATATAGCCACTGATTCATCTATGTTAGGACCCACGTAGGATACTAGAACAGTAGTCATTTCCGTCGAACCCACAGAGGATTTTAGTACGGTCTTAATCGCTGTTGAACCCACATAGGATTTTTTTACGGTATTCATCACTGATGAACCCACATAGGATTTCAGTGCCATCTTCATCGCTTCTGAATCCACGGAGGATTTCAGTGCAGTCTTCATCGCTGCCGAACCCACCTAGGATTCCAGTGCAATATTCATCGCTACTGAACCCATGGAAGATTTCAGTGCAGTCGTCATTGTCGAACCCATGGAGGATTCCAGTACGAAGATATTCACCGTCGAACCCATAGAGGATTCCAGTACGGTTGTCTTTACTACCAAACCCACGAAGGATTTTAGTGCAGTCGTCGTCGTCGAACCCACTGAGGATTCCAGTACGAAGGTCTTCTTCGTCGAACCCACGGAGGATTCCCGTACGAAGGTCATCATCGTTGAACCCGCGAAGGATTCGAGTACGAAGGTCTTCATCGTCTAATCCATGAGGGATTCCAGTACGAAGGACTTTATCGTCGAACCCACAGAGAATTCCAGTACGAATGTCCTCATCGTCGTCGCAGCCAGCTCTAGGGTTCCTGCACACATCATGCTCGATTACGGGAGGGTCCGCTCCACGCGCCAAGGGGGTGTCGATGCATCAACTGACACATAGTCCGGAGTTTATGTATCCCAAAGTTCTGTCTCGTCAAGAGGAACTCAATGTGACAGACGGCACGTCAATCGGATGCCCGGACTGAGAGTTATTTGCTTTTCTGTTCCAGGGGCCTGGTTGGTTTTTAAGTCCAAACCAACCCAAATGTACTCCAATTGCATCCAAACCTCATGAGGAGTAAGCCAAAAGGTCAATATAACTTAAAGGAATCCAAAAAAGTCGACAGCACATCAATCAGACGTCCGGAGCTCAAGTTATAAGCGTACCCACTCCGAGGGCCTTGTTGGTTTAATGTTCGAACCGACCCGGCCGTACCCAAACTTCTCCAAAAATATGAGTGTAATATACCAAAACGTCCATCGCGATCCAAGGATCTCCACACAACTAACGATGCATCGATCAGAGTTCCGTAGCCCATTTTATGGGAAAACGACCGAAAGTAGTCCGAAAATGGGGGTTTGGGGCCCAGACCGACCCGGCCCGAGACCACCTGGGTCGGCCCGAGCTGGGTCCGGGTCCGGACCCACTGCGATGCGGCCCAGCCAGGCCTGGTGCGGCCAGTCGGCCCGGCGTGGGTGCGCCCCACACGGCCGGCTCGGTGTGTGTCGTGATGTTGCGGAAGGGGGGGGGGACTGCCCCCCTTGATTGAAGTCACGGGCCCACATGGGGGGGTGCTCCCTTCTGCCAGCAGACGCGGCGCTGGGCGCCGCCTCCTTCCAGGTCCCGTGTGGTGGTCCCTTTTGGTGGTGCGCTGTGGCGCCACCGCCTTCGGGAAGCCGGTCGATGTCGGCCACTGCCTCCGGACGCCGACGCCACCAGTGAAGTCCACGGGCCACAGGAGTAGCTCCGGTGGTCCGCTTTTTATTCTGTCTACGCTGGTGATCAACTCGGGTACCGTACATTACTGCAGAATCATCAAATCGCCTCTGCATCCCGTTCCGTCATCGCCTATCGATCCGCACGTCAAATAGACAATATTCGGAGTCTTCTAATTGCCTCAACGGCGCGGCACAACAGCGCCGCACTTATTCACCCATTATTCATTGTTTCTGCACGGTGCCATTGCACCACTCCGCCCTTTCTCGTACCGCAATCAACTACAACCATCAAAGGGGGAGGAGGGTCGACTGTTTTTGTGTAGTCCGACCTCCTCCCATTATTATGATAACAGGCGGCCCAAAAAGAAGTTGATGAATGGCAAAGAAATAATTCACGGGAAAAACAATTAGCACCTACCTCAATGCATTGATGAATGAAGGTTTGACGCAGAAAAAGGACACCATGGAAGAAGGATCCATAAACTTCGTCGGCGTCATGGAGAAGAGGATCGTTAGCGTCACGGTACATGGAGTCACATCGTTGATCTCCAAGGATTCGGCGTTCTCCGTCGTCCTTCGTCGGAGGCCGACGTTCTTCGTCGGTGACGGTGCGTTCTTTGCGTTCCTCAAGGAAGAAGATGAGGATTCTAAGGCTTGAAAAATTCCTCCCAATCCTTCTCGCACAAAAAAACAACAAATTATAAAATAAGGTGTCGCCTTATTTTATTACTCATGTCAAACCTTATTTGAAATTCAAAATTAATACATGGTTTAATTAACGTGCGTTGACTAATTAATGAGGTGTTTATTAATTCAATTAAACGAGAGAGTTGACTTGGCAATTAAAAAAAAGTGTGCGGGTGAGTTACCAAATTAAATGCTCATGGGAGGTGAAAATGAATTAAAGGGGCTGGGGCTCATGTGGGCCCCACCTCACTAATATCTTACCTAGGAGTTAGGGTATTAGTGGGTCCCACTCCAACCCTCAAGCATTGGTTTAAGCTACCTTAATTAAAAATAAAATTGGTTTCACAAATTTTATTTCATTCATCACTTAACCCACAATTTTTAATAACCACACATGAGCAAACACAACTCCAGAAAAGGTGTTCCTAAGCAATTACTGGAACTGGGGTTTCATCAGTGTCCTTCGATTTCGATTTCGAGCACCGGTTCAAAAGTTAGGAAAACCCGCTCATTCGTTCACTGAACGTACATGAGCTAAACTTCTGAAATTGATTCCAGGCACACCGGGCCTCGGAATCAGGTGCCGTCAAAAACTGCATTCTTGTAAAATCCCAAAGAAAATTATGAAAAAAAATTTACCTTTATTTTTATGGGTCTTTACATTACTCCCACCTCAGGGATTTACTTCCTCGTAAAGATAAATCATAAACTAGGGGAAGAAAAGTGGTACAGAGCACGCATCTGAGCCTTCCGCTCCCATGTGCTCTCCTGGAGGTTCCCATGCTGCCAACGAAAGCGCACAAGAGGAATCGACCGTCCCTGTAGGACCCGCTCCTGTCAATCCTCAACCTCTACTGTAACCCCAAAAAAGTCACCCCATCACCCAATTCCAGCTCCCCATGGTCGATGATATGTGTCGGGTCAAGCACGTATCTCCTCAGTTGAGATACGTGGAAGTCGTCATGCACCTGGTGCAACTGAGGTGGATGGGTCAAACGGTAAGCCACCTCGCCTACCCTGCTGAGGACCTAGAATGGTCCGATGAAGCGTGGAGATAACTTGTCTCCCCGGAAAAATCTATGTAATCCTCATTGAGGTGAGACCTGTAAGAAGACGTGGTAGCCATCCTCGAGCTCTAGTGGTCTCTGCCTCCTTCATCATAAGACGTCTGCCGGATCTAAGCTATCCTCATCCTCCCCTAGATGACCTGGTCCTTCTATGGTCCCACAAGAGCTGCTAATATTTATTCTTTGCTGATAAGAGAAATCTGGTCTCATCACCTGGATGAACCACGTTCTTTGCCTAATACAGTCATTCACGACATGGATGATACTAATCCATACCAAAGATGACGTCGTAAGGCCTCGACGCTACTACCAAGAGATCCAACCATTACTGTCTCCTCCAAGGGTTGAGTCACACTGTCGGCATCAGTGTGTGGTCACTGGGTCTCCTCCAGTAGGAATATCAAAAGTGAGGGTCAAGTCAACAGTTTAAACTGGAACCTCTTAGTAACAACACAAAGAGAGGACAAGAAAGAAAATGCCAAAAAGAAAGGTGTCTTTTATTGCTACAGATCAATGTACAAAGACACAAAGAATCAAAAAACAAACATCAACAAAGCTAGAAGAAACATGAACAAAAGTCTCCTTGTATGGAGCTAGTCCAGCTCCTGTATGTCTGCTCTCGAAGATCCATGATCGTAGGCCTCAGCTGCCTGAAGCTGAGCTCTCCCTTGTCCACCCGTTCCCTGCGGTCGGGGTGGTCTCCCTGGTGGTGGTGGTGGTAGGGCCTCAAAGCATCACCCACCACCTGCTGCTCGGCCAGCTCCTCTGCCTCGCTCGCCTACTCCCTGCGGACCTCCATGGTCAAACCTCGGCCTGGGTGGTCCCTCTACCTCCTGCTTCTCATTAGAAGGACGAGTCGGGCAGTCTTGAGCCATCTAAACCTGCCCACCGCATGTGTAGCATTGCCTGCTCCTCGTGTAGCTGGATCTCCTTCGTATGCCCTGCACAACCAAATATGAATCCTGATATTTCCCATCTGATGGCCTGTCCCGCTTGGACCTCTACATCACCTGTCTACTGACAGCTGCAGAAGACTTTGCTATGGGTCGTCCTTCGGAGGGTCCCGCCGCTGGTGACTGCTCGGCGAGAAAACTCTTCACTAGAAGGGAACTCTCCAACACCCCTTCCTGCGTCGGAAGGTTGAGTGTGATCATTAAAGCCCTGATCTAATGCCTCAGTCCCTGATCGAAGGTCCGGGCCCGGAAGAATTGGTCTCATACCATGTCTGTAGAGTAGCACGAGAGATCAGTAAACCACGCCGAGTACTGGTCCACGGTCATGCTACCATGTTGTAGTTGTAGTAACTCCTTAATGTGCACCGCACGGAGGGTGGATGGGACGAACTCTGAGTGGAAGAGGCTCTCAAAGTCCGTCCAAAGGAGTGATGCCTCGTCGTGCACCTAGAGCATCAAGCTCCACCATCTGCCTGCTACCGCATGTAGGAGGCTCGCTGCAAGGATCACCATGAGGTCAGCTGGTGTCCCCACTAACCTGAAAACTCAAATTAGGGCCTCCAGCCAATCCTCGGCTACCTGAGGGTCTGTCTCCCCACAGAACCTAGGCGGTCTCTGACGCTGAAACTCGTTCAGTGCACTAAGGCGACGTGCACTCTCCGCGGCTGGGGTTGGTAGCATCGATGGCTTGGTGGGGTAGAGGTACTGTCGGTGCCTGCGCTAAAAAAGGGCCCTGCACCGAGGCCTCGTCGTTCGGTGGGCTGTCGTCTCGTACAAATCTTGGATCCCTAGCTGGCTGCCATCGTGGGGCCATCCTGAAATGAAACTGGTGCGCCACGGTCAAAACAGTATACCTGGTGAGCTGACACAAAGTAATCATAAAAAAAACTTTTGAAACACACATGTAATCAATGTTTTCATTCATTGAGTCAGAAATCAGAAGTCGGGGTCCTAGGGTAGGGATACGTCGGCCGCTGCACCAACACTGGACTCACTGGACTGTTAACCACAGTCAATACCCTTAACACTATTTCTTCACATAAATTAAAGATCAGAGTCCTAAGTTCTACGGTAGAACCAAACTCCTCTGATACCAATTTGTCACGACCCGTCCTCGGGACCCGTGTCGTGACTACCCCAAACCTGCCTCCCATAGGCCAGGGGCTGGCGAGTATCACCAAAGGCGTAAATCCCTATAACTTGGAAGGAATTTCCTTTATGAAACGTAACCACACACACAACAAGAGAACAAGAAGAAGCAAACACTATGTAAAGCAATATAACAAAAGTGCTGAAAGTACAAAGGGGGGCTGAAATAAAAGCCCAACAGTAAAGTACAAGAAAAAGACAAAATAGCAGGAAGGTGTCAAGATAATCCTAGATCGTCCTACAGAGTCCCTACCTGATGGATTGGTACAGATGGCCACCTTAGCTCTCTACGTTCGTATGTCAGCTCTGGGTACCGTCTCGTCATGGAGTCCACCTTCGGGTAACCTCTCATCATCACGTCTACCTCCGGGTACCGTCTCGCCGTGATATCCACCTCCGGGTACCATCTCGTTGTCACGTCCACATGTGGGTACCGTCTTCTCTACAAGCCTCATCCTCGATCAGCGATGTCTGTCGTCTGCATCCAACACAATGAAGTGTGTGAATAGCCCGTGCAGGGGTGAGTATACGCTACTCAGTAGGGACCCCGAGACCCCTGAAGGTCTCCCAAAATCCACAAAGGGTAATACACAGAGGAAATATACAATAACGAAGTAACAAACAATAAAAAATAGGTATATGACCATACATATACCTAAGTCACCAATTCCAGTTTGGCTCCAACATCCGATCCCAATTTCAATCACGTCCACATAGGATAGTACAACCCAATCCACATAGGATAACACAACCAAATCCACATAGGAAATCAAGTCAATCATATAGAAGATAATGATAGAAAGTTAAGACTCAGCTCACACAGGTATAATTCTTCGTAAGTTGATTGGGACGATTTGTTATAACCACTGATTCATCTATGCTATGACCCACGTAGGATACTAGAACAGTGGTCATTGTCGTTGAACCCACGGAGGATTTCAGTACGGTCTTCATCGCTGCTGAACCCACATAATATTTCAGTACACTCTTCATCGATGCTGAACCCACATAGGATTCCAGTGAGGTCTTCATCGCTTCTGAACCCAAAGAGGATTTCAGTGCAGTCTTCATCGCTGCCGAACCCACATAGGATTCTAGTGCAGTCTTCATCCCTGCCGAACCCACGGAGGATTTCAGTGTAGTCGTCGTCGTCGAACCCACGGAGGATTCCAGTAAGAAGGTCTTCAACGTCGAACCCACATAAGATTCTAGTATGGTTGTCTTCACTTCTGAACCCATAGAGGATTTCAGTGCAGTCGTCATTGTCGAACCCACTGAGGATTCCTGTATGAAGGTCTTCATTGTCGAACCCATAGAGGATTCCAGTACGAAAGTATTCATCGTCGAACCCACGGAGGATTCCAATAATAAAGTCTTCATCGTCGAACCCACATAGGATTCCACTATGAAATTCTTCATTGTCGAACCCACAAAGGATTCCAGTATGAAGGTCTTCATCATCGAACCCATGGAGGATTCCGGTACGAAATTCTTCATCGTCGTCGCAGCCAGCTCTAGGGTTCTCGCACACAGCATGTTCGATTCTGGGAGGGTCTTCTCCATGAGCCAAGGGGGGTCGATACATCAACTAACATGTATTCCGGAGTTGATGTATCCCAATGTTCTGTCTTGTCAAGAGGAACTCAATGTGACAGATGGCGCGTCAATCAGACACACGGTCTGAGAGTTATTGGTTTTTTCGTTCCAGGGTCCATATTGGTTTTTAAGTTAAAACCAACCCTATCATACTCCAACTATGTCCAAACCTCGAGCAGAGTAAGACAAAAGGTCCATCTCACTAAGAGGAATCCAAAAAAGTCGACGACACGTCAATCGGATGTCCGGAGCTCAAGTTATAATCATTCACGCTCAGAGGGCCCGGTTGGTTCCGTGTTCATACCAACTCTGACATACCCAAAGTTTTCTGAAACCTTGAGTTTAATATACCAAAATGACCATCGCAATCCAAGGATCTCCACGCAATAGACGGTGCATCGATCAGAGGTCTGTAGCCCACGTTATGGGCAAAAGACCGAAAGTGGTCTGAAATTGGGAGTTTTGGGACCGGACCGACCCGACCCGACCCAACCGGCACGGCCCGGCCCTGCCCGGTGCTGGCCATGCCATTGCGGGAGGGGGGGGGAGACCCCCCTTGATTGAATCCACGGCCCCATGTGGGGGGTGGCTCCCTTCTGCCAGCGGACGTGGCACTGGGCACCGCGTCTCCCCAGGGTCCCGCGCGGCAGTGGGACCGGTCGCCTGATGTCGCGGCTTCAGCCGCGACGGTCCCTCCTGGCGGCGCGCTGGGACGCCACCGCCTTCGGGCAGCCGGTCAGTGCTGGCCACCACCTCTAGCCTCCGGCGCCACCGGTGAAGTCCGCGTGTCACTGGAGTCGCTCCGATGGTCCTTTTTCGATTCCGTCTGTGCCGGTGTTCAACTCGGGTCCCGTACTTTATTGCAGAATCCTCAAATCGCCTTTGCGGCCCATTTCGTCATCACCCATCGATCCGCACATCAAATAAAAAATCTTCGGAGTCTTCGAATTGCCTCAACGGCGCGGCGCGACGGTGCCGCGCTTCATCGATCGTTCTTCATTGTTTCTGCGCGGTGTCGTTGCACCGCGCCACCCTTGCTCGTACCGAAATCAATGTACAACCATCAAAGGGTGAGGAGGGTCGGCCATGTTCATTTGGTCCGACCTCCTCCTGTTATTTGGATAACAGGTGGCCCAAAAAGAAGTCAATGAATGGAAAAGAAATAATTCACGGGAAAAAAAATTAACCCCTACCTGAAAACATTGATGAACGAAGGTTTGATGCGGAAAAAGGACGCCGCGAAAGAAGGCTCCGTAAGTGTCGTCGGCTTCGCGGAGAAGCGGATCGTCGGTGTCACGGTACACGGCGTTGCGTCGTCGATCTCCAAGGATTCGGCGTTCTTCACCATCCTTCATCAGAGGCCGGCATTCTTCATCTGCGATAGTGCGTTCTTTGCGTTCTTCAAGGAAGAAGATGAGGATTCCAAGGCTTGTGCAATTCCTCCCAATCCTTCTCGCACAACAAAACAACAAATAATAAAATAAGGCGTTGCCTTATTTTATTACTCATGCCAACCCTTATTTGAAAATCAAAATTAAAACACGGTTTAATTAACGAGCATTGACCAATTAATGAAGAGTTTATTAATTCAATTAAACGTGGGAGTTTACTTGGGAATTAAAAAAAGGGTACGGGTGAGTTATCAAATTAAATGCTCGTGGGAGGTGAAAAGGAATTAAAGGGGGTGGGGATCATGTGGGCCCCACCTCACTAATATCCTACCTAGGAGTTAGGGTATTACTGGGTCCTACTCCAACCATCATGCATAGGTTTAAGCTACCTTAAATAAAAATAAAATTGGTTGCAAAACTTTTATTTTATTCATTACTTAACCCACTATTTTTAATAACCACACTCAAGAAAACACAACTCCAGAAAAGGTGTTCCTAAACAATTACCGGCACTACGTTTCCATCGGTGTCCACAGATTTTGATTCCGAGCAATGGTTCAAAAGTTTGGAAAACCCGCTCGTTCGTTTAGTGAACGTACCCGAGCTAAATTTCGGAAATTGATTCCAGGAACACCGGGACTCAGAATCAGGTTCTGTCAGAAACTGCGTTCTTGTAAAATCCCAAAGAAAATTAAAAGAAAAATTCCCTTTAATTTTACGGGTCTTTACAACACACTTAGAGTTTTTGAAAAAAATTGACTACCTGAACAATTTTCATTGGAAAATGGTAAAAAAGGGTAATTATAAAAACAAAGAGGTGTATTGGTGTAAAAATTTCAAAAAATAGTTTTTATAAAAGTGTATAGGTATTTTTTTACCTTATATTTTTAGTCTAACCCCAGGTAAACACATATTTAGTTTAACCCTGTTAAATAATTATTACAGCATTTAATTTTCATTTTTTCCAAAAATTAATTTGAGCCTTTTAGATAACATAACATATTATGATTCAGAATATGGAATCAAATTTTGAAATTTATATTTATATACATGAAAAAATACATTTACAATTAATCCCATAGAGAAGGTGATAGAGATGTATTTGATTAGTAAATGGTCAAAAGTTTACAAAGTGTTTATGTCAATATTCAATATGAAATTGATTCATATGACCTAAATTGGATACATGGATATATAATTGAACTATCATATCATTGAAATCATAATAAAATATACATTATATTTTTCTATAATTTAAATTAAAATGTGGTTTTCAATTAAAAATCAATTTTTTCAAATGTCATTAAAATAAGAAAAAATGTCAGAGAAATAACCCAATTTTTACCATATGATAAATTTGTAATGAGGATAAAAACAATTATGGTTATCTTATAAATTTATTTTCTAAATTTGTTAAACACTAATTTTAAATTTTTTAAAAAAACTAAAAAAACTGTCTTATATAAAAATTATTATTTCTCATAAAATATTAATTTTTATTTTATGTTATTATTATTTTATTTCTAATAAATAAAAAAATAATTAATGTCTGTAAAGTATAGATTTTAATAATTTATTATTTAATATTTATTTCCACCATTTCAACATCTAGTAGGTGTATTAAATAATGATGATAATTGAATATCTTTTCAATAAAACTTGGTTTTTTGTGTAACAAAATATATTATGGAAACTCATTGTTTATTATAATTTAAGAAAACATAATTAAATGTATAACCTAAGAATAGAATTCCGTGGTGTGCAATTAATATATATTTGATTAAATTTGTTTTAAAAATATATATTTTCCAGAATCATGAAGTTTTATAGTTACAATCATGAATTTTCACTAATTGGTATATAATTTACCTAATTGACTATAAAACTAATTTAAAATTGAAAATAATATTATAAATAATTTAACACAAAATCCCAAATATTTAAAAAAAATACCAACAATCATCTTATGCTAATTTCGATATTTAGTTATCAAAAGATGATATTAATTTAATAAAATAAAATATAAATAGTGTTAAACAATAATTTTAAATTATGTGTGAGAATTGTGTTTAAAGCATCTAAAACAAATAAAATCCTTCAGAAAACATTTATTTTTCTATTAAATGGTTTTTATATTATTTCCAAAAATATATAACCATTATAAGATCATAGGTAATGATATAATAAGTATTTTTCAAATTTAGTAATATTTATTAATTAAAATGTAATTTTACTTAAAAGGGAAGCAATTTCCAATATCGTACCCAACATGAAATAATATATTTTTTCAAAATTTTGTGTGGATTGCAAGATTGAGTTATACTGAACAATAATATACTATTAATATATTTATGTTAAGTTGTAGTTATCACCTAGTAATTTTTTTTGTCAAAATTAGCAGGATTAACTATATTATGTTTACATATAGTTTTTAAATATTTTTACATTAATCCCTTAAATATTATAAGGATAAAATTAGAAAAAATAGAATTTTAATCATATAAATATCTTTATTATTAAAATTCTAGTGTTACCTCCTTTGAATAGTGAACCCATTTTAAATATAATAAGTAAAAAATTAATATTTTATATATGAAAAAATAAAATAATTTTTTAAATTGAAACACAAAATTTTAATTAGGGGGGTGTTTTGATATTTTTCAGTGAACATTCATATTTTGATGAATAGTGAATAATACTGTATTTTATTTCAAAACAGGTTTTCATCAACATTATTAATAATGTTAAATTATGTTTTTGTTTATTATTAATGTAAAATTTGAGTATATACATACATATATATATATATATATCTCTTTTAATCCAATTTAGTTCATTGGAAACAATTTCACAATGAATTAAGATATAAAAACATAGTAAATAATTGAACAATTTTACTTTAGAAACTCTCTTTGTCATCTAGTCTGTGAGATTAAAATTAAAATAATTATAATTATTTTGTGATTTTAATTTGGGAAAATATGTCAAATATATTAATTAATTATAATTTATCAGTTAAAAAAAATTTAAATTAGTTTTTAACCAAAAAATAGTGAATTTAATTAAAATTAATAACAATAATTGCGTGGGAAATTAGTTTACCAAGGGTCTAATCCAAACACATAATATATGAAATGACCTATATAATTTTTAAAAATTAATTTTATGTTAATATATAGATCCTATAAACATGTTATCAAATTGATTCTTTTATTGGAACCACTTGACATTTAAAAAATGTGGGTAGAAGTCCATTTTAAATATTTACAAGAATTCCACTTCTCCTCCACTATAAAATAAAACCCATCATTACTATTTCATCAGATATCTAAAGTGATTTTTCTCACGAAATATCTTCTCAAATAATCTACCACAATCTCTAACATCAACAGAGAATCCTCACCATAGGTTCAGATCCAACCAAGGAATCCCATTGGTGAAAACTAGTGACAGTTTCCCTGAAAGGAGGTATTGTACTTCCACAAGATCTAGTGTTTCATTTTCAATATCCACCAACTAAATTAAAATTATTCACTTAATAAATATTATCCTTAATATCTTAAATATTAATATGTGGTTTTTTCTATGTTTTATACCTACAGGTAAAAAAACTTCCATGTAATGGATAATGATGTTATTGTTTGTGTACGTTGAACTACCACATCACCTAACAATGTCGTCAATTTTTAATTTCCCACTTCTCTTGGTAAGAAAGTATGATGGGAAATGGTTTTTATAATATATAAATATATATCATATTTAACTGTAATGATTTCTTTCTTCAAGGACTTTGTTCTTTTTTGGTGATGAAACTCTGCCTCAATATATTGAGATTATCATGTTTTGAATAGAGCCTTGTCACCATACAACGTCTCGATTTTACCATTGAAAAAATACTTATGTCATTGGTGGAATGAAGATAGTATGGTTGTTTGTGGATGAAACCACGACCATCCAACAAGAATGTTGAATGTTGTGTCCTGATAAACAACCCTGATGTTTGAATTAGACACAAGATCTCTAAACAATGTTCTGAGTGTAATTTCTCCTTGAAGTTATTGTTAATTATTATCATAATCATCAAACATTAATATGGAAGGAGATATGTCTAATTCAATCATGTTCCGTCAATGAAGTTTACAAAAAGGAATGAGGTTTACTTCAGATCCATTATCAATGAAGGCACATCCATTGACCTTTCCAGAAAAATACAAGAGTTTGATGTGTCTAATTAAAACATCATCATCATCTCCATCTGTAAAATATATGACGACATGAAATTATGCAGAAACATTATTTATACGGTAAACCTCAGTAGTAGAAACATTAGTTTACAACTCTTAAGGACATGACAATGGCTCAATGAGTGCTTCTCAATGATCTTTTAACGGATTCAAAGAATCCAGAATTCGCAACATGGCCAGTACATGGACCAATTGATTCCATAAATTATACTTTTCGTCCAATGTTTTACATTTCTTGGCATGGAGATGTGGTTTTGTTGGTGTTTTGGATATCGATGATTCTGATGTAGAGGAACTCTATATCCGGGCAGAAGCTCAAAATATTCCTGGATTTGGTAAATTAGACTGACTAGATATATTCAATTACTGAGAAGAAGATGGCGTGATAGCTAATCCGACCACCAGAATAATCATGTCATAACTGAACATGTCTTTCATTTAAGAAACCCATTGTTCCTGATGAGCCCGCAAAAGGGATCTTCCATGAGTTTCATCCTCATATATGGTTCGAGTATGAGTAGATTTAAAATGGTGATTTATATAATTCCCATGTCTTCCACTATGTCCTCTACCCCGGGCTCTTCCTCTAGTTCTTGAATTAGGTACAAGGAATTATAGATCATTATAATCCAAATCACCATTGGAATAAGAATCCATTAAATGGATTACATTAACAGAACTAAAAAACAATTCTTCATCTGATGAAGATTGTTCATGATAGGTTAATTCTAGTTGTTCCATTTAGCAGTTGGTTCCCATTTATTTCAAACAGAGGGTATAAAATCTGCAATGTTCAAGGAAATCTTTGGCCTTGACACGAGCACATCTTTTTTTTGATTTCTCTTTACCCTTATAATCACTTCTCTTCTTTGAGTAATGAACTTTTGATGAAGGTGGTTTACTTAAGTAATGAGTGGAAGAAGGCACAATTGGTTGTTTCAACTGTGTTTTTAAAATGTCATGAGTTTAGTTGATCTTTTTCATAATAATTCAATCATCATAGTTCTGCACACTTATACTTTTGACCTCATTCCATTCGCCTTCTTCCTCTGGATCTGTAATAGTAACACATCCTACTTGAGTTGATGAAATTTTCAGTTTTATGTGCCTAGATTCTACCATATTTTTCAAGAGGTCCTTAAAAACAAAACACTATTTTATGGGGTGTCCTAACATCCGGTGAAAGGGATAATAATTCGGATTATTTTCATCTTCTTTCTAATTGGTTTCATTAGTCTTGGAAACTAAACCAAATTTTTTCCAGAGTTGAGATGAAGTAACAATGAACTTGTTCATTCTGGAATGAATAAACATTATTCTTTAATTACTCAACATGTTTCTTCCCTTGATCGCTTTGATCATCTTGACTAGGTATTCATTACATCTATTTCTCAGGAGGTAGATCCCTTCGGTATGATGAAGGTATTGAAGTAGAAGCAGGTACAGTTTCCTACTTATGTATGACTGTAGCATCTTCTTCCTTTCCTATCCTCCTCCCCAGAGCTGATGTAATTACATGATTTTATCCTTAGTTTCTATAATAAATTAATCTATCTAATGAGCGATTGATGTACGGTATCAAAACCCTCCTGTGTATTTCATAGGGATCAATGGTGTGTGTAGATCATCACATAGATTGGACACACAAATTCACAACAACTCTTCTTGAGGGACTTCTAGACTTAAGAAATATGTTACTTTTTTCTATTGAGAATTGAAATATGAAACTCTTAAATTTTCCCTTGGTTTACAATTAGAATGATCCAAACATGAAGTTTTTGGTAATGCTGAGAAAAATTTAAGAAAAGAATTTCTAACTGAGAACTTCATATGCAGTAATTGATCGAGATTGTAAACATTTATACAAGACAAAATCTGGTCTTTGTAATGACTGCCAAAACACCTTAGCTTAACTTTATCTTATTGTTGAGAAGTTCACATCAGGGGATCGCAACAAGAAACAAAATGTGTTAACTGTTGTTCCGGATCTTCATAACCATTAAAAATTTTGAATGTTGTATTCAAAAAACTTTTGGGGGAGGAATTGCATCCACCCATTCATGGTATGCTTTATTTTTTTGGCTGAAATGGTGTACATCGTTCTTCCATAGATTAAAATCAAGTCGTTAATGCTTTAACTGTGTTCATTATAATTTTGTGAACATCATTATGAGCTGGATTCTGTGTAGGTATAGCAAATAGAGATTGAGCTGGTGCAATGACCATCAATACCACAGATGGTGGTGCTGATATCTGCCTTGGATACCCTTACGAGAATAGGCCTATTAGGATGAGTTTGGTCATTCCATAATTGTGTACCTGCTGGAGGGAATTAATTATCCACATCTGCAGTTACTAAAAATCCTCTTTTATGAGGAACTCCTACATGATTTTCAAGTTGAGGACCTTCCTAGGATGTATGTCTAACAGAAATGTTGATTCAAAGTAACTATGTATTGAGACTTTTCAACTCCTTCATTTCCTCTTCTTATTATGAAAACCTCTCTTCAAGTGAAATACATTGACTTTCTCTAGTGGAAAATTGATTAGTTGGGTGAATCATACGACAACCACTTAAATCACCTGTTTTGGAAGATTGATATGCTATTTCAGACATTTTCATTCTCTAACACCTGTAATCCTCTAAGAGGGAAGCCTGATCAAGGGTCTTATATTCTTGATGTAAAAGTAACTCTAGAACTTATATTAATTGGGCCGGACTCTAATAAGAGCTAGTTGAGTCATCTTATTGAGATTACATTCAATTATAAACAAACTCTATTGATTGTGGCTAACCATGGGAAATAACATTGCATGAGACCACTTTGGGAGTACATTGCATATTGTTCAGTGTAGTGAAATGAAATACTCCATATGCACCACATCCACTAATACGAACACTAGATGGGGAATCTTAAATTAATAAGCCTATCCTATTTAGATAATAGAGACATGTACACTGAAAGGTTCTCTGATATTTTCAAGCTTTGGATGTTGGGAAAATGAGAAAGATGCCATTCAAACTTGGCATTGAAAAATAGTTATTACGTTTACATGATTTTGATATTCATCATATGGTAATACACTGGTTTTCTTATGATGAATAGTTTTCCATAAGTTGAGGTTGATGTCATGAGTGCAATATTTTGTAAATAATTATGGAATGTTATACTAAGAAATTTCCAAAGGCCAGAACATGAGAGGTATTTCCCCTTTAGCTAATTGTTTCCTCATGTTTAACACATTTTCATCATCTTTCACTAGATGTTTTTCCACTTTGTTAGACCAAAGTTGATGTTCTGTATTAGAAGTCAAATCACCAACGGGAGGATTAGTGAATGACTATTCCCTTAAGATATCTTCTGGTTGAGAAAGTGTTTCACTTGTAAATGAGATGGCTTCAGACTTGATTGGCCTTGTGTTTTCAATTTCCATGACATAAGAGGGCTTTCTCGTCACTACATTGTCAATTGTGCAATTGTATTGACAATGCAGAATAATACTACGGAGTGGAATTTCATACTAAATTCCATCATGGGGAGGATCACCATGATGGGATATAGCAAAGGAAAAATCATCTTGCTCATTGGTATTTTGGCCACATGGAGGGTTGTCGTGGCTCTTATCTGGAGATAAGAACTCTAGACTGATAGAATTTTTATGAAGTAAGCCTTCACGATGAAGTGTCAAATGAGGAACTTCAAAATTACAACTACAACTCTCATAATTTGGTAATGAGAGGATATCATTTAAATCAGCAATAGATAAATGTACGTGGGATTCAATAACTACAATATTAAGAGGATCCAAATTAATTCTTGGAACATGATTTTCCAACAGTGCTTGGCAAGACTTCTTTTTGGATGTTCTCTTATACATATTTGGGGATACATGCTTGGAAAAGAGGTTATCATGGGAATGTGTAATTGCCTACCATAGAGTGGTTACCAGAATGGACCAATTACCTACAATTGGAAAGGGTGTATATTCCCAATCTTGTTGTCCATATGATATGGGGGAGTATATCCCATGACCCTCCTATCCTGGAATATAAGTTTTTATTTTCTTGGGGATGGCATGATGATGTTTCATCCAATGTTTGGGGATAGATTTATGTGTATGTTCCCCTGATACTAGTGATGTAGTTTTTATAATATCATGGAATGCATCCAGAGTATGGATAAGGATTTTCTTCTTCCCTTTCACCAATGATAAGATGTGATTGGTTACATTAGTGGCTGGAACAAGAATATACGTCCATTCCATATTTGGAGTAGGTGTATGTTCTTGCTCCTGTCCTACTATTCCTATTATTGGATATTGATTGAACTCATGCATGGGGGAAAAGAGTTGGGTATGAACTAAATTTGTCCTCATATCTTTCCGAAAGACTTCTTTGGGTGCTACCAAACAAGACTATTGGTAGACTTAATGAACATTGGAAGGTGAATGTGCCTTCTGGCAGTTTCCTATCATGTATGGTTACAAACAACCTTCAAGACTAGCAGATGAGACTTCTGATAGAATTGGAGATTGTAAATACATTTATGTTCTTTTTTAACAGTTTCCACCACATTAGATTGGTTGGATTCATTAAATGTAGTCAAACAATACTGCTGAGAGGTTGATAGCTTGTAAGAATATGTATTCACCCTTTCATCATACTCCATGAGGTTTATCTGGTTGGATTGGGGGTTTTCTTCAAAACGACCCTGCTGAATTGAAAAATTATGACAGATAGGTGTATGTTCACGCTCATTGTTTTCCATCAAGTTATGTTGATGGACGTCTCTGGAGGAGGCAAAGGTGATAACCTTCTACCTATTGAGAAGATGTTGTCCCTGAAGGTTTTTCTAGAATGCCCAAGTCTAAGAGACCTGGGGAGAATATCCATAGGTGACACCCCATCATGTTAGGGTACACTACCACATGATTCTGGTGGAAATTGCAGGTGGGATTCCTCAGGAAAGACTCATGCATTGGTAAATTGAGGCCTTGAGTGGCCTCTTGATCCACCAACCAATAGTATGGATGTGATTGATTGTTGTGTTCCAAGGATAAGGACCTGAAACGGTTGGAGAAGGTGGTTGGCACCATCTGATTCTTCCTCATTGGACATAATTTTCCAGATGACTAAGGATTGCTATTAACCTGGAGGGCCTATCGACTACCCTCCAATGTTAGTATTGTACTGTGATGACGATATTCCTTTACCATCACATTAAAGACCCACCATTTAAGACACTGGGACGGTGATGAATTCCTTCCTGTATAATGATATCCACCTTGAGCAGCAGTCGGGAAGTTCACATATGTTAACTTGTAGAAATTCATTTTTTGAATGAATGGAATTCTGAGAAGAAAAACATGAAAAAAACAACAAAATCCATTAAGCAACATCCTTTTAGATGCATACAGGCATGATTTATTCCTTTGTCTGGCCTTCCTTTATCAATTGATAGGGGCCTAACAGGTGGGTAACATTATTAACTTAGTTAAGGATTCACGTTGGGTTCACCATTTATGTTTCTTAGTTCCTTGAAATGTGTGTTCTAGTATTAAGAATCACTATTTATAGGTGTTTTCCATTAGATTTCTTTATGGAACTAGAAAATTCCAATAGTTCATTATCTAAAGGGGAACTACTTTCCAAAGGCAGGCATTCATTATGTTTGAACTTTACACTACTTAAGAATGTGCATTGGATGTGTTAATGGGAGGTCGGACTCATCAAACCCTTTTGGGGGGAATTATTTTATACTTCAGTAATATTATTTTAAATTTAAGATGTTTTCATGAATCCTTATTAATTCACCATGTATATCATAACTATCCCTTGTAATTTACAATTACATATTAACATGTGTAAAATTCAAAATCATTAGTAAGCATTGAAGGTTCTACATTAATGGAAATATCTGTATGTATTTGTGGTTTTCCACGAATGGAATCCTCTAATATATTTAATAGAGATTCTTATAATCATCATTATGATGATACTGGTTTTTTAACTACTTATTGGTGCACAATAAAATTTATTGTCATTTAGGGAGATGAAGGTTTTTTTATCTTGGAATCGTTCCCATAAAATGGGATACCAACATATCCTGGTAAAAGGATGTTGAACACATGTAGTTCGGTTCCAATTAATAGGACACATCATACCTTTTATGGTCATGTGATAAAGACCTATAAGTGGATGGTGCTTGGTCAAAAATTAGTGTGGGACTTAAGATGAAGCA
This sequence comes from Viscum album, assembly GCA_963277665.1. Classification (NCBI taxonomy): domain Eukaryota; kingdom Viridiplantae; phylum Streptophyta; class Magnoliopsida; order Santalales; family Viscaceae; genus Viscum; species Viscum album. Next base: position 922,930 of record CAUJRU010000254.1, read on the forward strand.
GCCCAAGGAACATAGACATGATAAGGGTTTCTAAGTAAGATCAGACTATGTTGGGAATATGGACCAAGGATAAGAGAGATGATTTAGGTTATTGGGTTTGAACAACATGAAGGCTTTCTACATATTCCATATGGATGGGAATCAAATCCCACATAGTTCGATAAGTCTCATAAGATAGTATGGTCCTCTGAGAGAGATGAGTTTAGTCTGACTTCTTTAAAAGTATTTTTTAATGATTTTGGGTATAATTTGTGGATTATTAGTATAAAGGATGCCCAAATTATGGTAATTAGGGTTGGATTCATGAGGAGGATATCCAGTGAGCTTGGGCTCGGAAATGGATTCCTACATATCTTGTTTTGAACAGGAATCATAATTCTCATTGTTTATTTGATTGTTCAAATGTTGTGACCATGTCAAATCTTTAATCACATGTGAGTCATGATTGATGTGAGACAGAAGAGTATTCCAAAGATTCAAAAAAGTCATTCAACCATTTAAAAGTTTCCTCCACCACTGGTGGAAGAGGGTGCACTTATGGCAGCGATAGTGGATGAGGTCGAGGCGATCCGGGAAGTGGGTGAGACGAAAAGACATCCCTCAGTTCTCATTACATTGGACAAGGGTCCAATGGAAGGAATAAATGATGAAGGTTAGGGGATTACACCAGGATGGCATCCCAAGGAGACAAAGCGCAGTGAGAGAGGGAAAGGGAAATGAAACTCCCTATACCCATCTCTCCATTGGTTTTTGGCACCGAAGAAGAGAGGAGGAGCAATGGTGCCTCCTCCTACAAGAAAATCTATGGGATTATGCCAACATGGTCACCGTAAAATTTATCCTAGTATAAGAGTGAGACATATCCTTTATCATTAAAAGGAAAATTATGTATGAACTATATCGTCCCCTACCTAAGACTAAGGTTCTGGGTCATCACTTTGAAAAGGGAGAGGCTAGGTCCCAACCCTCCTCCAAACCGTGAACATACCAACATTATTTCTGGGAGAAAGGTCCATGTGACTATGGATATACAAAGCAACAAACACTCCATGATTCATAACAACATTGTGAAACAAATGTAGAAAACCTCTAACAATTGAAATATAAACCCAAATAAGAGACACACTGAGGTTCCATTCCAAAAGGTTTGATAAGTAAAGATGTTTTGGTGGAGGTCTCAATAGAATCCCTTTTATACAAGGGATCCAATGAAGATGAAATCTTACCATGAATGTCTTCGATGAAGGATTCATGTCTTGTAGACTGAATAGTTTGAAGAATGTAAGTGAATCAAGGAGGTGCGCCCAAGTAGATAAGGGATCACGAGTATGGACGCACAAGTAGGTAAGGGTTCACAAGTAAGGGTGTGTACGTAGGCTTGGGTGACCTGATATTCACTTTGGTGATAATCAACCTATATGGTAATACTTGGGAAGGACCATTATCAATCCATCATGAGTATTCACCTGTGATCCATGATGTGGGGTGATAATGTTTTTCTTATATGAATGAAATTAGTGCTAGTATTTATGACTTGGGGAGGTTGGGCGCTTTAGGTACACAAGTGTTATGGTTTTCAGACACTAAGAGGAGTTATGTCCCATGATCCTCCCTTAAATCCTCTCCTCAAGGTGTTGAAGAACAACTTTGAAAGCTTCAGAAGATAGGGGAAATTACTAGGGTGACTATGGTAGCAATTGGGCTTCATCGAAATTCATTCGTACAAATGGGGGCCCTAAGGGACTATTTATCGGAAAATAAGTGACCTTGGGTGAAAATAAGTTGGGAGTGCATGTACCTTTCATGCCGACAGTGTTTTGGATAGACTAGGGAAAAACATTTAGGACTTATCCAAAATTATACTTTTATTCATCTCCAGCATGGTGTCTTGGAAGTGGGATACGCGACATATTGGAATCCACATGTAAGTTCCGCACCAATAGAGTTTTGGCTAAATCAAGGGGTCCACAAACGTATGCCTTGAAAAATATTTGACTTTTCTTTATGTATTCCCCCTTTTCATTCTAATGGATTCCCTTCATCATGATTTTTAGACTCTTTTACTGAATGGATTTTCAATAGTCAGGTATTTTGATCATTAAAACCATTAATCTTAATATATGTCCTCTGGAAAAATTTATTACTATAAGTAGAAAGTTATTTTTTTTTGGCCAACCGGTTTGTCTTATCAGACACGTCGATACATAGAGGGTATATAAAAATTATGATTCTGACCCAGTAAATAATTTCCAAAACTTTTCTAAATTTCAATTTTATCTATATATAATATCCCTTATCATTGACTATCCTTGTTTACTAAAGGATAAATATTTATCAATATTTACCGAGATAATAAAATAATATTCAACATCAAAATAATAGGTCAAAATGGTATAAAGTTTTTTAAATAATCATATGAATCAGATAATAAAGTTTATATTTAATATAAATATACTTTCCAATTAAAAATGATTATAATAATGTCATTTTTCAATATAATGTAAATAATTTAAAAATAAAGTGGGATTTCATAATAACATTCACTAATTAATTTCCAAATAAAATCCCCATTGATGAAATAACTCAAATTTAAACATAAAATATCAAGAATAATGATTTATTGCTGATATTACATATAAACATTAGAGTATATATGTCGTAAAATATAAACAAGTTCCATAACAATGCATTATTCCTCAATGAAATGCAATTGAGACTAAATCACTTACATCTCTTATCCTTTTGTGTGAAAATTATTTTAAACAATTTTATATGCTTTTCAACATGTTATTAAAAACTAATAAAAACATAATCATGTTTATAATATCATATATGATCCTCTTATGTCATTTTACCACCCATTTGATAGTAATATTTTATTATTTTCATTGTTTCGGGTGTTTGCTACCTTATTTTATTATGCATGTTTTCTCATTAAAGACATTCTTATAAAACATATTATAGGGTTCAATCATATAATGAATAATAATGATGATGATGATCATGAAATAATTATTATATTTTCACATCAATTTTTAATTTAAATCGAATCATTAATGATGGTTCTAAAAAAGGAGGGATGTTATGATCACGGAGACGGTAGTCCATACGAACTCATTAGTAACGTCTTCATTCCTCACTGATCATTATAAAACTTTGGAAAGTAATATTTTACCTTTCTATTATGATCATAATAACATTAATATCATATTATGTATTTATATATATCATCCATCTGGTTGGGTGATGTAATGAGAATCACATAACTTCATCAAGGCGGTAGTCCACTCGTAAACGAATGATGTTATTATCTTTTCATGAGTGAAAAGGAAATAAAATAATAAATAAGATATATGTATATTATAATTCCAAAATTATAAGTATTTCAGGATTATAATAATTATTTCATGTATATTGGATATAATCATTAATGCTGTCTTTATCACCTCCCATGTGAAGCGCTGGTGAAAGAAGAACCACATCCCTTTGGGAGGTTGTAATCCTTCATACAGATGAGAAAAATTATCATATCTACTACTAAATGGATGGTAAAATGGTATATATAGTGAATTTACTCAAGGGGTATGTATATTTCATAAATATAATAAATATATATTATAACTATAACCTTTACCATCCCCGAGAGGTAGAAATAGAAAAATAAATGACATTGGTTCAAGATGCAGAAGTTAGATGTACATGTGAATGAGGATTGAAGTATTTTTAGAAATGATTCGAAATACAAAAACATATTAAATAATGTTACCTATTATTCAGATATATTCCCTTTCATTGTACTGAACACTTCTTTTGATGGATTTATGCCAAAAATAAGTTTTCTATAATAAGGATATCAAACATTGGGATTTATTTGGGTTGTTCTGTTTTAACCAATGTGTTTTGAATATGTGAAGAAAATATGAGAGGGGTGGCCTTTTATAAGTGGGGTTTGTGGTATACTTTAATATTTTCAATGTTTGAATTCCATCCAATTTTTTTTTCACATTACCAGGACCCAATAATGTTCCATTATCTATAATAGAAGGTAAAAACATGAAATATTTTCATAAAATGTGATTATAAAATTCCATTGGTATTTTTAACACCAGACATTCTACATTTAACAACTATGTAAACTCATTTTTACCTTAATCACTCTAATAATATAAATTTTTTCACGAATCATTATGGTTGAAAATTATGTTTACCATAATATTTAATCTAACATATAATGAATCATAATATGGATTCTTATTTTCCAAATTAAACTCATATAAGAGGAATATTTAAATTTAAATTTAATTCCATATACATGATAATAATTTGTGTTTTTAATGTGAAAATGTTTAAATGTTTATACATATTTATATCTAAATTTATTATGAAAATGATCCAATTACATGAATTGTATAATTATATATAAAAGTGTAATAATTTTACTCCAAAACAATTTTAAAATATAAATTATTTTTATGAAATTGAGGTTTTAATTAAAATAAAATTTTTCACTATTCATCAAAAAATTAAATACTTATAAAAAATATTATAAATTACCCCTAATAATATTTTGAAATTATGATTTTATAACTGAATGTTATTTTTTCAAATAAATTTTATAAAATTGTAAAAATTTATATATAAATTAATTTCCCACGCGTGACAAAACAATGTTTATTTTAAACTGATTTTTGTAGTTATTAAAAGTTATTGGTGAAATAAACACAATTATAAAAGATATATATCTTATCATCTTGATGTGTTTTAGAAATGTATACATTCATTGGAAAATAAAACACTTATGCACCATTGTAGAATCTTAGATTCACATAAAATAATATTAAAAATTACACGGTTATGTTTAGATGACTAAGTTTGAGAAATATTGATCTTGTATAGAAATATATTAATAGTTCAGTTTGATTATGTGGTATAATTATTTTTTAAGCCAAAAGAATATAAGAGAAATAATAAAATAATAATTTTAAAAAAAATCATGTAACTTTAATGCATCAGTAAACACCAATATTGATATCATTTATACTGATGAAGATGAATAGATTGAACCATTATTAATTGATTGTTATCCATGATATGATTTATGTGATAAAATACGAAATTTTATATTCAATTAATCCCTATGATTTTTGAATTTCAAGGATGTTGATCATATTCATTAGACTTTAGAGAATATAACATTTACATCACTATTGAACTCTTTTTAAGGTAGAGGATGATATATTTCAACTTGGGCTTCAGTGTTTAAGCTTTTATTTTACTTTGTTTCTATTGGCGGAACATATTGAATGTCATACTATTACCAGTGATTTTCATGATAATAAATGGAATTGTGTGTGTGTGGGAAAATATCCCAAATACACTAGAATCAAGTATTTTATGAAAAAAAACATCTTCAATAAACCCCATTTTCAATAGGGAATTACAATTTAATGTAAATGATTCTCAATTTCAAGTTAAGATAGTAAGAGATCCATTTACTGAATATGTAAAAAAGTAATAGAATGTGATAAAAGATAAATTATTGAAAATCCCACCCCAACGGATTCACTCCCTAATTAGTGTCATCATCCAAAAGTGATCCTAATAAATTCACAATTTATGTATATATTCGGAAAACTCTAATATTGAATAACTATGTACAAGCCTGAGTTCCAAAATACTTTAGGCACACCTCCACGTATGTCCCAGAATGCTTGTAATTTCCCAAGACATAAATCATAATTTTATTCTAATTATATTGTTATTAAATATATTATTTCATAATTAAAAAAATATAATAAATGGTTTGATATAAATATTTCAGAAAAAATAATTACATTCTAAATTAAACATTGAATATTGAATGTGATAATTTAAAATTTTCATGTAATAAAAAAATACGGCGTTAACCATATTTAAATTATCATTCCAATAAAACATATAAATAGTTTTTTATTAAATGCCGAGTCACATTTATTATATAAACATCTCAACAATTGAAAAGAACTATTTTTTTCTAAAATCCAATGGATGGATATTAATATTTTATTATATAGTAAATTAATATCATTAGGTTTAATTGATATATGTATTTAAAAATAGTGAAATAGTTTTCTTATATAATAAAAATTAAAATATTAGTGAAATATTATATGGATTCAATTTGTTGATATATTAAAAGTTTTATAACATTTAAGACATTATCTTAAATAAAATACAAAGTAAAAAAATAAGTATAAAAATATAAAAATAAATGTATTGTTGATATAAAATATTTTAATTTGTACATAAATGAAAAAAATAATTATAGAGAAATAACTTTAATATGCTAAGTAAGGGTAAAACTCGCTACGTAAGGGTTATATGTCACTCATGTATGTGTTGGCCACCGAAACACAACTTATGTTAGGGTATATGTTGATTTATGTAAGGGTATGACAACCAGTACATGGGATACAATAGGGTATGAAACAACATAAATAAGGGTTACACACATTTCACCAAGGTTGTGTATGGGTACACCTATCCCTATAAAATGTAAATGTTAAATCTCAAGATCACACCAAAAGGTGTCAAAACACTTTCATAATATCTTTATAAAAGTCAGTCAATGGTAATTCATAATTTTGAAAATCCATGTAACGGTATCATACAACTCACGGAAGGGTTAATCCCAGTTATAATGAAATCTTAAAGGTAAAATCCATATAACCTAAACGTATGAAAAGTCAATGATTTATGCCCACCACATTACTATTTTTATCCTCATCATAATTATCTAGATAAATCAAATATTATGTTTATAAATAAGTATTATTTTGGATGTCATTCAATTTTTATTTTCATAAATAAAGAATATTGGTTGATCATGGCCTATGTATAATCAAATACCTTTATACCACCTTTTGTATTCATCAATGTGTTTGGTAGTCATTGAATAGTTTAATAACCCAAAAAGATTATTGTTTATCGGAATATGGATTATTATATTATTAGAGGGAGGAATTTAGGATCTCCATAGGTTATGAAGTGTAGATTTCTATGGCTTTAAAAAATAAACTATTATTTTCCAAATATTGTTCATATAATTTTAACTTATGGATGGTTTTTATAGTGACACCATAGGAGAGAATGATAGTATGAAAAATAATATTTTATATAATATCCCACATAATTGAGATTTTATCAAATTTTAAAAAATAAAAAAACAAGGTATAATAACCTACATTGACCTAATATTTAATTATGACTTTATGGTAATGGATACTAATTTAAATGCCACCTTTCTATTGGGATAAAAACATATTTGTTCCATATAAAACCCATATTATATCTTTATAGTGTTAAGAGTTTGAGGAAAAGTAAGAAATAAAGAAATCTAATATTATGATACTACCATTGTGGAAATATATTTCTCATAGTTAGATTTAATATTTTTCTATGATTATTCTAGAGGAGTTATTTTTTAAACATACAAATTAATTCTTTTATCGAGTGTCATTATTTCTGGAAGGAAAATATCTTTTGTTTGAACTCATATTTCACTATCCATTAAATCCCTTTTTCACAGGATTTAAATCCAGAACCCTTCTTGTAAGGGAATTTTTTTTATAAAATATTATATTATATTTTCTACAACCGTCATTATTGTAATTCTATATAGAAATTTTATTTTATTTCTTTCTACAAAAGCATTATTATTTGTCAATTTTCTTTTTAAAAAACGTATTTTAAAATTTTACGAGTCCTTATATGTGAATATGGATTTTTAATTTCAAATATTCATTCGATGTACTAAAATAGTTACACTACATATGATGCCCTCTTTTAATTAAATGGATTTCCTTCTTAATTATATTTATTTTTTCCATCCATTTTATTTCCCCTTAAAATTCTATATATATTATGAAAATAATTTATATATGTTTCATTTCTATGTATTTTCAAAGAATGTTGAATTACATATATTAATTTTCAATGAAGAAATTTCTGTTATGGTAATATTGGATATTCTTATTTGATATGAAATTATTTTCCACATTGAATATTGATTGCATATATTTATAATTTTGGAAATTTTATTTTAATTAATATTTATTAAAAAATTCATGTACTACAATATCTTTTTATTTAAAATTCAGCACATTGGTATTTGTTATGTAGATGTGTAAAGGGGAGTGAACACATACTCTAAGTGGAAAGATACCCTAAAATTAATTTCTCAACCACTAATATTCCTAATTTTCACAACTATTTCTTAATGTTCACCCAATTTAATTTTAATACATAAATATTAAATATTTTAAAAAGTAATGTTTTGATGTTTCAATCGAGAAATAGAGTTTTATTTTAAAAGAAACAATGCTTTAATATTAAATTTTATTTTAAAATAAATACCCTTTTTATTAAATTTGTTTAAAATAACCAATTTTGTATTTTTAAAACCATAGTCATTTATTAGGGGAAAATTATGTGTTATATTAATTTTTTTTATAAACTATTCAAAAGAAAAAAATTTGAAAGACTTTTTATTGAGTTTTAAAACATAAATGATTTCATGCCATTTTTTTAACCACCATTCTGAGACATTATGTTCTCACCCCAGGTTTTAAAATTATTTTCACAGGTATAGTAATTAGTATTAGGTCATTTTAGAATGGTTCATATTTGGAGTCTAACACAGGTCATAACGGATAAGAGTTTGTAGAATTTTTTTTATCAACTCCTATATGTATTAAGGTATCTGAATATGATACATATTTTGACATATAATATCCCTTGTATTTTTAGTGATATAATACTTTACTTTTGACGTTGTTTGTTTTTTATGGTTGAAATTGGGTCACATTTATTACAAAAATAGGCAAAAATAAATTATTATTTTTTAGAAATAGTTTCATGGAGTGCATGTTCAAGGAAAAGATAATTGGTATAAGAATAATGGTTATAACTTTTTTCATATTTGGATTATTCTAGTTATATATAGAATTATCTTTATATAACACTACATATCATAATTTAAGAGACAAGTTATACATTTGTTGAATGAGACATCAAATATACGAATTTGTTATTATTGTTGAGTCTTATATATATTTATATATCCATCTTCTTTATTATTTATTTTTTGTGAATTTTGTATTTGATGAATACTTATTTTTAATTTATAGACATATGTTTAATTGTCAAAAAAACGTTACGATTTATATGATCATTAATTTTTAGATTTTTAGGCAAATTAAAAAATTAATATATGATTTGGGATGTTAAAATTGGGATGAAATATTTTCATTGAGGGGGTATAATGTAATATCTAAAAAAATCAAGAATAAATACATTTTAACTAAATGATTGTTAAATATAATTTTTTTGAAATTGAAAAAATATGATATATTTTTATATTAGCATTATTTTAAAAAATTAAATTAGTTTACAAAAAATTCCTAATTTAAGGAAAATTATTATTTATAATAAGAATGTTAAAAAAATAATTCAATAATATTTGTATCTATTTTCATGAGAAAAATATATAGAGATATTAACTAAACATAAAATCAACATTTAATTTGTTATAGTTTCAAAATTTATACATATATATAATTTTATTATCTTTAAAATAAACCATATGATGATTAACATTTGGATATAATGTTATTTATTCACTTTTGGATCAATTTATATAATAATTTAATATTATAAAATTAATATTAATTAAATAACATATATACTACTATTAGTAACATTTTAATATGATGTATATATTTTAAATAATTTATAGCAATATTACATATATGAAATTATTGTAAATAAAAAACATGCTAAATATAATTTTGAAAAAAAAACATAAACATTTGAAATAAAAAAATTTAATTTGTACATATATAATAGAAAAGTAGATAATTTATATTCATATGTTAATAATTATATAAATAATATAAATTAAATATATTTATAATAAATTATTTGAATAAAATATTTGTAATATTTTTATATAATTTCAATTATTAATTAAAAGATTTTTCTTAGGATGTTTAGTAGTTAAAAAAATGAATGTGTAAGAAGATGAATCAGCCAAATAGTAAACTTATAACAACATATCATTCTTAAGGGTATTCTATATATACAAAATGGTCAATATGTCTATGTATGGGTGATTTTGGAACTCACATATGGGTTTCTCTACAATTTGATGGATTTGTAAGGGTGGGAGATAAATTATTTTCTTATTCATATATTACTATAACAATACATAAGGTAGACCTCCCAAAGACTCACCTATGAAAAGGTGACACAACATAAGTATAAAGATCAACCCAACACTATGTAATTGTAGACTCCGTTAGGTTTGGGTATATATGACCTCTGAATTTGGTCCATTAGTCATTATGTAAGGGTCAAAACCACAATTTAAGGGCCAACTGTGACTTGTCTATGGGTTTATGACTAATTTAGAAATCATATATGGGTACATCCTGACATGTATAAGGGCAGGAAAACCATTAAAAAGGCAAGTTAATGATTTAAAACCACTTATATAATTGAAAAAATATTCCTTGGTGATATATAATTTTGAGACTAACCATATAAAATGGTAAACATGTATCTCAATTACTCAAATTAAGGTTTCAAAACCCTTATTCAATGTCCATATCAATGAAACATAAAAGAAATACCTTAGTTTTAAAAGCCACATATGGATATCGTACTACTAATTTAAATGTTAAACCATGTTATAAAGTCCATTTAACTATATATCCATCTCATTTTAAGGTATGTACACTCACATATTTAAACGTTCTGAATAAATTTCTTCCTTATTATGTGAAATACCTAGAAAAAATCAAATATTACATTTATATATATATTTTCATATTTTTTTTAAATGGATTTTTTAATAACATAAAAGATCAAGATTAGTATAACATAACCTATGAATATAGATATACAATTATAAATATGTGTTTTATTCATCAATTAATTATATAATTCTTGAAGAACATGGACACCCTAGAAATTTATTGGTTATTAAGAAGTTAAAGATTGTATGAAATGATCTCCCCACTATTTGGCGTATTAACATTTGTGGTTGTAGACAACCGTGCATGTTTTTTTAATATTTTTTATATATATTACTTTTGAAGTGGTGGTGTATAGTTATTAAAATTATAGGGAAGATAATAAAAAATTAAATTTTATTTCAGCATAAATGTAAATAAGATTTTATAAAATCTCCAAAAAAAATAATATGATGTGGAACATGACCTTCAATTGTCTAGTATTTAGATTTGAATATATACTAAATTATTTCTTTTTTATGATATCCCTTGCTTCAAGATAAAAACATTTAATGTTATGAATAAACCCATATTTATTTCTCTGTAATTTTGATTTTTTGAGGCAATGTCATGAAATAATTAAATTCTTAACATTGAAGTCTAGATTCAAGGGAATATGTTTTTCATAGAATGAAATCATTTTTTAAAGAATCTTGTGGGGAAATATATTTCATTAAATATCTATTTTTTTATAAAAAATAATCTCTGCAAAACAAATATATTTTATATATACTTATATATTTTGTTATATTAAAACTAATATTCTTGAATGGGTAATTTTAATATAATTCTTATATATCATTTTTTAAAATCCATTTTTAAAATGGATAAAAATGTTTTTGTTTTTATTTACCATGATCCTTCAATATATGAGATAAAATATTAATATTCTATGTTAATATTTTTATAGTGACACAGTATAATAATTTATATTTATTATATAATTGTAATGAATATTATTTCCATTACATTGAAACATTCCTGAGGACCATAATAGTTTACTTCTGTTACAAACATGGAAACATTAATAGTTGTCTATATGTGAGCTATGTTTTCTCCGAATACATTCTTAATAAATATCACCCTTCATATACATATCATATATAATAAATTTATTAATTTAATAGGAAATTAAGACATAATAAACTGTGAGATCCGAACATCACTAAGAATATACATGGGAGATACATTAGTATAACCAAACCATGAGTATAAGAGGACATGTTCATAATTCCTAAAAATAAAACCTTCATATCAATGATCATTATCATTAATCATAGAATAATGATTGGTAGTTCATAAGAAATGATTCAAAATATTATAAAATAATGTTATCAAATATAACATAACATTGTCATAAGACAAATATTTAACAAATACACAGAATAATAAAAAATAATTTCTATATTAGTTAGGGTTCACCACCATGGATATCGTATTGGAATGATTTCACTCAACAACCCATAATAGTAGTAATGCTTCACTCTATATTCCATTATATAAATTAAATTTTGTTTTGTAATAGATTTGACTCATTGTTCCAGTCCTTTATAACACATGAGATATAAATCAGTACCATATTTAGTATAAGAAGATATAAGTCCCACTCATCATATAATCAAATCCATATTTATGTGTTCCACAAGATAATTACCATTCATCATATCATATCCCAAAAAAATAATTTAGTATTATAAACATCTTATCATATCATACCCTATATATGAGAGACATGTTTCTTAATCATTTCAGCATAGCATAAACCATTAAATTAAGTTGGTTTCATAAGCATTTCCTCAAGGTTTAACTCGTGGAATAGGAATGGGGTTCATAAACATCATTCTATCATAAAAATAATCCCCTAATTCAAATAATAAGAATGGTATCCAAATAAATTATCACAAGTATAGAATAGAAAACTTCATTAGATTTAATCATATCTGGAAAATTATTTTAATTGATCATTTAAATCATTTATCAATGAAAATATCATTTCTGCTATGATTTTTTTTTCAAATTGAAATTAATTTAAAAATAAATTTATTTGGAAATATAATTTAAAAATAATAAATTATTATTCTAATAATTTTTTTTCATGATGTCAAAAAATTATGGTCATATTATACAAATTAAAATGAATATTCCTGGCGCATTTTTAGTAAAATCGACATGCAAATTATTTTGAAAATATTCTGGTGAATTCATTTAATTTTTTTAAAAAAACAAAAGCCTAGGTAATATTTTCATTAATAAATTATTTTAATAATAATGAAAACATTTTCGATGAAATTTTTTAGAACACACGACATTATAAGAAAACAATTTATTGACTAAATAGATAAATATATTCTGATATTATAAGAACCATTTTCACCATTCATTAAATTTAAAAAAATTGTGTAAATAGTTATATTACATGAAACCTTAACGAATAAATAGATAATTATAAAATTAATTATTATATTTAGAGTTTTATCATAATATTTTATCACTGAAAACATAATCATGAACAATCTCGATTAAAGATGAGATTATAACTTAAAATATTTACTGCTTTGGTTATATAGAATTTTAATTCGTATGAAATAATAACAAAAAATGAAACATAAAATATCATGTGGATAAATAAATTTATAATATTATGTGTCAAAGTTTCTTATATATATATCATGATAGAATATAGGTTATTAACCCAACTTATGTCTTACTAAAGGCAAATTGAGACAAAAATATCTTAACTTAATTATTGAAAACCATTATAATCCCTGAAAAATATTTTATAATTTATATAATATTATTATAAATTTATAAAATAACCATATGCATATATATAATACCATATATTAATTTATTATGACCTTTTATTTCCTATTTATAAATAATTCCATGTTAAAGTTACATTTCAAGCAGTAACCGCTTTATTTTTCGTATACGATTTCATTTATTAACATTTGTTTACTCAGAATTTTATCATAGATCCATAATATACATAATTATAACTATGATATAAATATTAAATATATTCAGTATATATGTATTGAGAAAAATTCTTAATATTTAGGGATAAAACAAATTCATTGTTCGTAGAGACGGTAGGTCGTACGTACGCATGAAACCTATTTCCCTTTTTTCAGATTAAATAAAATTAATGTAAATGATAAATTATAATTAAATAATAATTTTAATGTTATATTTTTATCATATTCTCATTAAATCTTTCCTTAATACCTTCCATGTAATGTGTTCATGAATCACATTGCTTTGTGAGGCGGTAGTATGTCATACAAATGAGCGACATTATCATATTTCCACCAAATGGTCATCATGAAGGTATCTGTGAAATAAATATTCATTCAAAATAATAAAATCATAAATTTCATAAATAAATGGTAAATCCATCATTATATTCACCATTTATAGTTAGTAATCTTAAAAATAACATCATCAATTCATGAGGCGGTAGTTCTTCGTACACATGGATAGTGATTTCCTAACCCTTTTGAAGGAAGTGAAGATGATTTTAGTGAATTAAAATAACATAAAAACATCTGTGTATGTGTTATATTCTGATTTCATTTTATATTCATAATATAAAAATAATTTATTTTTTTTGAGTAATAAATAAAATAGAAAATTTCATTGATGAACGTTACCTCTTTATTGGGTATCCTCGTTTGGTTTACGCTAAAAAACTACTCATGATAGATTTATGTGAACCAAGGTATTATAGGATAAAGGAGGTATGTTTGGAAGTGAGTTGGGAAGTTATTGGCAGAAATATTTTGATGGTTTGAAGAAGAGATAAGTGGGGGTGGCCTTTTATAAGTGGGATAGAGGACACAATTGATATTTTTTTAAAATAATTTACCCCTTCCATCTTTTTTATATGTAAACATTGTCCAAAAATGATCTGATGCAATCCATATAAATGATATTGTCAATATATCACCATATAAATTATTTTTGAAATGTTTATTAGTAATTTTAACCCTTAAATTTTAATTTTAACACCATAGTGAACACATTTTTAGATTAAGTGCATTAATTAATTTTCACTGCATTCGCTATTAAATTTTGTCAAAAAAAAAGTTTATAATATTAGATAATAAAAATTATTATATTTAAAAATATGTAATACATTTTTTAAGAGTTCCATTAGCGTATGTGGGGAAATTATTTTAGAATTAATCTCGCATATATGATGAGATATAGGGGTTTTAATGTGAAAATATTAAATATTAAAAAACAAAATTCACAAACAACAATTTGAAATTTATTTAAATTTCCTAAGTTTGATTAGTATATTTATTATTGCCCAAATTTTAATATAAACTCAATTTGAAATATAATTTATATTTATCATTACATTAAAAAATAGGCATTTTTCACATTAAATTCTAAATTTTTTACTCTTCACCCAAAAAGAAAATATTTATTAAAAATAAAAACAATTAAACCTAAGATAATATAGATATATTGATTTATAAAATTAATTATATTTTATCATTTTAATTTTCTAAAAGTGTTGAAAATTATTTTCAATATCACTCAAAAAATGACATAAATATACTTTTTTAGAGAACTGTATTTTCAGAACATATAAAGACATTAAGAAAAATTGTGTATTTTTTTAACATTGTGTTTTATTTTTATAAATAAGTTATAAAAAAATTTAAAATTATATATTATTATTACTGTCACATTTTTTTGAGTTTAGGTTATAGAATTCATGTTTGAATAATATTAATAATATATCCTGGTTTTGTAAAAAAATTATGTTGTGTACTACGAAAGCTTACCCATTATGGTGTATAGTGCAATATTAAAATGGTATTTCATGTTGTGAAATAAGATCTTGGTTTTGTAACCATTAAAATATTATAATAGTTTTTCCCATAGAATAGTATTAACATGGTGTTTCATATAGTACAATATAAACCTGGTGTCGCATTTAGTGCAAGGTATCAATGAAATTTAATTTATTCAAAAAAAATTCAAAAAACGAGGTTTAACACTAGACCCCCCACAAAATAAAATTCACCCTCATAATTCTTTATTCTAATAAATACAAATGAGTATAATTATTCTTCATCATATCCTCAAGAACCCATGCTGATTCCTTGAACTTGTGGTTTCTTCATAAAACATTGACTATGTGAGCAGTATTGTTTCACAAAAATTTATCTTTAAGAACTTGATTTCCTATTTTTTATTCCTCAAAATAAATATATTTCAATAGAGTTATAAAATATTACTTTAGTACATGTAAAGTTTAAGTTTTGTACTTCCTAAGGGTAGATTCATTGAATTTATTATGTACATGAGAGAGGTATTGTGAAAGTGATATCTAGTAGGTTACCATCTCGATATGATAAAGAATTTAGATGTGAGTGATATACCCAGAGAACATTTTATCTTTATTCTAGAATCTCATTACCTCTACATAGAGAAATTACTAGAAACACATTGTCAATAACATCAATTCTAGATCACACCAGGGATTATTAGCATAAAGTTTCTGCTAACTCTGATATACCATTATATGTTTTTTAGTATCTATAGCCTCCCCTTTCATTTCATCAGCTATATATTATCTCCTTAGCATTTTTTCTCAAATATCATTGTAAAAAATTTTACCTCTACATTTTACTCCATAGATGTCTTCATAATTATTCATATGATCTCTTGAATGAAGTCAATTATTTTAAAAAACTCAACTATATAATGAATGGAAAAGCACAGATGGTGGTGATGCCTTTTGACCAGCTCAAATTCTATGCACGGATAATTCTAAGGGATCATTGATTGTGTGATGGAGTAAAAATGGAGGACGGGGTGGCCTTGTAGAGTGTGATATAAGTGTTGGCCCCATTGTTTTTTCTAAGCGAGGTAATCATGTGGGGATCCCTTGCATTGCTGGTGCAATGACTGGTACAAGCATGGAGTAAGTGTTGCGGAAAAATAAACTCACTACGGTGAGTATTAATTCTTGTTCAATGAAAGTGTTGTGGGAGTCACTAAATCCTACAGTAAAGCATGTCTCTGAACAAATTAAAGGTGATCTTGGTATTGGGGTTCTGCCCTTGATGAAGGGTGCTGCTAATCAAGTGAAACCAGTTTTTGGAAGTCTAAATTGTGGGGAAGGAGGAGTGGTTGATGGAAAGTATTCCCCAGGTGGGAAGGTTCTTTTTGGAAATAGTTTTGCGGGTTTGGAGCAAGAGGATCCACCCTTTTGATGGATTATCCTCAAATATATGCGGACTTAAACTGGCAGATTTCATCTGGTAATCAAGAAAATGATGCAATGGATTTATTCTAGATGAGGTCTCTTGTTGAAGACTGAAATGAGGTGAACCCTTAGTGCCTTGAATTTTTTAATCATAACAGGCTCTACCAAATGATTAGAGGGAAGTCATTGAAAACCTTAGAAGCCATATTAGTGAAGAATGATGTTGGTTAAAAAAGCGTTCTCTCTGTGAATATAACTAATAAATGGTGGAATGTCTTACAAAAAGATAAGGAGAATGGTAGAGATGTTGTGAGACCTTCTTACAAAGATATTTTTCATGGTGGTCGGAAAAAGGTTTATGAATGTGAGGGAGCTTTTACTACTCTAGAAAATAGTAGTCCAAGAAAGGACTATCGTTACTTTCTAAAGTCTGTATCCACCAGGTCCTCGTCCAGGTGGGAATGAGGGGATGTCCTTGGTTCTAAAACTAGTATTTTAAGCAATCAATCATGTAATGATAAACTCTCTATGGAGAGGATGGAGCTTAGAAGGTAGTATGCCAAGGTGGTGAAGCCATATGACATGAACTCATAGTGTTAATTGGCTACTACGGAGGATGCACCTTACTATGGATGTGGGAAGGATTATCATTTCATGATATTTAGTTGCTCCTTTATGGATGGAAATGATGTTTATTTATTGTTGAAATGTATGAATGTACTATTTTTTCTTGATTTATACAATTTTATATTATTTTTATAATGGGTTATAGGCCTTCCTATAGCTGATCTTTCCTAGGTAAGGATAATACGCATCTCTAAAATTTAACTCGACATCAATATCTTATGGAATACTTCACTAGAACCATGATGTAATACTCATATCCTGATTAGATGTAATGTGAATTCATACTCCATAAAACCTAACCAGCTAATTAATTAATATTTTGGAAGGATATTCTATAGAAAGTATTTCTTTAACAGTGAATAAATTACTTTATTTTCTAGGAGATCAACTACAACCCATAGGGAATTATTCCCATTAGATGTTATGGGGAGTCCAATAAAAAAATAATTATATTTTTTTCCTTTCCATTGTAGTATGGGTAATAGATGTCATATCCCCCTAACATTTTCCTTTCAGACATAAGGTTTTTTGAATACAAATAATGAAGATATAAACTCTACAATATCTCTCTTTATCCCATCGCACTAAAAGTATTATTTCAAATCTCTAATCATATTCATGCTTCTCAAATAAATATTGAATGAATAACAATGAGTCTCCTGTAATAAACATTGTCTTTAATCATGGAATGGATAGAATAAATGTGTGATCCTTATTTCAAATCCATATATATTTTATCTTTGATTATTCACATAAATTATAAAATATCATGATCCTTTATTCTTATATAATCATCTAACTTGTTCATTTTCCTAGGGTTGTAATGTATTGAATTTTCTGAATCATTAATCATCTATAACCATCGTCTATGGATCATCTGCAACTCCTTATGTGTAAACAGATATATTAATATTTTATTATACGTTTATATATCATAATTTTCTCTCCAATGATAATACCTTTGTATTTTTAATGAAAAATTTACAATGGCTAAATCCAAATCATGAGCTGGGTAATTTTTCTCAAGAATATTCAATTTTCTAATGTCATAAGATATAACCATCTAATTATTTATAATAACAAATCGCACTACCTCTATAGATTCAAAACTATAGATTAAAAACCCTTCTCTACTGTTGGTTAATGTATGAATATTTTTAATGACAAATCATCACTTCAATTCCTTGAACTTTTCCACACTTTCACCTACCCAGAGGAACATGGCTCTGATCCAAGTTAACTTGCTCGGATGATTAGATTGTCTTGATTAATTATCCACAACCCGTTGTTAATATCTAGATATACCCTGAAATCTATGGATCTCAGTCACCAGGGTTTTATATCTATATAATCAAATTTTATCATCATTTGACTAATCTACTGATATGCAAACTCTTGAGATTACATGAGCTAAAAATGAAACATTTTTCATAAAAAAGCCACCCTTTAAAAATTATTCATACAGTTACATATTCGTTAGGGTCACTAGTACTATTAAAATTTTATATTGATTTTCTTCCTTTCTGTTTGAATATATAATAATATCCTCTATAAATACATTATTAGGTCCTAAAATCCAAATTTATGGATAAGAAAATCGTGAATGAATTTTTTTTGGGAGGATTTTGTTTTACCAGCTCCCACAAATGAAGCCACATAATTTTTGGAGACTAATAATGATTTAATCCCCTAAAAATCACCCACCCCACGAATGAAATCATTCACAAGATGAGGTGTTGGCACTTGCTCCTAAAAAATAAACCAAGTTAATTTTGGGTTTGGATGGTGATTTCTACCCCTAGGAATAACTAACCTTGTAAATAAAATCATTTGGGGGCCAAGGAATCCACTTTGGGCTCCTGAAAATTAACCCTTGATGAACATCTTGGACTAATAGCACTCTTGGTATCTGGTAACTCCATTATTATATAAAAGTCCATTAAGGGAAACCAAAAAACAATCACAGAGATTAGTGATGAGAATGAGTCATATAAAAGAGGATCCTCAAATAAGTCTTGGGAGAGATACATTGATTCCCAATATGTAAACCTACTATATAAAATTTATGAGCAAAAAGAATCTCATGCTTTCTAGTAATCATCAAAAAACCTTTTGGAGACCCCATTCAATGGTGCACAAATTAATGGCCCCATTGTGGACTATAACCCCACATAGAAAAATTGTATGTAGACGGAACCCTCCCCCTTGTAGAAAAATGTTATGTGATAGGATCATCACCCTGGGTAAAGAAAATATATGTGGTTAGAGCCTGGCCCCACATTGAAACAAGCTAGACGTCCATAACCTAGATGTGAATAGCACAACACTACATGGATGATACCCTCACTCAAATAAGAACATGCTGCACAGAATAAATTCCATCCTGTATAAAACAATTCTACACCTAATGGGGAATCATAGGGAGTTTTAGTCTCCACCTCCTTTTACTCCCTTCCAATATATCATCGGTCACTAAATTTTCCTCTCTAAAAATTGTTAAAATGTAATCCAGCAAAAACCTCTTCCAAATCAACCCAATGTGTATAATTAGATCACCGGTCACATTAGTGTAACCTCTCTAGTCTACATACCCAGGGTAAGAGGATTCATGTTTTTAGCCTTCGTAATAAGGGTGACCATCAGAATGTCTTCAAGTATACATTACCTTGGTAACAAGGGTTCTATCCTGGAGTGTTCTCACATGAACCTCATTATTCTAGGGATTGAGTGGAAAAAATTACATTTCCCATATATGATGGTCTGTGTTTAGTCAATACTCTCTTCCTTGGTTACCAAAAAGTAATTCCTCTTGGAGTAATCCCCTAGACTTTCTTGTAATAGGTGATACACTTTCCCATTTTATGCATCATGGTTTTTAGCTAGATAGGTCAACAAACATGGTTATCCTAGTTTCCTAAATAAAATTTGAGACAAGGATGTTCCAATCCCACCCCTATCTATTTGGTCTCTAATATCCTTTCACCAGTGTACTAAATAGAATTGTGTGATAATCATATCATCAAATTACTCTTGTTTATCAAAATGAGCATGACTCTGCTTGGGTCATAGATTAGTATATATAACTAAATAAGCTTGATCACATTCCCTAATGGGCCTCCAAAATGGAGTAATCCCCACCAAATGTGAATCCTTATGAGTTTCAACCCTAATAAAATATCAAATTATTGAAAATAAGGCCTCTTATATGGTGTAATAACAATCTTACTGAACTATGTGGGATTTGATTCCAGACTAAATAAGAAATGTAGGAAGCATAACCTTAATGTTCTCCATGCAACATTCATGGTAGAATCATATTTGTGTTCCATAAAACTACAATAACTCATGATGTCCTCACAGCATGACATTAAGCTCTGTGGCTAGTGTCACTGTCACATTACACTAATCTATATGATTACCAAAACCATTTATGTCTTCATTCTAATTTTTTGATATATGTAGTGATGCTCAAACATTATAACTTGTACATAACTATAACAAAAAAATAATTATTTCTATCGGTGATCCTTGTGTAAGGGAAATACTTCTACCCACTAATGAAAAAATATAACATGAAATTACTCATTATTATTTAGGAATTCCCATTTCCCTAACCAAAATACAGGTTTGGGGATGTCTGAAGCTCCCTAAACCTAAATGGTCATCCTAAATGGAGGGTTAGGGTCCTGGGGAAACCATTTATTGACAGTGGACAATATTCCCAAGTTGTTAATGCATATGTCCCATACAAAAAATTTCTATTGACCAAAGCCTAGTTTGTGGCTAATAGATTTTATTCTATGACAATACACCAGAATTAAATTTACTTCACTAATAAATCCTAGTATTCTCAAACCCATATATTAATTCTTATAACTTTTCTTCTTGAGGCCAGAAGATGATGAAAAATTATTGGACATATTACTTTTAAAATGGATATTCACTTATCTTTTGTCGAAGCTAAGTAACATTAAATACTAGAATTCTACGATCCTTATTTTATGACATTAAACGACATGGTCCATTTCTTACTAACACAACAATAAACAACACCACTATTCATCCCTATATTACTCAATCAAAATTCAAATATGAGTGGTTTCTCATGTAAGGATAGTGTTGACACCAAAGACCTAGTCTTTTCTTCAATATCATTACCTATAAAATCCACCATTCATGGTCCTGGTAATTCATAATTTTTATCAATTAACTGGCCATTGTGGGAAGAGGGTTAGTGTTCAGAGGAACTGTTGTTTAACTATGTATTATATTCCTTAATTCTCTCACCATAAGTCTCCCACAAAAAATAACTATCATCCAAAGATAAAATTTCTCCTCGGAATGTCTCTTAGAACATTTTTATACACTAAAAATCATATATGAAACCATTATTATGGTTATTGCACATATATGTTTCCCATGTCATGTTTCAGATTCAAAAAACACCAAAACAAGGTCCAAAATCTGGCATTCTAGTTTGATTTATATTGGTACATTCTCTTCCTATAAGACCTATGGGGTTTCTTACCCCATAATTCAAGGAAACATTTTATCAACATAAATCATAAATTGCATTAGTTCAGTTTTTGAGACTCTAAACTACCCGAAAAAAGAGATGAAAAACTCACTATGTGGAAACCCTAGAAAGGGAACCCTGGGTAAACGTTGTGTATTAGCTCTATAGTCATATCCCTTTGAAGGATTAAAAATAAATTGAAAAATAAAAATAAAAATAAAAATAAAAAAACTTGATAGGTCGAAACTCCAGAGTGGGAGGACCAAAACATTCCATGATAAGCCCACTAATCCCACGCCATAGTGGACATAGTTAAAAATGTAGGCAGAACCAATAAATACATAATATATTTGGTTTCTCTATGTATCCCTATAAGAAATCAAAAAAATGCTCACCGATTCCCTTATATTACGTAAAACATATATCGTTTCCTGATCATGTAAATTTGGCTATCTCTGGCTATGATTTCAAATGATATACAATGGATATTATCTTTTACCATGTGACACGTTTTGATTAATTAACATCACAATATAAGATAAAGGATATGAATTGAAGATCAAACAATATTTTATCCATTTTATTAAATTATAATTGACGAGTACCCAAATATTAGAGTTTCTCAAAAATTACAATAATAAAAGAATGTATGGAGGTATTAATGGCTACACAAAAACATAGCCTCCACTTATTAGAAGACTAGCCTATTTTTGAAGTGATCGTTTAAAAGCCTTCTAAATATTTACAGCAACCCTGACCTCAATAGCCCGTATTATGTAACTTAATTTATTACATTTTGACAAGATATATTAATTTACATCCCATATAAATTAATTGTAGAGTAGTCATGGTATAGTAAATATATATTTGAAATTAAAAAAAATTAGACATAAAATACAAATTTTATTTTTTTACGTCTCCCATTATTCCTCCTTTGTCTAAACCTACATATATGTCACAAAATTATCCTCAGAATCAGGGGGAAAATGAAACATATAAAAGGGTTGAGCTCAAATGCTAGGTAAGGGTAGGCATATGGCAGAATCTATAAGTAAATAAAGAATAAACAATATTTAAATGTAAATAACTGAAACACGTGCCATTTAATTAATCACATATAATAATAATGATGATGAAGACCTACATAATGTTGGATTTATAGACTATCAAGATATATACTCAAGATATATTCAATCAAGATATATACTCTTTATATTTTATGACTATGGGAACATACACGTATTATTTATGTCAATATCTATCTTCCTAACATGTTAAAACTTCTCATAAAAAAACATGAAGAGTTAATTCACAAAGTGATTTCATCTCATGAGACCCTCCGATGCATAAAGGGTCTATATTGGCCCATTCCTATTATAGAGTAATTACAATGAACTAACATATAAATGAGGTGAAACATAAACATCATAAACACTCATATTTAAGAACTGCAATATGAAATGTGATTACGTTAACCATGAACCATGAATGGTATCAAATTAGAACATCAATAGACAACTATTGTTAAATAATCAATAAAATATAGTTCACGGACTCATAATAGATCAACCAAAAATATTTATAAGATCAAATAACAGATTTGGATGCAGATGAAATTAATTTAAGTTATTTCTTTGAAAATTTATCCAGGAAAATAATCATCAGACATTCCAATGTGTCTCATTCTACTTCAAAATAATTGAATTATAATCCCCTTGGAGTAATATAATTTATGAAACTAATAATATAATAAGAATAAGGATATTCAAAATATAACATTTCAAAGGATCTGTATATTCACTATAAAACCAAAATAAGTGGTGAATAAGGCATATATCTTTCAGAAGTAAATGTGAGATAAGAAACCACTTACTTTGTTCTTTCCATTAGTTATATGTTATTTAACCTCATGTATAATGGTTTAAATCATGTTATTAACTTATACCAAAAAATAATTATATCTTACCTATCATATATTATCTTTTTTTAATATATCATTACTTATCTGTTAAAAATCATCCATCATTTTCATTATTTTTGGGTCTTAATTGGCCATTTTTTCGAGTATGTTTCGACTTGTAACTTGTTGATCATTTGTAATGTATCATGATTTCATAAATTAAATAATTTAAACCATGATTTTAATATAACATATATCCAAAATATATGTTTTTATAATAATCCAAAAATATTTGCTGATAATAAATGAAATGCACCAATCATGGAGGTGGTAAGTCATATATATGCATTAGTGCTACATTCATTTCTACATCATATTTAAAAGAATGAAAGGAAAATTATATATATGTATATAATAATTAATGATTCATATTTATTTCATATATGTAAAATATAATTATTGGAACCCATTCCTAATAAATTCTATATATAGAGTGAAAGAAACTCATTGCTTAGAGGAGATAGTAGTCCACACATCCAAACAACGATATTATCGTATTCCCACAAAGGGAGTGCATAATTGTTTTTTATATAAATATTAAAAAATAATATAAATTATAAATACTATATATATCATATATAAACTATAATTCCATAATTATTCCAACTATTATATTTCCTAAATGGAAGAACGCACAACATCAGTTCATGAGGCGGTAGTCTGTCATTCACAAGAAAGATGATTGAGTATCCCATTTTATGGAAGCATGTGTGAGTGTTGGCCAAACAATTAATATAAAAAACATTAGTATATTTGGTATATTATTTTATTATATACCCATGAATTAAAAATATTTCAATGGAATTTAGTATGATATAAAATAACAACATTCGTTGAGTAACATTACCTCTTATTTGGGTATCTCTTATTGATTTTCACAAATGGTCTTAATTGTTTTTATTGATGCCAAACTTATGGTATATAAGATTTATAGAGTGTAATTTGGAGGTTAAATTGGAAGAATATAGTTGATATGGAAGGATCAATGTGGGGTGAGTATGTGAAGTAAGAGGCTCAAGTTTATAATTGAAGTGTGGGGAACATTTGGAAACTCAAAAATATTACATTAATATTCTTTAATATTCAATTTTAAATGGACCAAAATGGAGTTATTTATATGATCATATGATTATGGATGTAAATACTCTATTACAATAATTTCTAGACAAGTCTATGTTACATTATTTCCCTTATATTTCGTATTTAATCCTTATTTAAGCACTTTAACTCTTTCTATGACAACTTTTCTTTTAACTCTTTAAGGGTTAATTTGTATTCTATAATATTAAAAATGAAAAATAACTGAGTGTTGGATGAAATTTAAAACATTATCATAATAATGTGCCTTAATTATGTAGTATTATGAATTTAATATCATTTAATAATATATTTTATATTTTAAAATATCATTAATGGGAATTTTTTCCAATTTTAATTTCTTGACTTTTTTAAAAACGATCAATACACAAGATAAATTAGAAAAAAATATTAATAAATTTGTAATATTTCTATTTTATCAATAAAATTATTATATTAAATTATATATCTCATATTATATATTTTTAATATTTTTGATTACATTTATTTAATATATCCATTAACTAAAAAATTACAACATCACCATTGTGAATCCTTTCATTTATTTATTTATTCCCAAAAAATTAAAAAATAATGATAAAGATGATGATAATCATCTTAGATTTTAAATTAATATTTATAGTCTTGTATTTCAGTCATATAACCATATATGAAAATTTTATTACTTATTACAAACCTGATTGTGACATATTAGACTTCCATTTGAATAAAATACTAAAAAATTATTAATATCATCAATGTGGCTCAAAGAGGAAAAACAAGTTTCTCAATGATTATTTTGGTCAAAAATAATTCTTCCTATAATATTAGGACACGTTTTATGGAAATTTTATAGTACTTATATTATCATTTGTACCCATAATTTTTGGATTTACCCTTAGTTATGGTAATTAAAGAAAATACAAAAGTATTTATTCATATTATCTAGATATATGATGAATCTATTTAAATATTTTGGACCGAATAATTGAAAATATTGAATAAATTTTTAAAAATTAAATACACAAAATTTGTAGAGGTTAATTTAAAATAATTCAACATTACGGAATGAGAAAACTAGTTTACAAAGTGAAAACTTCCAAAGGATTGATTTATTTAATATTAAAATTAAATGTTAAGCTTATTAAAATGGCCTAAATTTGATTAAATGGTATAAAAATATCTAATTATACTGTAGAAACAATTAAAAATATAATTTAACACTATATATTATTAAAACAAAAATGGTTTTTCAATTAAAATTCATCATTTTTTCACTAATCATCAAAACATTAAACTTCTCTGAAAAATACCAAAATTTAAAATAACTTTAATTTTTATATACAACATCCAAAGAATAAATTTATTACTAGTCAAATATAAATTATAAATATTCTAAATATAATATTTAAAACTAGTGTTCCATCTAAAGGTGGTAAGTCTTCCTTTTAAATCTTTTAGTCTTTTATTGCATAAAATTTCATTTATTCATATATTATGCCTATAAATTAAATTAGTTGAATTTAAAAACATTTTATTAAATATATAATATATAAATTTTATAATTTTATTAACATAATTATTTCTCACCAATGTAATTGGTAGGTTAAAATAGTTATTTTAAAATAATGATATTTAATTATAGATCATTGTTTGCTTAACCCTAGTGTTTTATGAAAGGTTATCTATGGAGATATTAAATTTAGAAAGATAAATAATATAAAATATTAGAGTCATACATTCCCCCTATTCAATTAAATTTCTCCTCACAATTCGCAATTATACATAAAAGAATCAAAGGTTGATAGTTGAGATTAAGATTATGAAAATCCACATACGAAAAAGGATTAATAAATCATCCTTTTAATAAGAGGGAATGGGAAATACAAATGTCACCCGAAATGTATGTTTTTGAATATGATAGCTTTAGTGGAAATTGAAAAACAGGATATTGGAGAGATATCTAACAATCATCATCTGAAGGATATTGATAGAGAACATTGTCATGAAATATTTTACCATCACAAATCCTTAAATCTGTGATTGGTTATATGACCATTAATTTCATAGAAATAATAATAGACCTATAAAATATTTGATCCAAAATCATATTCCCTATGTTGATGGAATCATATACTATTGAGATAATGAACTTAATAAAACTCAATTTACTTCTTTCCAAGATATAATTTAATCCTTGGGTTGTCATTCAATGTATTTTTACTTCATTTCGTACAACTGGAGATGTATACTGTATTATAATTTTTTAGAATGATGAACTTAGGAAGAATCATAATGTCTTAAATTTTTTCCTTCATCCTCTAAATTTTTATTGAAACAAAAATTCTTCTCCCAATGTATCCAATAATTTATACTTTAACTTGAATTAATAATATTGAAATTTCATCATAATCCATTCTATATGTATTTACCTTTGGACTTATTCAATGTAAATATAAGTTAATACAATGGACTAACATTTAATAAAAAGATCACCAAATATCCATAATTAGATTCAAAATACATTATAATGTAACTCTTAATATCACATACCAAATAGTTTATCAAATAAATACCTTAATGAAAATGTCCATCCTTTGAAATCATTAATAAAGAAGTATTATAGAAAATTCCTTATATATCTCATGATTATAATAACTACAGAACAACTTATTAAATAATTCTTGGAACCCAAAACACAATAACATTAATTATTCTACTTCGATATTAAACTATTAACTACGCTTAATCATCTAATTCCTTAAAACCTCTATCTTTTTCTTTTTCTCATGTAGTGTCTTCATTTTCAGCAGTATAACAATTACATAAATAAGATTTATAATTCAATCCGTTAACCAAAAACACAAATCACAAATGGATAAACCCTAATCATTCTAATATAGTAATGAGGAAACATTTATAGGATGTGTAAATCAGGTCATATTACTCATAACCTATCAGTCCATAAGTTCAACCTTAATAATAAATTTTATTTATAAAATATATAGGACATTATATTATATGGTGATTTATACTAAATTCATTCATAATGTTATGCTTCATAATAATTATTTCTTAAATCTAGTTCACATGATTTTTGTTGAACACCCTCCCATAACCACTGTAAAAACAATGGCCCCGATAGCCCAAAGTTAGTCCCCTTAATTTTTACATTGGCATAAGATACATGACTTTTCATACTAAATGACAGAATAGATTACTAGTCATCATAATCTAGATATATATTTGATAGTCAAAATACATTTTAGGCATAAAATACCAAAAGTTTTTTCTTTATGTATTCTATTATTCTCCCTTTGTGTATCCCTACATATGAGTCATAATGTACCCCTTAGAATACTAGGGATAAACAAAACATATGAAATGAGTGATCTCAAATGATTAGTAAGGTTATGAGTATAGTAGAATCTATGAGTAAGTATTTCATAAACAATATAGTATGTTTTGTTAACTGAAACAAATTCCATTTAATTAATTACATTTAATAATATTAATTAATTATATCATATTTTTGGATGCATACACTACCTATATATTTCCTCAATATAGTTGGTATCATGATCTATACTTAGGATAATTTAATTAGGCGGGTAGAAACTTGACTTATTTGTGTCAAGATCTATCCTCCTAATAAGATAAAACTGATTTCAAAAAAACATAAATGATTTTTCACCAAATAATTTCATCTATTAAGACTTACTGAGGCATCAAGAGTCCATATAAAACCCTTACCAACACTTACTATGTCAATTAAATTCCACATATGAATGGGGTGAATAATAAAATTTATAAACACTCATATTGAAAAACTGGAATATGAAATGTATATACTTTATCTATAAACCATTAATGATATAAAAATAGAAAATCTATAGATAAACTGATAATAAAACATCCATAAAATATAAAATATGGATCATAATAAATAAAACTCAATGAATTAGAAGATTCATCAAATCATATTGACATAGATGAAAATAATTGAAATAATTTATTTGATATATTTTTAAGGAAAATACATTTTAAACATTCCAATGTTTATCATACCATTTTAAGACATATGGATTATAAGATCTTTAAAGGAATAAAATTAATGAAACTAATAATATTACATGAAAAAGGGATTCAGGGTTTAAAATTTCAAGGGAGATGTATATACACCACAAAACATAATAATTGAAGAATAATCCATATATCTCCCAGAAGAAAAAGTTATAAAAGAAGCCCCTCACATTTTTCTTTCATATTTTCGAACATTCATTAACATCCATTAAAATAGTTTTTATCATGATATTAACTTAAATCTAAAATATAATTATATTTATAATATCATATATTATCTTTTTATAATATATCATTACCATTTTTTTACCAATCATCAATTTTTTTCATTATTTTGGGTGTATATTTCCTTGTTTTTTTGTTATGTTATGACGTATTAATTGTTGTTCCTATTAATTATATCATGATTTCATCATCTCCATAATTTAATACATGATGTTAATATAATCTATATCTATTATATATATATATATTTATAATTATCCTTAATATTTTGAGATAATAAATGAAATTCAAAATTCATAAATACGGTAGGCCATGTGTACACATGAACGCTACTTCCATTTCTTTATTATATTTAAATGAATTAAAAAATTGATATATATATATATATTTTTATGAAAATTATAAAATAATATGTAGGTCATATATCACACATATACTTATTTAAAACCATCCCTAATACATTCCTTGTATCGACTGAACAATTCACATCGCTTTGAGGAGGTGGTAGTCCACACGCCCAAAAATGTGTTTATCGAATTTCCAAAAATTGAGTGAACAATGGTATATGATATATAAAAATTACAGAGTAATATCTAAATAATAAATACTATATATAACAAATATAAAATATAAATCTATCATCATTATAAACTTGAATGGTGGTAAATGAAATAACGAATGACATGAGTTCGCGAGGCGGTAGTCCTCCGAACACACGAATAAAGATTGAGTATCAAATTTGATGGAAACATGTTTTAGTTTAGGTAAAAATTATCTTACAACAAAATATACATATATTTATTATACTTTGGAAATTATAAAAGCATGAAATGAAAATATATTAATGGTTTTAATGATGATATAAAACAAAAAAATTCAATGTTGTACATTATCGCTTCTTGTCTATGTCTCCAATTTATTTGAACACAAAGTCTTCCCTGGATGGATTTTTGCCAAAATTAATCCTTCTAGTATAAAATTAGGATATTTTTAAGTAAAAAGGGTTATATTTTGGTCGATATTGAAGGCACGTATAGGGGTCCATAAGTTAGGTAAGAGGTTCCCTATTTTAAATGAGGTGAGTGGAACTTTTTTAAAATCTCAAAATATTATGTTAATATAATTTAATTTTTAATTAAAAATGATAAAAGTGAGTTATTTGGGTGATAATATGATTATGGGTCAAAATATCCTCATCCAATATTTTTTTACATTTTTAGTTCACATTATTACCCAAATATTTTGGCATTGACCCTTAGTTAAATTCTTTAACTCTTTCTTTGACAACTTGTCTTTTCATAGTTCAAGGGTTAATATGGTTACTATAAAATGTCAAATAAATCATAAATGAGACATATAAAACATATAAAACCACTTAAAAATCATCTAGAATAAGAATAGTGTTTTATAAATTTTATATAATTGAATAAAATATTATTTATTTTAAAATATCATTAATTTTAATTATCAAACAATTCATTTCATAAGTTTTCATAAAATACCATACAAAATATATCTTTGAAAAAAACCCATTATAGATTTATAAAATGTATATTTTATATTGAAAATATTTGTATGAAATTATTTATATAATAATATATTTGTTTCAAAATTTTAATAACATTTATTAGATATGTGCATTAATAAAATGAGAATTGCATCATCATTGCGAAAGTGATTAATTAATTTATTTCTTACCTAAAATTTAAAAATAAATTATCATCATGAAGATAGTCATTGAATATTTTAAATTAAAATTTACAGTAAAATGTATCTTCTGTAAAACTATATATATAAATTGTAATTTTTATTAATAACATGAGTGTGGCACATTGGACATCCTTTAGAATAAATACTAAAAATTCATAAGCTCGTACAAGTGCCTCCAAGAGTCTGGAAATTTTTCTAATGATTAATTTGGTTGAAAAAAATCCATCCAATCAAATTAGGACAAGTTTTAGTGTAATTTATTAAGACATATAATTTTATTTATACCCTTAATTTCTCAATTTACACTTAAGTGTGGTAGTTAAAAAAACTACTAATGTTACTCTTCAAATTTTTAAAAAATATAACTAATACATTTACATAATTTTGAAAAACTAATCCATAATATGGAATAGATTTTGTAAAATTAATAACACATAAATTGAAGTAATTAATATAAAATTAATCATGTTGTTGGAATAAGAAAATGAGTTTTTGAAGTGAAAATATCCAGAATATTGAAATATTTTAATATAAATATTCAATGATAAATTTATAAAAAATATTAAATATGATTAACTTATAATAATTAACATATTAAAATCTAAATCCTATTAAAAATATTGTTTGACACTATATATTACATAGAAAAAAAGTTTATTTTAATTAAAATGTGATATATTTTTTATTATTCATCAAAACATGAAAATTCTAATAAAAATATCAAACGTTAACCCAAAGTAAATTTTTATATCCATCATTCATAGAATATTATTATTTTGTAAAATATAATTTTTTTATGTTTGAAAAATAAAATTTTAAACAATTTCACGATCAAAAGGTGGTAAAACTACATTTAAAAAATATAGACTTTAAATGCATAAAATGTGATTTATTCTTTATTATATGCCAATGAAATAATTTTCATGAGTCTATAAACATTTTATTAAATTTATAATATATATATTTTATAATTTTGTTATTTCTATTCATTCCAAGCAATGTAAAATATTTTTTATAATGGTCGTGCTAAAATAATGATATATATTTGTATATCATTACCCTTTTAAACAATGTGTTGAGTGAAATGTAAGCTATTGATGATGTTAAATCTATAATTGAATATACAATAAAATATTAAGGTGTTAAAATATAGGTTTTTCTGAATTAAAATTCATGTAGAAGGATCCTTTGTCTATAGAAGGACCTTATCTTTCAACCATTCTATTTGGGAGCTTCATGTTCCGCAACTGAGGATCATAGTCACACCATTAAACCAGATATGCTAGCCTCAAATTCTCATATATCACATGTTTATGAAATTATAAAATATTATAATTTTTGTAATTTAACAAATAATTATTGTAGCTCGATATCAGTACCCGTAAGAGCTTCCTCTTAATGGTTATATGCATTAAATTAGATGACTTCTCATTTGTGTGTTGTCCATTCCTCTCAAGAAATAAGAATATGGTGGATAAAATTATATAAGTGAAAGAAATAAAATCCGCCTATTCTCAAGCTGTTAAAAATTTTTATGGAGGATCTCCACCTTATCAGTAGCCTTCTCTGGGGGTATATATGTGATGATAGATCAGATTTTATTCCTAGCCCTTTTTTTCACAGTTTGATGTTCAATTGTGGAATCATGATCATGGCCCTATCAATCTAATTACCTAGGTACATTGACTTTAATTACAACTATATAAGATAGGATATCTCTAAACTATGCTTCACAATAGGGAAATTCCTCCATCTCAGTTGCTAGTCAGATCCCCAATGCTTTGCTGGAAGGGATATAATCAGTCCTTGGAATGCCTGACATTGACTAGCTTGGACTAGAATAATTAGAAGTGACAATAGTTATGGCCAAATTTATAGGTTCCTCACCACTCATCACCAAATAATTACATGTGGATGAATCTCTATCATAGTGCCTCAATTGAGGGGATGAACATTATCCTCCCCCAAAAGGAGGTTTTATTTCACAATAGACAAAAGACCAGGAGTTACCAACCCTTTATGCACACATTGAACATACATCCCCATCATTATATTAGGATAGTAATCCACGCAAATTTGGGTTTGATTTTAATCTCACATGTGATGAAAATTGATTTTGTTTCTGAATAGTCACACATTCATCATTATCCAAAATTGACGAAGAATGGTCAGGTGTGATTCCTTTTTTGATATAGGTAAGTGGTAAAGAACAAACCTATTGAAGCCATCCAATGTTCTGAGATATCATATAAGGAGTGTAAGGTTAGTAAATTAATTCTTCCACCACCAAAAAATCATAATCCAATCTCACAATGAGATGATGTAGGAATGTTCTTCTAGATAACACCTTCTGTCATCTACCACCACTCTATAAGGTCAAGGATAAGGCATGAAATAAAATTGAAAAAAAAATTATTTAACAACTCAAAAATACCATCAAAGCATAGGAATTTCAACATAATATAATACATATTCATCATGGTAGGGAAAAAGATGAAATGGGGGATTTAAGTGGTATACTAATACTCATAGCATCGATAGTGTTCCTCCAACCATTCATATTGGAGTTGAAATGGTCATCAAAGGTGATGTAGGGAACATTCCTCTTGTTTTTGACCCAAAAATTCTTAAATATTGAATTTAGTAGGTACATCTATCTTGATGGTTTTCCCCTCTACAAATTTTTCTACCACCATTAGAGCAAAAAAATCTAACAACATTATAGGCATCCCAGAGTGGGAAGAGAATATATACTCAGGAACATGGGAAAAGGACTACTAGTCCAATGTATAGTGATATTTATAGATGGATTTTATATCCCCACATGGTATGTTGGACTATTAAAAGATTATCCCTATACCAACCCTTAATAGCCAAAAATTGTTGAGTTTTATCAGTCCTATTATGTAAAACATTTTCCCTTGGAACACTAAATTGAACAAATAAATATGTCAAATCATTGAATGGAATTAATGAAAATTAATGGTGGGGTTGACAAAAAAATTCCAATGTTGTGGTCAGTAGATCCCTTCCAAAGGAAATAATTTCTTCATGTTTTCCTAGGTATTAATTATATAAAATATGTCTTAGTAAATATTACTATGAATGGGGATCCAACTTAATTGGTAGAGATCCCATAAGCTTACCCCCACTTCACCATATGAAAGGTAGAAGGTATTAGTGCTGAAAAACCAATGAGAAGTAAATTCAGGAAGTATCACTTTTGATGAGTAAACAAAAAACTATGAAAACCATACATACTCGTATAATCCAACAACATATATTCATATGTGAAATTCCATAAAATTTTGGTGCACCCTTAATGCCCAAATCCATTCATCTCAGAAACATCCTCAAGACCAAATGTGCAACATCTAACCCTAGACTCTATTGAGATCAATATTTGAGAAGTTGAAAATGGATGGATAATCTCAAAAGCCATATTTCTTGGATATTTCATGAAAAGTTTTTTTTGGTTCTATATAGAACCATTTAAAACAATGAGCTTATCTTTCTTTTAAAAAAAATGATTTTCCAAGAAATAGTGATATTCAATTGGGAATGATCCTGAGAAATATAGAACCATGAGGATGAGATATTAGTGTTAATTTCTAGAAAGTGGAGCATCCTCATGAAGCCTGATGTTATAAAGAGGCAGTATTTTGGATTGTGGGTAGTTTAGAATTTCATGTGAGAGAAGGTTCTTTAGGGAACCCCCTTAGGGATCATTTGATGCCAACGTTTTTCTTTATTATTCTTATCCATGACAGTTTTTCTAAAGATCATGGTTGTCAAGGTGGAATCCATACCCATTTTAAAACAATTCTATGTTCAAAAAGGTTATGTCATATTCATTGGATAAGTGCATATCAATGTTCAAAGAAAGATTCTACTTCTCCCATGAAGCATTAGTTCATGAATCGTTATTCCATAAAGTGTTTCCCAACAGAGTGTTGGGCCATGATGTGTTTATTTTTCATGAATCTAAATCCAAGGAGCATTTGGCTAGTATTCTAGTGTTTAAAAAAAATAATTGTTCATGGATGAGACTTCAGTTCATGAAGATGGAATCCACAAAAGAGAAATAATACATGAAAGTAGTTGGAGAGAGTGGGATCACAATGTTATCTAGTTCCCAATAAAATTGGTAAATAGTCAATGAGTCAAACCCCCTATTTAGAGGTGTGTTACAATCCGATGGATCCACTAAACATCCAAAAATTGGTTCAAATCCTGATCGCTTTATATATCTAAATGCCCTCCTCATTGTCTCGATCATAATTCATTTTAATGTGTGGAATTTTTTGGGTCCTGAAATCACTACATGTATGGAGATAAGAATCTACAATTTTAGAAAAGTATAATAATATATATGAATAATGATTTGAAGAAAAATGATAAAATTAGATAAAGCCTCAAAGTAAAACTCTGGTCCCTATAATAAAAATCACTACATGGACCACTTATCAACATTAAATTCTACTGCTTCATGAAGAACCTTATGTATAAAATAGATTGTGGATCATAGTGGTATACCTGGTTCCCACAAAAAATAATTCATTTGATGTTTTGGATGGTTATTTTCTCCCCTATAAGCGACCATCCCATGTGAAAGAAATCATTTGATGGAAGAGGCGGTGTCGCTGATACATGTAAACAAAACCAAGTAATTTGTACGGTAAGATGATGATTTTCACACTCATTATGACTACCAACTTAAACAAAATCATTTTTGGGCTAGGTTATCCTCTACGGACTCCCATAAAAGAATCCCAATGGGAAACCAGAGATGACTGATCATCCCACTATCCAGTCCTTCCTTTTATCTATATGTTGTATTTAAGGAAACAAAAAATATAACAACAGATGATAAATAAAAAGAAGATGTCGAAAAATAATATCCTAGATAACAATTGGGTGAGATCCATCAATTAAAAATATGCAATCCTATCCTCTAGAATTAAGGAGGAAATAAAAGACATCGAGCCTTCCACAAACAAAAAACCCCTTTTTGAGCACCCTTACACAAGGAACTAATGGATGTCCACTTTTCTGACCATCACCCCATATATGAAAATGATATACTAAAAAACCATTCACTATATTGAAAAAATATATGTAAGAGGAATTCAACCATGCATATAAAATCACTCTACAGTCTAAATCTAGCCCCCCCATAGGAACATTCTAAGAGGGAATAACCTTATTCTGCAATGCACAATGCAATGTTGATGATACCCTCAGCCACATAATTTCATTCTACATAGAGGGAACCTCATCCTGCATAAGAACATGGTTC
The DNA here is from genome assembly GCA_963277665.1 of Viscum album. Classification (NCBI taxonomy): domain Eukaryota; kingdom Viridiplantae; phylum Streptophyta; class Magnoliopsida; order Santalales; family Viscaceae; genus Viscum; species Viscum album. The sequence goes on from CAUJRU010000254.1 coordinate 959,488, forward strand.
ACTAAATGGAGAATCTAAGGGAATTTTACTCCCATCCTCCCATATATCAAGTCAATGGGTCCTACATTGGCCCATATCAACCCAGTAAAATGGTATATAGAAAAGGCCTCCCACAATGCCACGATACATGAATGATGAGATCACTTGGGACACCAGAGTGTCCACATGATACTATATACTCTTGGAAAAAGAAGTCATCATTGAATCCTCTATAATGATGCAGAAACTACAAATGACTTCAAGTATATATTCTAGTGTTAATGAGGATCGCGGCCTTGGTGGTGCTAAAATGACCCCCATCATTCTAGATATTTAAGTGAACCACTAGAAATTCCCTTGAATGGGGTTCAGTGTAATTAACTCTTATCTTCCCTGGTGCCTAAAAAATAATTCCTCCTAGATTAATCATCTAGTCTTTCATGATATAGGTGCAACTCTATAAACTCTTCTATAGGCTTGGTTCTAGGCAGATAGATCCTAATACGTGACTATCCTAGTTACCAAAATAATAGAGGTGACGGAAACAATCAACAACCCCTCTATCTTCATTTGGGATACATCATCCAATCACCGATAGAAAAAAGTTAATTGTCTGATCTTAAAAGTTTCTACTTCTTCTTGTTTCCCACATTGAGAATGACTCATGTATTCTTTAATGTCAGTGGAGATCCTTGAATCCACACAATCCCAACCCTTATTTAACCTCATAAAAGGTGTAATCCCTATCCAAATTCGAATCATTATGATTATAATCCCCAGTGAAAACCATGATTCTAGAATGATGGGCATCTAATAAGGTGTAATCCATAAATTACCAAACTATGCAGGCTTTTTTCCCCCACTAAAACTGATACATATGAATCCTCCATGAGGTATAAACCCAACACCCAAATTCACCCTAATGTTATATGTGCCACATTCCCATTACTTTTATATACACTAGGGAGACCACATATCTTCTGAGTCCATCTAGCCTCCTCGGCTTAACTCCCACACCAAACATTGACTAGGATCCTTTCACCAGGATGCCCATATTAAATGGTGTTAAAATACATGGTTTATCCCATGTCACAAGACCCTAACAAGTTATGTGCCCTGTCATGTGTCACTAAAAATAATAGGGTCCAATTAATCTCATGGGAATACATAGGAATCCCATTATATGGGTTTGATACTGACATAAAAAATATTCTTTATCCTTGTATGATAATAAACTATAGAGCACCCCACTATAATGATTAATAAAATTTCTTCCTAATAAATTCAAAAATAATCATTGATTCATGTATCAAAATATAATAATTGATGGATAACCTCAACTTCATAGAGAATCATCCATTTATGGAGAGCCACATATATAGACAGATGATTTGAAACCAATGTGTATTCATAATTGATCATTACTTTAGAGTGATCTATACTGCACATACATGTGAATGAACAAAATATTCCTGACCATATCTTAAATCTAGAAGTGGGTCATAGAATAGGAAATGCTTCCCCAAAAAAGGGTTTTGATGAGCCTAAATTCCTATCCTCTTGACCAATGTGATTTATTTAGTGTTGTTCTCCATGTTTCCCAAATAATACCTACCTTTAGAAAGTAGTTCCATGAATCATCATGTATATGATATCTATTGGGATTTTATAGAAACATGAAAAAAATCAATTGCATACCATTATGAAATTATGTACCCAACATGAGTGATTGAACATAATTCAACCCCCTACAATCTACCGACGACCACATGGATCATTCATTGGAAACATACTTCCACAATCTAATCAAGGTAATCACTAAAGACTCATTTCATTAAATATAGGATTATAGTAGGGAAATCAGTAAGAATGAAGCGAATCAAAATTAATTCATAGTCTCTATACATTGTATGAAATATTGTATATGGTATTTTCTATTTTATGACCCTCAATTGATGATATCTAGAATGAGATCCTATCATTAAAATAATTGAGCTCTATATTTTTGGTCAAATAAGTCATAAATATGGGGAATGTGTTACTTATTCTTAATTTTGATATTATTGATATCAAAATAATTAATGTAGATTCAAATTGAACCATGTTCGTTTTTTATCAAAGAGAACAAGTATACCATAATGTGAGTGAGTTTTCTGATTGAATCCCTTGTAAACACTTTCTTGGAGTTTATTATTGAATTTCTACATATAAATTTGGGACATTTTATATTGAGTCACTGAAATTTTTAAAGAACATGATGTATGTTCTATTGAGAACTCAAAATCCTGTTATTTTAGAATACTAAGAAACACTTCAGAAAAAACATCAACAAATTCACACATGATTTCTATATCATTGATGACATTTTTTCCCCAACCATTTCAGGAAAACACCCATTTTTAATGGTAATTAATGCAGATACAATGTATTTGATCCCCATATATTACTTTAACATATCATAACATTGATAGATGATCAATGGTAGGTATGTAATATCAACCATGTATATCCTTAATTGACAATTTATAATCTATTCATGCATAAAACAACATTACATGCCTAATATGACCTCAAATTCCACCATATGAATAAAGAATATAATTTAAGGAACATAATACAAATCGATGATAACTATAGATGAATCATACATATGATATTTGATATTTGTATCATTATGGTTTTTTACTACTAGTTATATATCTAATCATTTAGTGGAATATTTATGCACTTATAAATTTATTTGATATGAATAAATGGTTATATTCATATTTGAATAAAACATTATTATTTATATTGTGGAAGTAAGGTGATCCATTAACATCATTTTTATCAAACCCCTTATCATAAATTGTGATTTCATGATATATAACATTATCTCTTTGTTTAAGAGTTTTCTAACATATATCATCATCATTAATCATCGTATTTGTATACATGTTAAAATAGTTCATATAATACTTAAATTTTCAACACTGAAGTATGGGTGGTGTATTTAATATTTCTTTCAATTTATTCACATCACTATCTAACATCATCCAATCACTTATGAAATTAGTTTCCTGATGTTATTCCCTACCACACTTAAAAAAATTACCATTCCCCTTAAGATAATTTTCTCCAAACTCCTTCACACTCCATGAGAATGAACCAAATCACATATTCTTTTATCTGTGGTTCTTAGATTTTCTATTGAATCTCATCTTCACTTTCTTATCAAACCCATTATATTGTTACGTCACTCAATCATACATTTCTACCTTGATATGACATTGAAAAATTTATTCATAGATACCAAATTATATTATGGCTAACACCCTTTAGAGACATTGTTTTATGACTCTAAAGAATCAGTCAAACATTCATTTAGGAAAGAAGATAATTTCATAAGGGTACTTTTCATATCTTGTGAAATAATCTTCATAGGTACCAAACGATTCATAATATTTTTCCAATATATCATGGAACTCATTTTCTTTCATTGTATAAAGAATACGAGGAAATAATATTGAAATATATGTTGTTTAACTTATCCGTATAAATTGGTTCAATTAGAGAATATTACTATATATTCCTGATTTGAGTCCACTATTGCTCTGGTTGACCTTCAAAATTTTAGATGGTTGTAATTAATTTTACATGTTGTAAATATTGGATATTGGAAAAAAAATTAGTTGTACTGATACTTTGATTAGAAACATGAAAATTAGGGGATCCACTAAAAGAAGATGGATTTTGTCTCATGAAGTACTCAACATAATATGGTTCCCTCAATTTCTCTTTTAGAATACTAGCATGATTTATATCTTGATAATTTTTGTGTGAGCATAGAATAATAATGTATCATTATAACTGCTATAAAATTTGTATTCTGATGTGGGTAATCATTTAATTTTCTGTTTTTACACAGTATTAATGTAGTTCGTTCTGGTTCAATCCATCAAAAAAACCTAAAAACATAATTTAAGAAATAATAATCATGACGGGGAACTGCATAAACATGAAACAATACTTATAATAAGTCTGAATAAGGAATAAAATAACTTTATTCTATGAAAACATCATTTTACCATACGTTATTCATAGTCATCAATGACTTAAATCCTTTATGGTGGGTTTTAAAGAGTGAGAAATTCCAAATCATATCCCATGTTACTGTCAAACAATGTGTGAAGAAACGAGAATTGTTGTGCACTAATTCCCAATCAAGTCTCACTCAATTCAGTGTATTGGGGTTTTTACCCCTCAATAAATATGTTCTAGAGTGACATCCACTTGTAATATCCAAACGTGGATGTATTTCTAGAAATAAACATTCTCTATCCATTACCAGAAATGCTGAACATTTTCATATAATTACACGCATTCTTAGATAGACCCTTAGCCACACCTTTAGGGACTCATTTTTTTTCTCTTTATAGTATCCAAATGATAAATAGAAATTTTCTCAGATAGTGACTATAGGGACCTATGATTATCATATAGGGATATTGAATTATATTTTATTAATATTAATTAAATTATAAAAAATACACGTGAGGACTAAAATAGTTTAATTCCCTTGGAAAAATGGAATCATAAACATTATTCTATAGTTGAACTGCATCTTATCCAACTATGTTATTTATAACTAGAACACAACTTTGACATGTCATACATAATCCATTTTTTATAACATGGGTAAATGGCCAATAATAATGGGTGTACTTTGATTATTAGTAAGGATAATCATGGGAGATAAATAAAGATAACAGAATAATAATTGTATTAGGACATGAGATTAATATCTAAAAAACATACCCATTATATAAAAGATCAAAATATTATGTCATGGAATAATTTCATGTTTTTTATAATATGAAAATCATAATATAATTTAAGTATATAATTCATGAGAGCATAACATTTGTATAATACATGGATTTTCATCATTCACATATGCATATAAAATCAGGTATATATTATTCAAGGTTAATTTATAAAGAAATCATATTTTATGCATTTCTCTTCAAAAACCATCATTGAAGTCAATATCACTCCTGAGACCATCATAATTTCCATACTCCCTTACTTAACCTTGTTCACACCTTTTTCTAGACTGATATATCTCATATGATATAAACATTTACCCAATTTAGTGGATGTAGATATAAGTCACACCCATCACATAATGAAAATGAAATTTATGTTCTCCATAATATCATAAAAATTAATAATTTCATAATCCATTAAATTAAATCTTCATCATAAAAATGTCATCATATCATTACTTATGAAAAATATACAAGTCTAATAATCATTTCATTATAGTATAACACCTTAAAATAAACATGTTTCATAAGTATTTCTATATGATATAACCCTCAGATGAAAAATCAGTTTCAAAAACGTAATTTAATTATAAATATAAACAATTCAAATATATAATAATAATGCTATCCATGTATAATATACTTAGTATGGAATACATAACCTCAATAGATGAAATATTAGATGAAAAGTTATTTTTATTGATCATTTAAAACCATTCTTAATAAAAATATCATTTCAAAATTGAAAATAACTTTTTAATGTTTAAATAATTTTGAAAATAATTTTATTTGAAAATAACCATAAAAACATATAATTTATTATTTTATGAAAAAAATTAATATTGTTGGAAAATACTGTTCATGTCTTACACATTAAAACAAATATTCTTTACCCATTTTTGTAAAATCTAAACATTAATTTTTTATGAGACATGAATATTCCTTCAATTTTTTTGAATTAGTAGAAAAAGTATAATAAGGTCATAAATAAATCATCTGAATCATATTAAAAACAATTTATTTTTTAGAAAAAATCATTTTAATGAAACATATTTCAAACCAAACAGAGGAATAATGTCTGATTTTATTAAAATAATTTTATCAATTATATTGAGTGACAAAGTTAATAAAAAATTTATAAGAACAAACAAATATCATTATTAACCGTAGTATAAGAAAATTAATGAATTTGTGTATATATTGATCATAATATTTTCTCATCTTAACCATAATCATTAAAAATCCAGATAAACAAAGAGATTGTAATACTAAATCCTTACAACTTTGGTAACATTTAATTATAACCCACATTAGGGAATAACATAAAATAGAACATAAATTATCTTGATTGAAAATAAATTCATCATAATACATGTCAATGGGGACTTATATTCAACTCTTAAAATTATTTTGGTGTATAACATTATGTACATCTCAAGGAAGGAATATTGAAAAAAAATCTATTACCTTAAATATTGACTTTCTTCAGAATCATCCGAACCTCATTTTTAATAAATTTAATTTAATATTAAATATATTTTAAAACCACATATATAAATATCATACCAAATATTTTTTATTATGACTTATTAGTACCCATTTATTAATAACTACAAGTTAAAGTTATGGTCCTGGTAATGACTTCTATGTTTTTCGTATATATTTTGATTTGTTATATATATTTCCCTTTAACATTTCTCATGGTTCTATAATGTTCATTATGATAACCATTATATATATAATATATATTTTATATATATTTTTATTTATAGTAATTCAAAAAACATTAGTGAGGAAGCATGAAATTCATTGTTCGTGGAGACGGTATGCCACACTTACGCATGAAAGACGTATCCATTTTCTTATCAGATTAATTATAAAATATTTATATGATATATTATAAAAATAGAATCATTTTTATTTCATATATTTCAAATATTTTTTTTAATCTTATACTTAAAACCTTTCATGTAATGTGTGAACAAATCACATCCTTTTGCGAGGTGGTAGTCCGTCAAACACATGAGCGACGTTATCTTATTCCCAATTGATGTGAAGCATAAAGGTATATATGAATTAATAATTATATAAGAATAATAATATTATAAATATAATATGTAATTGAAATGTTCATCATTATTACTAATTGTGGGATTTTGTAATGTAAAAAATTGACATCAGTTTGTGAGGTGGTAGTCTTCCTTACACACGAATAATGATTTTGTAACCTATTTGATGAAAATAGATAAGTTTTTAGGTCATTACATTAATATATATATATATATATAATTATAATTAATAACATTTTTATTATATAAGTATGATATAAAAATAATTTATTTATTTTTAGGAAGAAAAAAACGAAAACATATATTGATGAACATTACCTCTTTATCAAATATCATCTTTTGTATTATCTTAAAAGCCTTCATATGATGCATTTATTCCACAAATAAGGCTTATATGGTTGTGGTATAGATGTTTAAAAGTGATTTGGTTTGGTATTTTATGATCCAAAAGGGTTTAAAGTGTGAACAGTAATTAATAGTGTGTTTCATTTTAAAAGTTGGGGAGAGGAAAAACTTGGTATTTTGGAAAAGAATTGAGTGCCCCAACATATTCATTTCTTACAAGGGTCCAAATAGATAAAATTAAAAAATATATATTTTTGTGTCAAAATATTTAAATATATTTTATTTTAGGAAAATTTACAGGTAATTATTTCCCTTAATATTTTTGTTTAACCCATTGTAAACCAATTTTTACCATAACTACATTAATTATTTTTTATTGAATTCACTATTGATTTTGGTAAGACATTATGTTTAACATTCTATATATTATAAATTAATATTATTTCAAGTATTAAATCAATTTTAAAAAATTCCATTCATATAAGGAGAAAATTTTAATTTTCTACTAATAATGCATATGTGATGATAGAGCACATTTTTTAAGAGAAATTTTAAAATGTTTGCAGTATTTTTATACCATATTCAAAATGAAATTTATTAAAATGAACAAAATATGATTATTTATTGTATACATGAACTAATTTAAATTGAGAATAAATTTAAAATATAAATTAACATGATAAATAAATTAACTAGAATGAATGTTTGCTTTAAATATTTAGTATTTTTTACTATTAATCAAAAAATGAAATATTTCAAAAAAATAAAAAAATCATCCTATTATAATTTTGTCATGATTATCTTAGAAAAGGAATTTATTTTATGAAATTTATTGTCTAAAAGGCTTAATAATTAATATTAGTATAGTTCTCTAAAAATAAATAAAAATTATTTTTTTTAGAAAATAATATTTCAAAACATATAAAGTCATAATTGAAAATTAACTAATGTTTTCTATATATTTTCTATATATAAACCATTATTTAAAATATTTCAAATTTATTTATATACATTAATCTCTGTAATTTATGCACTAATATTATAATATTTTTTTTAATACTATTAATAATATATTGTGGTTTAGTAAATATTGGAGTCATATTCAATGCAAGAATACCCAGTGTTGCATATAGCACAAGCCTAACATGGTGTCCCATGTTGTGCAAGCTAAATATGGAATTTCAGGATGAAAATATTGAATTGGAATTTCCATTAAATCATTCTTAACTTGTTATTATTTTTATCATAAGCTTCACATGGTGGTGCGTGTAGCTAAAAATATCAAATAAATTTAATTTATTTAGAAAATAATAAATTCACAAAAACTCAGGGTGTTGGAATTTTAACCAAAACCCCTGAAGAAAAAAACATAGTGACAAAAGAGTATATTTTCTATTCTAAAACCCACTTTTCTAAGATTTTTGTTTAATATTATAACATTTCATTCCAATTTATTCCATACCATAAATTTATTCTTAAAATTCATATTTTTATGTTTTACATGTCCTTATAAGGATTTTTATTTCTAATTTCAAACATGGGTTAAATATGTTTAAATTATTATTTTATGTATGAAGTGCTCTTCTGATTATATGGATTACATTCAATATTATATATATTTAATTTGAAATCACTAAATTTTTATTTGGCATTCTATATATGTTATTATATGCATTTTTTTAGTATTATTTTACATTTATTAGCCATGAATTTTTATTACCATTAATAATTTTGAATGTAAAAATATATATTAAAGGGAAATTGGATTTTTATATTTGATATTTAATTATATTGATCTTTTAAAATACATTTCAAATTAGTTTAGTTCTTGAAGGAATATTTTAATGGATATATATTGATAAAGGAATGAATGAAAAAAATGTTTTAGTTAAAATTTGGTAATTTTTTATTTGTTACAAAGATGAGGAATTGGGTGTGAACCAATTATATTAAAGGTACATTGTCCTACATTTAATGATTATATCTATAATAACCCTACTATATGTAGAGGTTTCATAATGTTTCTTATGTAACCTTAAATTAAAAAAGAGCAATTATTTTTAGAAATAATTGTATTTTGTTTCGCAAGAAAAATCCAAAATAAATTCAAGGGATAATTTATTTTTAAATAATTTTGATTTTTAAAATAAATAGTATTTTTAAAAAATCATCTAAATAGAATATTTTTGTATTTTAAAAACCATAAACATTAATTTATGATAACATTAATTGTTATGTGAATGGTTTGATATTTTTCAAAAAATTGATTGTTTTGGTATAATTATTCATATATTTTTAAAGTAAAACAGACTTCACCATGTGATTTCAAACTCCTTACTAATCAGTATTATTAAAAAAATATAAAATAAAATATTTTTCATAAGTATATTGATTAAAATTATATCATTTAAGAATTCCCTCGATTAAAAAATTACCTCGGTTGAAGATAGATAAGAGTTTGTTGAGTGTTGTTTAAACGTTGATATGAATTGTAGATTATAATCCTGAAATGAACTAAACCTATAAGATTCATTGGATTGTTTGTGATATAATATTTTCATGTTAATTTTATAGGATTATTATTGTTGAAAATGGAACACATTTATTGGTAACATACCCACAAATGTATAGAATCAGTTTTTTATATATGATTTTAGGAGACCATGTTCAAGGATTGAACACCGATGACTAACAATAATGGTCTAATGTAGATGATTTTTGGATTTCATGTGGAACTCCATATTCAAACTTAATATTCAGGCTATTTTGGACAGATGACATAGAAATGTATCTGATCATCTAATAAAACATGGTCTCAAGAATTGAGAAGTGCTTTCCCAATGGATGTTTAGATTATCGGTGGATGGGATTGATGTTATTTCTTTTTTGGTCAAATGATTATTTTACTACACTACGTGTGATGAAAATTGAATTTTAGGTTTCTAATTTCATATGTATTTTAGTTTTCCAATATATGCCAGAGGATTCACGTTAATATTTTGTAGTATATAGGATTTTTCATGGATTATATGTTGAATGTGTTTTATTTTAATTAAAATTGAGGACTGAGCTGATTTAGACTCAATAACACATACTATGTTTAAAAATTTGAGTACGTAGTGACATTATATTCTATTGAACCTCTATGTGTGTCTATTTTGGGAATTTTTTCAAGTGATACTATATTATGGAACACATGAGTGGTATTGTTAATAGTGGTGGTGGTGTTATAGTAATTCTATGTATGGGTTGTGAAATATACCTTGTTTTGTCACTTTTGTGTGTAAAAATTCACCAAAAGTTAATATTGTGTACGTTTCTATAGTATTCTTTCAAATAGTTATGATTCCAATTATAGCATATTTTTTGTTATCCATAGAGTTCCTAGTCTAATTCTATTAAAATAAACTATGATTCTATGAAATTTAATAGGGTTATTCCGGGATAAATGTTTGTATGAAATAAATATAGGTATGTGCATACATGATATTCCATGATAGGTAAAACTTAGTGAAACATTATGTTATTTCATTAAGATACATTGTGTCATTTGGATTACATATTTGGTTACTAGTGATTCATTTTCTTCTGAATCATGAAGGTATCCCAAGGGAGGTTTTCATAATGATGGATAGTCATGTTTAATGACATAGGGGATGTCTTAAATAATTTAAATTCTAAATTCATATGAGTGGACAAAATAATAATAAAGGATCGTGTTATATGTTTCATTGAATAATTTTATTATGGGGACCCATTATAGTATTTCGGTTTAGAAAATGACCACCATTGGATGTCAATTCTAAAAATGAGGTCTTTAGACAAAGGATGGTTAAAAAATTGCTAGAAAATAAATGGATTAAACTAAAAAACGTGTGATGGAATGTGTTTAAGGAATCAGGTTTACACGGGGACTCAAATTCTATTAAAGAGCATTGGGATTGAATAATATTTTGGAGTTTTCACCTTGTGGTGGGTGGCCTTTTAAAGAGGCATGTCAGTCCATCTTAGGGGTCTATGAATCATGGGTTAATCACTCTTTCATGGCCAAAAATTGGTTTTATAATTCTATACTAATAAATCCTTGATATTTTAGAGTTCTTATAGTGGTTACATGAGGTCTTTTGAACTAGTGATATATTATCGTGATCTTACCATTGAATGTTTTGAGGTTTTTGGATGAACCTTGAAATGGTGGTTATGGTAGTTCATTTATTAATTTATTTCTAGCTTGCCCTTGAAAAATTCAACCATCATGTATGGACTGAAGTTCATAAGAAATGGTAGAATTGACATTTTTGGGAGAGGGTATGTCTCTGTGATGAAAGATCGCATAAACAATGGATCATGGTAATTGTTTTTGTTCAATCTGATATTCTCATTTTATGTAGGTGTCGTGGTTTGTTTTTTAGTGCCTTTTTAGGTATGAAAACCAACTCTGTTAAAATATATAACCCAGTACTATGATAGTTATTAAAATTATGAACAACATTAAAGAATAATTGAATATAGTTATCTACATTCAAGGAATTGATATGTAAGCAGTATTTTGTTCTTTTTTGAAAAATTGGTATTAATGGATGACCATGTTTAGTATTTGAGTATATTGATCAAATAGTCAGGTTCTAGGTTGGCTGATATATATGTGATGATAAAATATAATAGATACTTATATAATGGAAAGAAACATAGTATTGTTCTCTAAATTGACCACTCTTGTGTAATGGGTGGTATTGTTTCAGAGGATTGTATGTTGGTTGATCGTGAAGACTCCAAAATAATTATTTTAAATGGATGTTATAGTGTCTAGTTAAATGAGGAAATCATAATACAAGATTTATAATGATCATTTAAAAGAGCCCAGATATGGGGTTTGGGGTTGGGGAATATTTTGTGTGAGCTATCTAGGAGTCAAACCATGTGTGCTTTAGTAGCCTATTAAGATCCTTGTGGTAAGATAAAAAGTTTTATCATTCAGTTGGTAAATTTTCATTGCTATTTTTCTGAAATTATTTTTATTTTTCTATTAAATTTTAATATTCATTCAAGGAATCATGCATCATGATCAGTGGTTCCTAGAGTGTCAGATTTTTAAGTTGTGTACATTTTTTAGTTGAAAATATGAAGTGCACTAAATGGTATATCTATTCAAACATGAATATTTTGGGTTTGAACCACATAGAGATCATCATGTTGATTATCAAATAGGTGTTTAAAGTAAAATCATTTCCTTTTTATTTTGTATATTTTTTTTTTTGATTTTTGGTCTTCAGAAACTCTTTGGAATAGTTCAAAATCTAGAATGAGGTTTAGGTGTTGAATATTAAAATATGCTTTGTATTTGATTGAGTTTTTTGTAAATGAACCAAATAGAGTTTATTTTTGTAATTTAGTTTTTTTCATATAGATTTATATATTGGTGATCACCATGATTCTTTAAGGTGGATCATTTGATGGAACCATATTGTAATGAATTAGATATATACAATGATCAGGGTCTTTATATTACATGACAGTGATCATTTGCATATAATTTATATGTTCTATTTGTTGTCTTGAAGTATGTGGATTTTGGAAGTTAAAACATTATCATATCCTTATGGTATTGAGATATAATTTGGGGTTGGAATGTATATAACACAATTTGAATGGTTATCAAGGCTAATTGGGAGGCATTATTTTCATGCCACCACAACTTCTTGAGTATTATAATTGTTGTGGTGTGTATATTGAAAATACCAATATAATTATATATAGAAATTTCATATGATATTTTATAATTTTCAAAATCCTTGGTGAATTCTTTGATTAGAAGAATATTTCGGTTAACTGATGGAAGTTCTTTTAATTTTATAGGACATTCTGATGAGAACATAGCTAGAGGATGATTATGGGAAACCACGTATTTTTCCATAAAAAATGTGTCTACATGGATTAGCCATTGGGGTGGTTAAAGGATAAGGATATGATATTATCAAATAATGTGGCCTCACCTAAAAAACCACATATCTCATTCCAGTTCTAAAAGCATGGTTAGTGCAAAAAATTTAGAATCCATGACAGAAACCCATTAGGGTTTCCCAGGAGATAATGTCACCTCAAATGGTTAGAACATGATTTTAAAAACCATGATATAAAACTAAGCGTGATTATATATAATGAACCAAAAATAATTTAATTTGATATTAAACTTAGGATTTTAGTTTTTCATTATTCTCTTATCCATGTCTCTCAAATGTATTAACATCAAATTTACCTTAATATAATTTTGCACCCTTTACAGTGATTTTTGATCAATCTAGATTTGTCTGATATCAATAATTCAAGGTATTCTTTCATTATTCATAATTAATTCTCATTCATGTCATATCATCAATAATTACATGGAAAATATCCTTCAAATTAGCCTATGATGGTCAGATCTGATGAGATATTCCTTGTTGGAAGATAGAACACATCTATAACTATAATTATATATTTTACCCATGGAATTTTTCAAATATAGATCTATTGTAAAATCCTTGTATTTTCCTCTAGTTTACATCATTACTGGACTCTTTCATCATATTTTGGTGATTAATCATCCTTTTATTCATCCTGGATGATCCTCTTGATATAACTTATCCAATGTGTTCCATTGATTTCAAAAATCATTGTAAATCCTCATTTAATTAATCATTTGGCCACTAATTAATTTATGTTTTGATATATATTATATAATTGTAAGAACATTCACTCTTTACATGGTGTATTTGTCCATGAAATATAGGTATTTTGATTGCAATGGCTATAGGATGTCATGTGGTGAGGAATTGTTTCTATTTTTAGGTGTTTCATTGATGGTATTCCCCTTGGTGTCTCCTTTCATTCAAGTTAATATAATTTTTTTTGTTTTCATTGAATTATCCTATGATTTTTTCTTTACATGGATTTTTGAGTCCTCTATGAGTGATCAAACTCTATTGTACGATGTTATGAATATAGTAAATTTCAATGTTGTTTTATTCAGTAAGATAAAAATTAATTGAATTAAAAGGACTTTTTTGTTGCATCACAAAAAAGATTTTTCCTCAATGAAATTAAAATAATCATATATATCTTTCATTGGTGTATTTTGTTTGTTCCCTACTTGTATGTGATGACCAATAAGTCTTTTGACATGTATTCCTTATGTATTTCAAAGTGAGTTACCTTGTATTCTTCAGTTAATTTTTATTTATTAGTAGTTAAATAAATAATAATGATTGTTAATGAGTTGAAACTTATATCCATTGAATAAAAATGGTCTTGGAAGAAAATAAAAAATTAGTTGGAATTTCTTTATATAGGTTTGATTGTGATCATGTTATGTGGACCCTTTTACTCTACCCTATGGTATAATTCATTGTTTATTCGTATGTGGAAGTAGGTTCTACACCTTTGGTGAAGAATCTATGATTTGGAATGTGTTATGAATAATATAAATTACATAAATTAATAATAATAATTATTACGAAATTATTTAATGGAACTATGTATATAAAAAATAGAAATGGTTCCTAGGTCCATGCTGGAACATTAAGCAGCAGCACGATTCCATCTGTTAAAGGATAGGGAATGGTAAATAATGTGTGTCATAGAGTCTTTGGATCCACTATGATGTCCGGTGGTGTAACATGATATATATATCCATGAGACATGTTGATTATTTTACACATTATCGTATATTTTTATCCAGTGGGATTTTTTTTATTTCATGTTTGTTCATGATCGGACCGTGAAACCAAAATACGATTATCAATTATATGATTTTTCTTATCCTTATTGATCTACAATTATAGATATTGGTCACATGTATTTGTATGTTTATAATAATTTATTATTAAGTGATTCCATATTCTACCCTAATATTTCCTGTTATGTTTTTAATTATTACCTTTACTTTAGAGGAATTAGTTGGGTATATGAGACATGTGGACCATCAGGATAGTGGTATCAAATTGTGGGGGGGCATAAGGTTCACATAAATTATGATGATAACAACACTGGAACTAAATATAGGGTAGGGGCATGAGGGAGTTGGGTCGAGAAGCATGAGAGAAACAATAAGACAAGATGGCCTTATGGCCTAACCTAGAACTCAATTACATGAGGGTGATGAGTAACATGTTTATTAGTAATCCATGTGTATTCAAATGGGAATCCTTCCCTTTAGGTTGTTGAGTAAAATATTCACTGATCATCCTTGAGCTCCGACTGAAAAACAATGCCTTGATGTTTCAGAGTGACATATTCATGAAACATTGGGCTATCCATTGATAACACTTTATATCAGTTATGAATATGTTCCAACATAGAGATAATGAATGTAAATTCATGGGATCATGGGGGATTAGTTAGTTCCTGATGGATCCACATATTAGTGTTTATTTATTTAATACTTTTAAAGGTTGATTATAAGAAATGTTGGTTAAATTATATATCTCATCTTTATTTTATACTTATCTTGTCACATTCACATACATTTCATTTTACCAATTGGTTACATGATCTCATTGGCTATATCTGACTGAGTAGTACTCACACCCAGATCAGGCCGCATTGGCACTTGTATAACATAGAAACCCTCACTTATAGTAGGTACATGTTGGGTAGTGACCTAGGATTGGTCTTCAAATAGAATAGTTTACTAAGAATATTGATTTCAAGATAGGGGAGTTTAGTAGTTTTCTAATGTTCCAATAGTATATTTATTCTTTTATACCATATGTATGTGATAATCTCGGTTGATGATTAGTGTATTGTTATATTTATGACCACAAAGATTTTTTTATCCAGTCATTCATTAATGATATAATTTTTATTATTTATGCATAATCATATTGTATATTGTTACATGATTGGTTGTTTATTTCCTAAATTAAACTCTATTATAGTCTAAAATCACCCTATGGTTCCACCTTAGAGACTCTATATTAGTTATAATCCTCTACTATATAAGGAGATTTGCTTAAGGTTAATAGGTACTTTGGATCATACCCAGTGATTTTGTGGAGCAGTTACACATTCTCATTCCCTATGATAAGTTATTAATTAATTAATATAAATCTAAATTTCAGTTTAGTATAAAACCTAAAATATATAAATAGAACTATGAACACATTAATTATTTAAAATTGAGTTTTATAAAAAAAATTAAATGGGACCTTGTATTACATGTCATTAATTGTTAAATGAAATAAATTAATATTATGACACCCAGTTTAAAAATGTGAAATTATTTTTTTGTTATTTTATCTTGAATTGATTTGTTTAATGATTTAGTCGGTTTATTGAAGATAATGCAAGTTTCTAGATGATTTTTACAAGGAGAAGAGTTTCACCATTCTGACTAGAGTAATTGTGTGGTCCCCCTATATGTCGGACTCTCATTTTCTCATAGATTTATATTATGGAATACAAAATGGTTTTTCAAACATTCAAGACCTCCATAGAATCCATGAAATAAATTTTTTATTTATAAGGTCAGGTGAATAGTTTTCCCAACCTAAATAGCACCATTGGAGTTATTTTGTGGCCTAATTGGATTTATAAGATATCAATGCATTATTGGCATAAACCATGGAAAACATTGTGGCCAATCCCTATATCATGTTTCATTATCATTTGAACATGTTTTCCATTGTTTGGAAAATGTTATGGAGAAAACATTCATCCCTTTAAGGTATTTAAAATTATAGGATCTCTAAAATTACATATATATAAGAAGATCACTATAGCGACCTATATTTTTAATGCATTGATAATAGAACATTTTAAAGGAATATTCATTACATTACGCACACACACAATCTAGAAGACCATAATATTTTACTACCTATAGAAAAATGGAAAACAATTTTTTTAATTTTGTGAAAGATCTTCAATGTCTCCCATGAAATATATTCCCATTTAATACTCTTATTTAAAATAATTATTCATAATATGGGGAAAGGAAACATTTGAATGGGTGATCTCAATCTCTTTTTAATGGTTAACATGGGATATATGTAATTATAACATTAACATAAAAGTATGAGACATTAGCATAATATTTGAAAAAAATACCCTGCATGTTAGAGATCAAAATCATAACTCATATAATAACTTTCATAATTTCATTAAACATTAATCATAATAAAATAAATAAATATGAACCATGATAGAATAAAAATGGAATAATATATAGATTGGATGAAGACATATAATCATAGAAAATCTTTTTTCAAGGATACCCACCAAGACATTCATAGAAAATTAGTATTCTGATAGCCACTTGTATAACTTGTTCGAGCATGGTATTACCAAAAAGTACCCAATTATTTGGTCCTAGGATGACCAACCATGTACCCTCCTCTTTTTTTGGGCTAACCACCCATGTACCCTTTGATATCATAGAACAATTATCATTAACCAATGCATTGGAGGGAGATATAGGTCCCACCCATTAAAAAATTAAAATCAAACATATGTGTGCCTCAATATCATAAAAAATCATCTTATCATAACCCATGGAAAAATTTTCTTTATAAACATTTAATCATATCATATCCTTTAAAAAATATATAGTATTGATAATAAATTTATCATTTAATCATTACATAACCCATGAAAAAATAAGTTGGTTTTATAATAAATCTATCCCAGTATAACACATGGAAGAGAAAAAAGGTTTATAAACACAATTCCTTCTTGAAATTAACATAATTTATTTAGAGAAATAATATTAACATTTTCATTTGATCATACCCAGTAATGACTATGAAACAAAATGGATGTCTTCATAGAAGAAAAATGATTTTTATAGATCATTTAAAACATCTCCATATGGAAATACCCTTTAAAATTTGAATATAATTTCATTAAACGATAATTATTTTTAGTATTTCCTTTTAATATATTCCTTAGAATGTATAAAGTATTATTTAAGCAAAATAATTTTCATAAGGATGGTATGTTTCATTTATATTGTATGTGTTAAATCAATATTTTATTTTACATTTTTTGTAAAATTCAAATGGGATATGTATAGAAAAACACATGAATATTATGTAAAAAAATTATTATACAATTAAAAAATTTGTTAAAATGTGTTTTAATATTCTGAAAACAGAAAAAAAATTGAATTTATTTTTATAAAACATGTTTTTATAAGAAACAAATTCGACCGTATAGATAAATAAAAGAAAACATTCTGAAAAACATTTTCTCAGTTAAATTAAGTTCCAAAAAGTGTAAAAATGGAATAATTACTTGAAAAAATCATGAATATCCATAGGGTGATAAAATAAATGTGTTTCTTGACACATTGATCCTATGATTTTATCATTGAAACGTAATCATAAAAAATACTAATTAATGGTGATATTGTAATATAAAATCATTACCCTGTGATATCTTTGAGATGTAATCCACATGAATAAATAAAAAAAATGGGACTTAAAATATAATATTCATAAATAAATTAATGATATTACAAGTCAAAGGGGTTTTATATAAAACTCATCGATGAATATAGCTATATATTATAACATCTGTCTCAAAGAAAAGAAATTTTGGAAAAAAATATCTTACCTCATTAATAATATTTTAAATTCTAATTGAAAATAAATAATAACATAAAAAGAAAAAATAAACATTACTAATATATTATTATTCATGATATAACTATTGGCTTCAAAAAAATTGTAAGGGGGAAGGATAATAAGAAAGTCTGTGAAACTCCCTCACAAAGATGTTCTGCGGAGCACTATGGCCCCGAGCCCCCCCCCCCCCCGAAGCCAGGAGGCGGGATGCTCCACAAGCCAATTTGACATTCACAAGCCCACCACGAAGCGAGGAGGAGGGATACTCCAACAGCCAATTTGACAATTGTGATCCCGTCATTAAGTGAAAATGAGGGATACTCCGTGATCCTTTTTGACATTCACGAGCACGCCACGATGTGAGTAGGCGAGATGCTCTACGAGCCCCTTTGATTTTCATGAGCCCGCCACGAAGTGAGGAGGTAGGAGGCTCTGTGAGGCGATTTGACATTCGTGAGCCCACCGTGAATCTAGTATGAATGATGCTCCGTGAGCCCCTTTCACGTTCGCGAGTCCACTGCGAATCCCGGAGGTTGGAAGATCGGCAAGCCAATTTGGCGTTCGCGAGCCCACCGTAGAGTGTAATCCAACATTGTGCAGAGTGAGCTCTGCTTCGTGGAGCCTCTTTCCTATAAATATCAGGCTCCCACAGCCCTAAAGGATAGATCATCCAACATTTCACCTTCTTAGCTCTCCAATTGCGAAGCACTTTCTGCTCTTCAAACCATGAGCTGCTCAATGTACTTTTGCTCCGTGAAGTGCTTCACCTTTGCCTTGTTTACACCCCCTCTTTCGAGAGGGATGCCTTTTGTGTAGACCACATGCCTTCTTAATGTAAATAGATCCTCACAGGGACTCGGGTGATCATGGATCATTTTTTCTTCGCAATGAACCCCCCATGCATACGTGACTCAAATTCAAAGGTAGAGTCCATGTGCCTCGTGAAGCACATTGCCTCATAGGACTTTGCTTCGCGAGGCACAACTTCTTCGTAGGGATTTCATTCATGAATTACCTTCCACTCCATGAAGCACCACTCGTATGAACCTATACCCTATGACTAATCTAGGCCACATCTCTTCGTGATGCCCTATCATTCACGAATACCTTCAGTTGTAAGGAGAACTAGAGCTCTACATGGCCTCTACTCATAAAACCCTTTACTCTGCAACTCCCTCTCCCATGCGACCCTCCAGGTTTTCATGAAGCGATTTCAAATTCCCCTGGACACCACTTCATGTTGCATTGATTCACATCATGCATCTTCGCGTAGGCATGCTAATGGATATTGCTTCATTTCATAGTAACTATAATGTGGACCCCCCAATGGTTTTCTCCATGACAGCTCCAACCACAACATTGTCGGTGCATTCCCTTCGCCAAGGTGTAGAGGGTACCCATTATGTATGTCTTAGGGGTATGCAGTGCACCCACCACGTCTGAGTTTCAGGACGTTAAAATACCAAGAATCATCATCCTCATTACGTGATGTTTAACTGTGACTTCCCCCCATGCATACAACGCGGGGGAAGGGAACCCAACCTGGTGTAAGCGCCTAGATTTTCTTGTCGGAGGTATCATCCCTGCCCCTCCTTTATTCGGTGGGAATTCCTTCTCCCACTGGGCTTTGTCACCACCGGGCCTCCATCCTGAAGTAAGTCCCAATCTCATGGGGCTGTTAACCACACATAAGACCTTGTTTCATCTTTGAGTTGTGATCACGTGTAAGCCCCACTTCACCTCCCACTGATGCACATTTCACGACGTGATCGGCAGGTCCTTGGTACCTCTTGATTCTCACACTAAGCATGACTCATGTGGGATTAGAGAAAGCACAGACCATGGCATCTTTTGTGGGTATCCTAGATTATAAGCCCCACACCACCTGAACTATGTGGTCTTTGATCCTTGCAAAGGCAAGGTACGTAGGAAGCCTACACGAGGTTCAAGACCACCACACATTGGTTGCTTCTACCCCCTTCAGGTCAGTTCACTAATGCCCTAGGTATCCAAGAGTGTAATCCCCACACCACCAAAACTACGTGGTCTTTGATCCTTGCCATGGAAAGGTACGTAGGAAGCCTCCATGAGGATCAAGCCCACCAACCATTGGTCGCTCTGACCCCCTTCACGTCGGTTCACTGACACCTTGGGCTGCCTCAGAGGGTAAACCCCAAATGCCCCTATAACCAGAACTATGATGTCTTTGATCCTTGCTAAGGCGAGGTACGTAGGAAGCTGCCATGAGGCTCCAACCCAACAACAATATGTCCCAAAAATATTTCACATTGGTTCCCACATCCTGAACTACGAGGTCTTTGATCCTTTCCAAGGCAGGGTATATAGGAATCCTCCCTAAGGATCAATCCCACCATCCACTGGTTATCCTGACCATCTTCACATCAGCTCACCCCCATTTAGTGGTAAGCCATTGGGACCTAAATCAATGGTAAGCCATTGTGATCTTATTCAATGGTAAGCTGTTGACATTTTCATCCAGTGGTATGTTGTTACGACCCCATCCAACGATAAGCCATTGAAAACCCTAATTGGCGGTAATCTGTTGTTAGATAAACTATGTGTACTTTGATTCCCTGCGACAGGGATACGTAAGAATCCTCTTTGAGGATCAAGCCCAAAACCATTGTCATTCTCATGATCGTTCCATCCCATTAACTATCCACTACATACAACCACACTATCATCCATCTTAATTTTAATTCAGGCCACCACATCCCTGTGAAAATAATGCCATATCACTCCCCATTCTCCTCAAATGTAACTGGGAAGTCAACCCCACGTTGGTCCCAACATCAGTGTTCCCTCTAAGGGATGTACCCAACTGATCCACTCTAATCGGTGTTTTGATCAATCTGATCCATCTCCATTGGATGTTAAACTTGCGGAATACCCTGTGTTTAACATGGGAAGCTGAGGAAAACCTTAAGTACATGCCTATGGAATATAATTAATCTCATTCGACACGGGATACCTCAGGCTTCGGCTTCCTCGAGAAGCCCTATAATAGGGGGAAGAAACCCTGACGTGCCAGTGTCCTAGAATCCAAACATGCCAGTGATGTCCAAAGTGACTACTCCCCTGACCGAGGGTTTCTGAGCTAAACAGACACTTTTGAATGTCATGACTGAAGAAGTGTAATTATCATTGGTCCATTAAGATATGGAACCAGGAAGAGATTCACAAACAACGTCTTAAATATATAAGGGAGACCCAGAAAAGGTGAAGAGATCTGAGGTGAAATTGATGGAAGTATGAACCGATATCCCATAATCCCGTTTCAATCAGGGAGAAAACGTCCCACAATAAGAAGTGGATGAATCCTACCTTTGGGAAGCGGGAATTCAAGGAAACAAACAGAGCTGTCATCCCTCCAAATGAGACGGACTTGTGCATCCCAGTGAAATTGTCAGAAACCGAAATGAGGAACCCGATGTGAGTTTATTCTCCTCAATATGGAGATTAGTACCACTAGAGGAATCAATGGATTAGCATGTCACATGATCCAGTTATCCGATTCCAGGTCCCGCCAGGCAAATGTCAAGCCTGGCATGAAACTCACTAGATGTTGGGGCTGTATAAAATTGGACATCCCGCTCTGCATCACTGTCAGTGTGGATCTCTCTTACCGGTCCTATAAGACGGAATAGCAATGGGGAATTGGTTGTCAATTCATTTTTTATTCAGCACTGATGCAATAATCTCCCTGATCCTATGGAATCCAGTTTCTGTACCCAGAACATGATCACCACATGCACACCGACCCAGGGGTAGGGGTAGTTCCAAGCGGAAGTCCCGCGCGGATCTGCCTCTTCTGAAACGGCCTCTAAAACTACAACCATGGGGAGCCCATGACCCATCTCCCTGTTCATGGTCATCCAATGAAGGGTGATCAATGACCTCATGCATCGTTATGAGGTGGATGGAAAAATCCCAACTCAGGATATGGGCCGCCTGGATCTGGAGGCGTCTATGCCTCGTCACCTACGCTGCCATCAGGGGCCGCGCAGGGAGCCGCTGCTCCCCACACTGACATATAACTATTTCGGGAGCCTCTCCCTGGAATTCTTTGAGGTCTCCTTGCATTATGCAGATGAGGTAGGTGACGTCCGGCCCAACCCGATCAAAGTCCCATTCTCTGGGCTCCCTGTGAGGACTCCCACCCTACCACGTCAACTCCACTACCCGGTATTTCTGGATGAGGAGAAGTCAATCCACGTACATGCACCTCCAGCTCTGGTTCATCTGACTCAACACCAGTGTCAGGAACAAGCTGAAGAGGACAGCAGCCAAGGAGCATCAACGTCGACAGCTACTATGGCCCGACCCACCACTGAAGCATATCATCAGTTCCATGTATACACTGAGCAGGGGCACTTATGTGCCCGACTAGGATGGTGGCCCCAACCACCCCATGGGATGGATGGGTCAACCATCATGGTCACTAGTAGAAGTAGTGGCCGCCGCAAACTAACCCATATAAATGCCACCCATTACTGAGGTCCTCCTGTACCACTACCATGGAGAGCACAAGCCTTACCTGTTACGAGGCTTGACATGGAGGTCTGCCCTATGCCACCCTCAATACCAATGAGGGCCTTCCCTGTGGCAGCAACACTCGGTACAGAAGTCTCTCTTATGCCCATTAATCTGGTTATGGATTCATTCCTCCTACCCCCAACCACCGGTGTAGGGACATTTCCCATCTGGTCTATCTTCAATATGGGGATCCTCCCCATGTCCTCTTATCCACTGGTGAAGGTCCTCCTCACCTCAGCAACAATAGGGGTGAAGGCCATCCACGCCTCACTAGCACCTAGCATGGAGGTCCTACTCGTGTACAACTAGGCTGGAAAAAGGACCCTCCTCATACTGAGGTCCCCAGGGGAAACAAGCATGGAGTTCCCCCCATGCTCATTCCAGTTCTAGCAGAGGTGTTATCCGCCAAGCGCTATCGATGGAGGTCCTCCCCATGTACTCTTTGACATTTTTCCTAGTGCTCCTCACAACCCAGCTTACTCGGGCGGAAACCCTATCCGCCTTAGCACCAGTGCATCCGAAGGACCTCATGTTATAAATAAGCCCTCTCCTGAGGAGACACGCAGGAGCCGGAAGGCGGGTCATCACTGCCATAAGAAGAATTCTGGGAAGAAGCAGACATAGATCAAACCAGTCCAATTTGCATAATCTGAAGCGGAATACGACTCAGCATGGGAACCCTCCTCTCGCTCGTCTAAGTCAAGGGGTGGGGAAGGAATGAGGTGCATCATCCTAGTTCTCCCAGAATGCGAGGTCCATAGGATTCACACCACTCCCATCAGGTATATCTAGGATTATGAAAATCTAGCAACCCAAGAGGTTACAGTCGTGCAATTACCACCGTCGTCACCAAAAGCGCTCTCTACCTCAACAAGAGATCACAAAGAACTATTCAAGGGAACGATGGAGGGTGAGCACCAGCACAACCTATCTCTAGTAGCCCTATCCCCTGAGCCAGGAACTATGGTCATCAATTCATCTTATCAGGTGTACTAGCCTGGTCGCTACACACTTTGGAGGACATCCCAAGATTTGGCGGCCAGTCAGCCCATTCGCCGTACTCTCCACCCACCGGCCTGTCATCCCAGTGGTCTACCTCAGTACCTCTGCTAGTTCCTTAGCCACACCCAGTTGACGAATGAGGCAATCCACAGTCAGACCCAAAATCCGAGCCGAGGATATCATTGAACATCCTCTTGGAAGACCACTTCACCGAGGTGTTTTGTCCCGTGGCAGCACCGAATTTTCGCACAACAGAATCTGTCACCCCAGAAGAGGATAAATGTTTCTGGCAAATCCTTCGGGTGATGAACATTCACCTTCTTCAACAGCGAGTGGTTTATCCTAGGAGCCCTGAGTATTTTGAAGACATTGGAGAGCAATTCCATCTTGTCAATCTGGCTGCGCTCCCTGTGGCCCAGCACCCTGAGTCAATGGGACACCACAAGGTTCTCCAAGATAAATTCATTCATAGATTCAATATACACCGCAAGATCATCAAGGAGGATTCCCCCACATGAAAATATGTTCCTCGGGTAGTATTTTTCCCTTCTCATCAGTTCTATATGGAGAAAGCCCGACTTGCTATGCAATATTGAGGACATTCCCCCAGGAATGGTCACAGTCAACACAGATGACATAGTGGACAAGGAGGATGAGTTTGAGCTTCTTGATGGGAACATACCCCCCCTGAGGGAGAGCCACCACTGTTGGACCCATAATGGAGTGTTACTTTCCATCAGAGGAACCTACTAGGTATCCATGCACCCACCAAGGCATTAGTACTCAGCTGGAATTATGGTAAGGGTAAGGAGAATGTGGAACTTCCAAGCACCCTGACCAGTCTACCTTAGTGAAAAAGATGGAGGAAGTCCCTAAGAAGGACACATTGTGCCAGAAACCTGACCGACAGAAGAAGTTGTTCGATAACCTCTTGTCTGGACATGCTGCAGAGTGACGGCCGGACTATGGTGATCCCAGGATAGGGCAGCAGGGGCAGGAACAACTTCCCCAAGGTGAGCTACCTCTAGACGACCCTGACCGTTCTGACACGGAAGACAAGGTTGAGGTCAGAACTTATGGAAAGAGGGTGAGTTATGTCTATCCAAAACCTTCTGAACAGTGCAAAAATCTATGGGCCCAGCCCTGGCTCCCCCAACCGCCCCGAGGTTCGTTTCGCCAGCCACTCCACGAGCCGTTGTGCCTTCTTACCATTTTGAAGAACACACCAACGTGATCATGGTTACATATCCCCATCAAGACAGGGACCCCTCCCAGATGATCCAATGGTGGCACTCATTTCCCACCTAGAGGCGTTGGAAACACGACAAGTGGGAATCCTGCCTGATGGCAAGCCATATCCTGCATGGGTAGATGATATGTCGACACCTCCGAGTTTCGAGAATCCCATATTCTCCACCTTTAACATGATGAGGGACCCTCCGCAGCACCTCACCCACTTCAATTCAAGGTTTGGTCCCATGATAAGGACTCCAGCGCAGCATGAGGCTTACAAGAACCTGTGTTTTGTTCATCCATAGGAGGAGCCTGCATTTGTCTGGTACAGCCAGCTTCCCGTCGGATCCGTAACTATATGGGAGGACCTTTTCTGGAAATTCCTCTACCAGTTTAGCTACACCATGCAAAAAACAAGCATCGTAGACCTCTTCAATTTCAAGAAAAGGCCTAATGCGCATGTCGCGGACTTTATCGCCCAGTCTAAAGGGCTTGCATATTCCCTTGTCATGCCACTGACTTAAAAGAAATTACTGACGATGTGTGTTGGAAATGTCAAGAAGGAACTGTTCCCCTCTCTAACAACCCAGAACTACCCTAGGGGATTTTGAGGCTTCTCAAATATGGCCAGGTGCCTTGAAGAAGCCCTACAATAGGCCAGCCAAATACATCAGTTGTCTCCAACAATTCGCACAAGAAGGGTTGTCAGAGATGAGCCTACCGTGGTGGCCCAAATTGAGGCCCCCGGATAGTTGGATGTATTATATGCGGGGACACTTACCCAGCCTCATAGAGGTCCGCTGCCATAGGCGTAGCCTCTATCCCAGCAGCGGCTTCCACAGAATCGGTGGGTGCCCCCACAAAATGTGTTTCCACCACCTCGGCGGGACAACCAGGCTCTGCCTCCTCAATAGTCTCCTAGAGCTCCTCATCAGGGCAAGGCTCTGAGGCCCCCCTTTTCAGACATAACAAATCAGACTTCTCATTAATTGAGAATCAGGTCCCCGAATATTTCAAAAGATACTTGGAATAAGGTATTGTGCATTTGCCTGAGTGCAGAAAGCTAGAAGAGGCGAACCTCACTTATCTCCCCAACTACTTCCCCTATTATCAGATCCTAGGAAACACCCTCAAGCAGTGCTATGTGTTCAATGAATGGATTCAAGACCAGGTCGATAACAACAAAGTCATGCTGGTCTCCACCCCGTCATAAGTTGCATGCATTGTCGTAAGGCCAGACAGTAGCAGCGACAGAGAGGGTGAGTGGCAGCAGGTTTCTAACCGGGAGTCCCAAAAGTATGACAACTAGATGTCTCAAAAAATAGTTCCTCATGCCCCTGGTATCATCTGTGCATTCCTGAATCTTCTAGAGCCATCATAAGATGAAGCCACTACTTCTACATCATCATCTTAGCCGGCCTATTCCCAGAAGATCATGCATCGTTGGCACAAGGGAAAGAAATGTGCCCCCCGATTCCATCATCGTCCCACACTCTCGGTGACATCATCTCTCCGGTGATTGGGATTCTTCATAGAATTTGGCCAGTAATGGATGAATCTTCAAGTGATATTCAACAGTACACTTCAGTTAACACCGTGGAGTTGGTAAACCCCTATATGACTCCCGAAGATAGGGAGAGCCATAAGAACCTCCCCAACATCCTCAGTCGATGCCAACATTGGTGGAGCCACAAACACATTGGTCATTGAGGAACATCATTTGGCACCTCCAACTACGCCGTGCATTCCACTAAGACCAGATAGCGAGCCCAACACATATCTCAACACGTGCAGCCTCCTCATCTGGTGTCATCAGGCCCGCCTCCACCGCTATTTTTATTTCTGGATTAGGCAGAGCAATGTCGACTATGTTTCGACCATCCTTCCGCTGATAGAGGGAAGTTTTTGTTATATGGACATTATGCATTAGCTACTCTGTGGGCTTTGACTAACGAGCAGTGGGATATGCCCAGCACCAGTCAGCCACCGGCCCAGCCAGCAATGCCCGCCCTGCCACCTGTCATAGAGCAACCTCTTGTAAGAAGAAGATCAAACCTGGCATAGAATTATGTTGTTCTCAAGCACCTTGACATCATCTCAGTGAGACCTTCCATCCTCTAGGACCTTATCCAGTCATCATATATGCATGAGGCCCTCGCTTAGGCTTTAATAAGCCCCCTCTAATTTGAGACTGAGGTAGCACCTGCAAAATCCTTTCATGTTGAAGCGGTCGAGGAAACTGAATATTAAGATATTATTTCATTCATTGGAGAACTTGAAGGCTCTATCATATATGGGAACATTCTCCCACTATACATAACCTACCAATTTAAAGACTTGGATCTTCCACTATCATGTTGACACAGGCTCTGTGATTAACCTTATCCCGACACGAACACTGCGGAAGCTGCTGTTATCCAAGGATGACCTGATTCTCTCCGATTTAAGAATCCAAAGATACAATAGGGGAGAGTAGACCCCAGTTGGTAAGATCTGTTTGAAGACTTAGTTTAGTGGCCTAAATTCAAGCACTGTGTTGATGATTGTCTCCAAAGACACTTCCTACAATTCATTGATAGAAAGACCATGGTTCCACCTACATGCGGTGGCCCCCTGATCATATCAGCAATGCCTCATGTATTCCCTCGATGGTCTAGTAGGTGTACTCCAAGGTGACACATATATTTTCATCCCTTGTGAAGTTCGCTACCTGGATGCTGACTATTACAAGATCAAGGATATGCAGATTCAAGCTAGTGAGGTCAAACCCGTCGCGGTTGCAACTGACCCCAAGGCAGGTCTGGATAACGCCTACATCTTCCCGATCCATTGATTGGAGGCCACAACCCCCGGCATGAGGGGATTTTTTGTTTTCTCTAGTAAAAGGGAGAAGCATATTCCCAAGTCCAAGTGATGGTACGAAATCACCTCACACTCCTACACAATTTTGGCTTAGGTGATCCCAGAGCCTCCTACCCCTTTAAGGTATCGGGTGTCTGCCCCATGACAACATCAGTACATCAAACGTTCCTGCTTCGTCGAGCTGGAGTCAACTAGCTCAAGACAACGTGCCACTATTGCTTTTATATCATCAAGAATTGCCGCTGCAAAAGACCAAATGAGATCGGGTAGGCAACCTTCATTGCTATGGTTTCATTTGTACCGAAATCTCCTGATGTAGTGACCACTGCTGATCAAGATGATACCAGACTTCTATTGGAATATATCAACCCATTGGAAGCTTCTCCCGATGGGGATCCCTCCTCCACAATTAAAGAAGAATGTTTGGAGGGCGCTCCCCCTACCTTTTAAGAGGGAATTTCCACCACGGTCGAGGAGTTGGTAAAGGGGAACCTCAGTAGCGAGGCAGACCTGAGACCCATATTAGTCAGTTGCACCATGCCTCTTAAGGAGAAACGACGATACATAGACTTCCTGAAACAACATCTGGATGTATTCTCTTAGAGCTACAATGAGATGAAAGGGCTCTATCCTCAGGTAGTCGTCTGCCGCATTGGTCTCCTGACAAATCATCGTGGATTCAAGCAGCCTCCCAGGAAGATTCACCCTTCTCATGGTGCTATGGTTGAGGCTAAAGTTCAAAATCACCTCAGATCCATCTTCATCAAGGATTTATAGTACCCCAAGTGGCCATCCAACATTGTTCCATTTAGGAAGAAGAATAGATAAATCAGAGTCTGCATCGAATTTTGAGATCTCAACCATCTGTGCCCAGAGGATGATTTTCACCTTTTAGTGATTGAATTGATGATTGATGCTATGGTTGGGTTCCAAGCCCATTCCTTCATGGACAGGTACTCTCGATATAATCAGATTTGGATGTCCCCCGATGATGAGGATTCCATTTCTTTCAGGGTGCCACAAGGTACGTTTTGTAACCTGGTCATGCCCTTCGGCTTATAGAATGAAGGTTCCACCTATCAGCGGGCCATGAATCGCTTATTCAAGCCAATCCTCTAGAAATTGGTGGAATTCTATGTGGATGATCTGGTGGTAAAATCTTTCCAGTGCTAGGACCATCTCAAGGACCTCTAGAAAGTGTTCGATATCCTCTATTTCTGTCATCTAAAGAGGAACCCATTGAAATTTGCCTTTGGGGTCACCTCTAGGTAGTTAAATGGCTTTGTTTTTCGAGTACTGGGGCATCACGATCGACCGAGATAAAATCAAGGCCATCTACCATATGTCTCCCCTGAGCAGTATTCTGGAGCATCACGGTTTTCAAGTCCACTTAGCCTACATACACCGATTCATTGTGAATATGGCCAGCAAGGGTAATCACTTTTCTAGGCTCATGAAGAAAGGCTCAGCCTATGAATGGTATGAAGAGTGCCAGACCACATTCAAGGAAATCGAGCAGTATCTACACCAACCTCTGGTCTTCATGACACCCATCTCTGGAAAGCCACTGGTCCTTTATGTGACTGCCCTGGAATGACCTCTTGGCGCACGTCTCTTCTAGAAGAACAATGAGGCTGTGATTAATAGTCTTTACTACCACAGTTATATTCTCATTGATACGGAGACCAAATACCCCCCATAAAAAATAGCTTCCATGCACTGGTATTTTCAGTTCAGAAATTGCAACACTACTTGTAGCACCTTGAGGTACAAATGGTGTCTCGTGTAGAACCGCTAAAGAACATTCAGAACTGCCCCATGTTGAAAGGCTGTCTAGCACAGTAGGAAGTAATCTTCCAGTAGTTCAACATCAGGTTCATCCCTCAGAAATATATTAAACAGAATGCATTAGAAAACTTCCTTTCTGCCCATACGGCTCTTCTTGACCAGTCCTTGGATCTCGATTTTTCGGATGAGGCATTCCTATTAGTAGATCCAACCGTCCCATGTTGGAAAATACACTTCTAGGGTACCTCCCGGACCCCCATCAGAAAAAGGATCAATGATCCATGACTCAACAGAGTAGGCTTTGGTATTGACTTTATTACCCTAACACAAGCAATCCTTCCGTACGCATTCTTATTTTCGGATGGCTGCACCATCAATGAAGTAGAGTATCAGGCTCTTATCACAGGACTCAAGATGGCCCTCAAGATCGATGTTCCTCAATTGCATGTGAAAGGGGATTCCGATCATATCATCAAGAAAATAACTGGTGACTGCATCATCAGAAATCCAGATCATGTACAATTATTTGAGCGCACTCTTCAGCTAATGACCTGGTTTCCATCTTGGATGAAATTTACTCATGTCTCTCAATCTTAGAATGGTTGAGCAGATGCCGTTGTTAGCCTGGATGAATTACTTGAAGAACCCGAGCCGTATGAATTGATTATACATGTGGCACATCGGAGATTCATTTCTCTGGTCACCCCAGATGATGACGATGACCTGCGGGTGAGCTATCTTACTGCTGGGGGCTCCGCGTCTAGACCCCCAGGTTCTTCAAATGCAGTGGTTTAAGGAACCTCGGCTGGAGATTTCCCTTTCTCGATTTTATTAAATGTGGATACCTCCTGGAAGATTGGGTCTACCGCGAGCGAATCCGATGTCATGCGCAACAGTTTACCCTCCATAGTGGTCCCTGGTCTGGGCAGACCCTCTACAAGTGTGCGTTCAATGGTGTTCTCCTTTGTTGCATCAAAGGAGTTGAAATTTCTCAGGTCATGTAGGAGGTTCATGTCGGTTCCTGCGAATCCCACCAGACTGGGATGAAGCTATCCCATTAGATCCGGAGATTGGGGTACTTTTCGCCCACTATGATCCATGATTGAATCGAGTTCTCCAAGAGATGTCACGCATGCCAAATTCATGAAAACTTCATGAATCAGACTCCAGAACCAATCCACTCCACCAAGTAATCTTGGTCGTTTGTGGTGTGGGGGCATGATGTCGTGGGACTATATCCACCAGCAATAGCTCACCAGAACAGGTCCATCCTGACTACTACCGATTTCATTTCCAAGTGGGCAGAGGTAGTTCTGCTCAAGGAGTTCAGGGCATGTACAATCATTGAATTCGTGAGCTCCAAAATCATCTACCAGTTAAGAGTACCTCACTTCGTCCTCATGGATAATGGAACCAACTTCCGAGCTGATGAGCTGAAGAAACTGTACACAATGTAAAACATCCATTCGAACCATACCACCCGCTATAACATGAAAGAAAATGGACAGATAGAGGCATTGAACAAAACCCTCTCTAATATTTTGCAGAAAATGGGTGGTCAGAACAAGAAGTGTTAGCCAGAAAAGCTCCCAAACGCCCTCTGGGATTATCGTACGACCACTCATAATTCCACCCAGGTGACACCATACTCCCTAGTGTATGGGGTAGAGGTCATCCTGCCTATCGAGATTCAGTTGACTTCATTATCAATGATGGTCTATGACCAGCAGGCACCAAATAAAGTAGATGAAATTAATCTGGCCTAATTGGAAGCACTTGATGATAACATGATTTGTGCCCTTCACAATCTTGAAAGATATCAAAACAAGACAGCCAGAGCCTTCAACAAAAAGGTTCACCTCTGCTCTTTCCTACAAGGCGACATGGTATTGTCCCTCTAGACACCGATGATCCCTGGCAGGAATCCACATATGTTGGAGCCCAAATGGGAGGGACTTTATATAATTCACAGGGTTTACCCCTATGGTGAATACTCCTTAGTGACAATGGATGTTGAGCATATAACCCTTCCCACCAATTCCATGTTCCTCAAGCAATACTTTGCCCGAGCCTACTAGTCTTGCACAAACATAAATTGGACGGTCTCACATGACCCTAATCGGAATGATGGTGAGGCATGCCCCCATTATATTCAGTCCAGCATGACTTTAAACTGTTTGGTCATGCATCCCCTAAACTCCTTCATCATGAATTATGTTAATCTATGGGTTGTCCTGCAACACATTGAACTTCACCCTTAGAACTATATGTGGATTGATTCCCATTCCAAGGGATATGTAGGAATTATCAAACATTTCATCTTGAGCCCATCCCCAAACTCTCTTCTTTGACTATTCCCCCTGGAGATATTCCTATCAGAGGATCCTTGCATGGTATAGTGTAGTCTTTTTATCTCCACTAATGTCAGGGTTACAGCGGTCTCACCATGTTCTCAACCCCCATTCTTCTATCCCCCCACGTCCTCACCGGACGACGATAAACTACATTACCTTCAAGAACTACGTACGACCTGATTCCCATACTCATGGAATATCTATGAACGCTGGGAAATTTCATCTGTTGTCCCATCCCAAATGCCAGAATCATCCCTCACGTCAAGACATATGGTGTGGTGTATACGTTTTCCCCAATTAACGTCAAGATCATCTAGATTCATCCATACGTCCCACTCACCAGAGGCGTTCTCCTCTTTCACAGATGTGTATGACTATGCTTAACCCTCTCCTTTGATTGGGACTCCATCATCTTTCCCATCTAGAAAGGGCCCCCCAACGACAGGGATGCTGGTCCGAAGGGCTCTCCAACTGATTTAGGCCAACTCCCTCAAGGATGTTGAGAAACAAAATGATACAATCCTGCGTTGCAAATATGGTCAACGGTCGATGCACTTTTGTTGGTCCCAGTCCAGGTCACTATAGGGATGCTATTTTTCGAACATGGACAACAGCTATCAGTTGTCGTTAGATCCACACCATGATGTTTTAAACATTGAGTGTTGTGGTTCATTTTTCCCCGTTGTATCTCCTATCGATGAACTCTCTTTAGGTGATGCCAGTTATTAGAACACTATATGAGATGGGGATCCAAGTCTGTCTCCTTGTTTCCCACACCGAGCACTGCTCATGTGGGCTTAGGAGTTGTGATTAGACAGTAAACGCACAAGAGGTTATATGGCTACCATTGGTCGGGATGCCTAGGCTCAGGTCCCTTGGCCTTTTCTGGCCCCCTGGCCAATTTTATCCCCTGGCCCAAGTTCTCATTTAGGGTTGTGTGGTGTGGAGAGAACTTATGTCCTTATTCACGTCAGTCTATTTCACCATGCAACACATATCTCCTTGAGACATACCTCCCATAATTTATCATTCATACCATGAGCACATGCCCTGATGCACTTCACATGCCCAATACCAGGCCCCTGGCCTATGTCTTAACACATATGGAATTGTACGGTGTGGTATAGGATCATGTCCCCATTCACGTCGGGTTACTCGCCGTGCCAACACCTCCTGTATGTGGGATATCTTACACATTTGTGTCCTTATTTCAAGATGATAAATTACATGTTACTCCCTTAAAGAACTACATTTGTCTTGATTCCCATCCTCATGGGATATGTAGGACCACCAAACGTGTAGAATTTGGGTCCATCTGAAACTCTTGGAAATCCCCTTTTCACCATGGCCCTTTGGACTGCCCTTTCCTAGGGAGGGGAGTATAGGATGTGGCATGAGACTATGTCTTCATTCACATCAGGTTTGTGACCACCACACCATGTACTTCTCCATCCTGTCAGTTCTCTATCCCTTTGTTAAATAATCATCCATTTCAAATCGGCTACCCTCTAGTTGTCCCTCCTCGGACCTCTTCGGTGATTCACTAATGTGACCAAGGGTACTCTAGATTAGCACTTGGAATGTGGGATTCTACCCGGACATGCTTTCATCCATTTCTCAGGATTCGTGTTCCCCTTAATTACAGATTCCATCACCTTTCACACCCAAAGTGACCTCATAATGATATGAATGTTCGGCCCAAGGGCTCTCCTACCATTATGGGCCAAAATCCTCGAGGGTTTCGAGCAATGAATTGATACAAGTCATGCGTTGCGAATATGGTCAGCAGTCGATTCTTGTTTATTGTTCCCACTTCAGGTCACATGATATGGATGCTATGTTTTGAGAAAGGTCAAAAATTATCCTCCATCCTCACACCAACACCATTATGTCAAAAATATTGGTCAAATGATTCACACAATTGTCCACTTCACCAGGTCTAGGTAGAATTTCTAAATTCTTGGTAATATTCTTCAGTGTGCATCCACACATTAGGAGGAGAAAGCCGCAGTAAGGCAATAATTTGGGCCTCCATATCGATTTCCCCTTTCCATATATTCCACGTATTGAAAATACCATACCTTCCCTTATTTCCTAAACTGCTTTTCACCCATGTAGACTTAGAGATCGGGTTAAGGTTCACAATTACTTGGAATAGTCCCGCTTCTCCATGGTCCAAGTTCTAAGACCTTAAACTATTTTATTTTCAAATTTACCCTTTATATAACTATGTAAAGCTTAATTTTCATTCCATGGGATACATCGCAACACCCGGACACCTCATCTATGGGTCCAGCTTAATTGAAAGCCAGTATTCCCTACTTCCTACCCTCTTACATCTTTTCGGCCCCTTGGCCCGAGGTTTCTTTATCGAAATCACACATGGTGGGGTGTGGACCTCGTCCTCATTAAAATCGGGTATGCTTTATTGAACCATGAACATTCCCCCTTTAGCCTCATCATTACTATGTCTATGTCGCACGACGTTAAAATTCATGGCTAGTCCCATCACATTATCCTAAACTTTGACTATATCGTCCTAGAAAAATGACGAAAAACAGTGCTGCATTATGGTGCCCTTTCTCAAGGGGCATCATTTTTGGTATCTATCAAACACCATACCATTCATCAATGACTACATTTTGCTTAATTCTTGTTTCAATTCCGTGATTCACTATTCAAGGCCAATCGCTTCATAAAAAACACCTCCATTCACCCTAAAGAAAAAATCAGACCTATCAAATGCAGCTTCTTTTGGTGTGAGGGCCAGGGACGCACGTCCATTTCATCCCCGAAACGGGTACCTTACCATGACACCTTTTAGAAGATCGTTTTTCATGATTCTCATCCTCATGGGATACGTAGAGAAGCTCAGGCATTTCGCCTTGGGTCCATCCCCATGAATCCTAAGTCATGTTCCACATCATTTTCAGCCCCTTGGACTAAAATCTTTTTTGGGAGAACCATGTGACCACAGTATTACCCTTAACAAGTTCGTTATTCCCCATGGTAACCTTGGGAAGTGACAGTTTCCTCGTCACAGGAATCCGGCCTAAGAGTAGGAATGATCCATGATCAAATCGACGAGTCTACCTAAAGTGTTTCCACTTGGGAGATCTAATTAGAAGAGTGTCATATCCTATTCGAACAAACCAACACTCTATATTCCACGCCTTGTGTGCCCTTTATTCAGACCCTTGTCCTCTCTCGCTTCTATAGGAACCCCCTTACAATGTGGATACTCGGCCTATGGACCACCTATATCCTGGACCAACGTTCTGGAAGGCTAATCGATGAAATTATGAGTTATACCTCATGTTTCGATTATGTTTAGTGGTCGACCCTCATTTTTCATCCCCATTTCATGATAGCACAATATAGATGCTATGTTTCTAATGCGGTCTACATTTATCTTTTGTTATCATTCCATCCCCATGGTGTTCCGAATTTGGGGTATTGTAATTCACACTATCCATTCCCTTTTGTTTGGATTTTCTTCCAACGCCCCTGGTATTACCCCACTCATGCAATAGATCACATTGGAAACATGACACGTTGATAATTATAACGTCTCCGTCCTTTGATCGGGCCTCTCCCTTCTCTTCTTGAAATTCGGGATTGGTTGTTCAAGCCCCCGGATGCCCGAAGCTTGGTCTGAACTCCCACATTTGAATGGAATAATAAGGTGTTTGTCCCTTATTTCTCATATCAGGCCTGACCCACATGAGGTTAAGGATTGACCGTCAGATGCTCCATGAATGTCAGAGGAATTCAATTAACCAACACAAATAACAAAACTTATGCAAGCAGTTGGCATAATGTTATCCAAAAATAGAAGTGCGTTCAAAGGTTACATGCATCATAGCACCCTTAGATCGACCCCTCTGATGGATGTTTTTCCTCGTCAAAAGAGCATAGCAGCTCAGCCACCCTTTGGCTAGTGGCGTCCAAGATTTGATGTTGCATGTTCAGTTCATGCTCCTCCACGGCGGTTTTGGGGCGCAATTCATCAGCTGTAATTCGGGATTTTGCACATGAGCCTCAACCCAGTTGGTGAGGTATCCTTAAGTGCATCCACAAGACCCTTGTTAAAAACTAGGTAGAGGCATATTTCTGGGTTAATATTGATGTACTGTAGTAGGCACTATAGTAGGCACAATAGCAGTACTGTAAATTGTGTGGGTACTGTAGCAAAACTGTACAGTGTGTAGGTACTGCAGCAGAACTGTACACTATGCGGTTCTGTAGCAGGTAATGTTAGGTACTATATTAGCTGGAACTATTCACCTTGGACCACCGGTTTAGGCTTGGAGTCCTTAAGGATTTCAGGGAACCCATGCCTTTGAGTCAGTAGGGCTTTCATGCCACCTTTAAGGCCTTCGTGCCACCTCATGGCCTTTGGTCCATATGATGTTTCCCAAGAAACACTACATAAAAATGGAGCAACCATAGATGAGGATTTAGAGGAGGTGTAGTCACCAATAAAGTGCCAAATGGATTTTTCAGAATGAGAGGGTATGGATATGCCATCTGGACTAGCCTGTTCTTGCATGGGATGCCTAGCCAGACGACCATGCGAAGGTGGAGAGCTACTGTCATGATGTAGATACTGGGGAGGGGATGTTCCTTGTAGATAGGTTGGTTGAATTACCTAAGACCTCTGTGTCATGTAATCTCCTAAGCCTAGGAGCCATGTAATCTCTGAGCCTACGAGCTTTGTAAGGGTTCCCCCTCATTCCTTGAAAGGTGGTTATCGAAAATCCAAAAAAAATGAAGGCCTTTGGTCCATTCAGCAATCCGGGCTCACTCCATGCAAGTCTGGATGACAATAATTTCATTGGAGACTCACTTCATGCCCTCTTTAGCCTCTTTCAACTATACCTTCAATTAAAATATTAGCTTAGATTACACATTGAGGGAGGTCGAGTGCTCATCCTCCTAACTCTGTAGCCACAAGACCTCATATTCAGCCTCTTGAATCCCCTTGATGTTCACCGCCTTCCTCCGCTGCCAACCCACACCGAGGCCATAGTCATGCTTCCGAATATTGTCTTCCATAAGATCGTAGATGAGAATGTGACGACGTTGGGCATCCAGTCCCCCAACACACAATTCGGGCAGTCATGAGTGATGTACATCCATCTCATCTAGCCACAGGGCTTGGGTGTGTCATCAATGAAGTGCTTGATCCGCTTCCATGATCTGTGACAGTCTATTCTATTGTCCTCTTCATCAGAGGTCGTCTCGTCCAAATTAGCATGGTTGGAAGGCCCAACCCGACCTGGTATGGCCTACTCAGTCCGGTCTGGCCAGCCCTTGTCCCATATGGATTTCTGGGCTTCCTGGAACATGCTGGTTCCCTTGGTCCATCATTCCTAGCCTAATCCGCATTATTCTTCTTGGCCTGCTCACTCAGCTCACCAGACCTCCCAATCGGCCGGCCGCACCCCACAACCTCTCTGCATTGCGCGATCCCCATGTGGTCTGTCACCTTTGCTATCCTTATCGGGCCTATTCATCCACTAGTTCCCACATAGTCTTCCATATATGTCCATGCATCTTTTCCAGTTCCCCATGTGGGACCACCACCTCTGGTTTCCGTTTCCTCTGGCCATTGTTCTGCGCCACCACAGGCCACCTCCGGCCACCACACTGCTGATGCTTCAGCTCATTATACATATATCGGTGGTCCTTTCAATGGATTACTAGGCCACCTCTGTTTCTCTTATTTTGAAATGATATATGATCTCTTTTTCCCGAGTCCCAATCGTCACAGATCCGGCCTGTGATATCGATTTGCCTCGAATCTGGTGGTCTGATCATGCTGGGATCAACTCACAAATCTTGCATTATGGCCACGGGGAGGGGAGGGGAAACGATGATGAACTCAGATAATAGAGGTAGAAAATAACACCCTATTAATGAACCTTGTACTTTTTTGTGTCTAGCTCGATTCATTCTCGTTAGAAGGATGAACAAAGAGATACAATTCCATCTAATTCAATATAGTCGATGAAATGTGCATAAATTCTTGTTCATTGAATAGATCCATGTACATACTCTACTAATAACCAAATAGAAAATCATAAATCAAACGTCTTACCTAGAGTATTTATCAATCACTAATGAATAACATTTTCATTTTCATCATTAACATTATCCTCCAACTCTGTTGGCATGAAGATCCATGATCCGCTCGATTTGTTATCATTGTTTTTCAAGAATGTTCTTCACCATTCCTTAGTGGAATTCTAGTGTTATGGTGATAACC
Source organism: Viscum album (assembly GCA_963277665.1). Classification (NCBI taxonomy): domain Eukaryota; kingdom Viridiplantae; phylum Streptophyta; class Magnoliopsida; order Santalales; family Viscaceae; genus Viscum; species Viscum album. Next base: position 998,359 of record CAUJRU010000254.1, read on the forward strand.
CTAAGTTTTAGGAAAAATCATTTATTAAATAAAACTTCACCACCTCGATTAAAAAAATTATTAATTTTTTTTATTTCAGTTACATAAAAAACGAATTGTCATAGTTGACCCATTTCATCCATTGATATGCCTCTCCTTTGGTAAAATTGATGCTCTTAATTCAATGGTTCCCTTAGATTTCAAATTCGGCACCAATTTAGAAGTTTTTACACTATATCAGGAAAAACTCTAGTGTAGTCTATTTAAATATTATTATTTTTCACACATTTAATCTAGGAACAATGAGCCTCAGAATTTCATGTTGTCTCAATGCCTGTTCTCTAAATAATTCAATATAACATTTAAAATAATGCATAGAAAAATTTAAGAAATAATAATTATTGTGGATATTAAATTGGTTTTTTAACTTAATTGATTTATTTATCATGATAAACTCAATAATGTTATAATTATCAATTTATATAAAACAAATGTGTTGTTTTGAGAAATTTAAATGGGTGTTTGGTATGTAAAAAAACATCTACCATGGATTTTTTCAACCCATGTTTTTATGTTTTTAATAAAAATTGTTTTTTTCAAAAAATGATTATGGGACTATTTGGTTTTTCATATTTCATATATGGAAAACTTATTTTCTATTTTATTTTTTATATTTATACTTGATTAATTGCATTATCAATCATATATCACCAATTTGGAATCCTTTTATAACATACTTTTCCACCTAAAACATGATTATATTTTTTTGGTTCTTGGATAATTTTTAGAACCATACATTTATCATCGTGACTGATGTGGGGTGAGTTCAGTGGTGATGATTAATGGGAGTTCATGTGGGGACGGTTCTAGACCTTCTCGAGTGGTTTTATTCTTTATTTATTTTTGGTGTCTAATATATTCACTTCCATGTGGTACTCTTTCAGTTTATGGATTATGTAAATATTAATGCTAATTGATTGGGTCATTTTAGCCGGTTAATTTATGTTGGAATGTATACTTATTGTGGAACATGTATTTATTTATTCCTCTATCATTATCCATTTTCAAGGTGAAACCATTTCAAAATGGATTCCTTTGAGGCACATTAAGTAGGTTAAATCCCATGGGGATTGAGAATGGCCTTCAATCCTTGTGGCGTTTTGGGGAGGGTGTCATGTTTTCTAGTATCACATTTTCGGTATTACAATTAGTCCCAGAAAAAAATTTAAAATCAAATTCAAATTATAAAAAAAATATTTTTAAAACAACAAAATATCTCTGAACATCTTCGATATTATGAGTAACATTTTGTCAAAAATAAAATAATGTAAAAAACTAAAATGGTTTTACTAATTATTTTATAAAATTATACATCAAAATTAACGTAAAGTGTTGTTTTATTTGAGATGATTTAATAGAATGAATATGTAAAAATTAATGGGGGTATCAAAACAATTATATCATTTATATAAAAGGATTTATAGTAATTTATTAAACTACAAGTAGATATTTGGTTACATAATAATTTCAAATTTTCAGTCAATAATTATAAATATTATATACTAGAAAAAACACACATTTTCATTATAAATATGAAATAATGTACATTTTTTGACAAAAATAAAAAGAAACTAAAGAATTTATAACAATTTCATTTTATTATAAATTAATCATTTGAATGAATTTATTATTTTTATAAAATAATGTTTTCTATAAGATGGACTGAAATATAATTATAAGTATAATAATAAAACAACATTTATGAAATGGTTAAAATATAATGACTCAGATTCAATGATTTTTTTATTTGAAAAAAAGTATTTTTATTAAATTATATTTTTTTATTAAATTTTCTACATCATTTTGTTTAATTTTTATGTTTATTGAATTATATATCAATATAATTTTATAAAAAAAATATATTAATTATTATTTTTTATAAGTACATAATAAAGTATTCAATTTCTAAATAAATGCATTTTATAAATTCCTCTATATACATTATTTGTTTTTATTTATTGTACTAAATATATAATTTAATATGGTTGATTTTTTCAAATGTATTAATTAAAATTATTAAGGTGTAATTTATAACTACTTTAATTATTATAATTTTATATGAAATATGAATGAGAAAAAATGGTATTTAAAAATACATTATTCAATAAAAAATTAATTTCTATATATATTTCATTTTCATTTAATGTAATTAATTTTTTATAACTAGAATTTTATGTTGACTAAATGTTAGCCAAATTTTAAATTATTGAGTTAACATAAGAAAATATATTGTTAATAATTTGTTTTGAAAAAAAAATTAATATCCTGGTAAATAAATGAATTATGAAAATATATGTAAGATGGATCATAAAAATATGGGTTCTATATTTTATGATAAAATTTAAATTAACATATTTTGTAATATTATTGGTCAGATTTTTTATATAAATAACTTTCCAAAAAATAATTTCCAACATAACATAGTATAATCTGATGTGATGATATCTTGAACATTTATATATTTCATGATTCCAAAAAAATTTCCTTCATTTTAACCTAATAAAGGATCTATCCACCCCAACCAAACTATATATATTTCTTTTTTTATTCATCAATATCTTCAAAAATTCCCTATATTAATAGACTCTTTAAAAATCATAAATAATAGTCCCATAAAGTGGAAAAAATCCTTAACTCTACGGAAAATAACTACCAAATGGTGACACTTCTTTAATTTAAGAAACAAGTTATTTTTAACATATATATTTATCATAGAGTACGATGTATTAATAAATCTCACTAATTTTTTTTATTTATGTCATATTCATATCATAATTTTTTTAATATATAGTATTATATCCATATAAGTTCATATTGATACACATTCATTCGTTAAAAAATTTACATGTCTGGGTTAGTTTAATTTCCAACCAAAATTAGGATATAACACTTCCACCATGAATGATTATGGAAAACAATATTCATATAATAACTGATAATAAAGGAGAATTTTTTTTTATTAAAATTTTATAATAGGTGAATGAATATATATATATATATATATTTAATTTCATCAATAATTTCTTTGTGAGGATTCATTATTAAAAAAGTGTGAATTCATATACTTTCAAGAGAAATAGTCATCTTAAACAATATGAAATGATCATGTGATTAAGATACTAAAAAAGAAAATGGGTTTTATTATTGAAATATTTTTGGAGGCGATGAACACATCATTATCGAGTATATACTAAAACTATCTTTTCAAAAATAAATATGGAATGAATGAAATAATTTGATCCTTGAATATTAATATCAATAATGAATTATTAATAAATGAAAAACATTTATATATAAATAAATTATTCCTATAAAATTAAAATAATTATGGTTATCAAATAGATTTTTATGTATCCTTAACTAATTAGTATTGAGGATAGATCATTTCCATCAATGTAGGAATCTAAAGCCGGGTTTTACATCTCAACATCCCCTTATTGACATGATTTTTAGGATACACAAGTTTTTTAAAAAAATTATATAATACCCCATTTACATTTTTATTCATAATTTGTGTATGTGTAATAAACTTTTTAGATCAGTGTTATGTTTATTATTTCATTGTATTTGATACATACATTTACAACATCATAATGGATTTTATTTACTCAATATTCTTTCATTGAGTTGTTCTCATTAATAATAGAATATATGCTTATAAATTTGTTATATTCTTCTATTTCACTTCCCTATATGGTATTTTTTTATTAAATGGTAATGAAATTTCACTAACTAAATAATTTTTTATTTATTTTTAGTTCCCAAATATGGGTCATTATATAGTATAGAGTTTTAACAACTAATTTCATTAATAACTTTACATACCCTTTTATTTATATTAAAACAATCCATTTCTTATTTTGAGTTATATATATTTATTATAATTTTTTTCGTTATATTTATCTATATCTATTTAAAAAAACTTATAATTCTTCTATCTATGAGGGATTCATTTCACCATTAAGAAATATTTTCAAATATTCCATTCAAAAACATGTATTTGTAAATCCTTCACAACCCATTTCTTTTTATTTAATTTTATGTATTTTTCATCTTTCCATTAATATTTATTCGTTTTTTTTATTTTTTTGAGAAACATACATTTACATGATGGAATATGATTTTAAAATTTTCAACTAGTGTTCCAATAAAAATGATACAAAAAAATAATAAAAGTTTCCCCTTTTGAATTTTTTTTTACATTCCCTTATATCTAATAAAGGATATTCTTCATGAATGTATTATAATATTAAAAATTATTATAAAATTTTGATATATTTATTTCATTTTCTTATTTAATGATAATAATTTTTTGGTCATATATTTTGGTAGTTTTTAAAATTTCAAGGATGTGTAAATGATAAGGAAGTGAATTCCTAAATATTCTACAATTTATTATCTTATTCTAAATTCTTTTTCACATATGTTAATACATTTTCATTTTCAATACATTGAATGACTCTCATGGTATAATTCCTCACAATATACCATCTACTAAATAATTTCATATTCTCAAATAAATGTTTGACACTTGTTTAAAACATCAATGTATTAGTGATGACGATTAAATTAAATCCATATGAGTTTATTGATCCATCATTTCCTTTTCCAATCTTTTTTGATATAATTTTTTAATGATAATGTTTCTAAATATTTATTTACATTTTTATAATCTTATACACCATCATTATAATTATAGGGAACTCGCTATAATATTTATAAATTTTTATTGATGAGAAAAAAATTATATATGAACTTATAGTTAATAATTTTATATAGGAAAAATTAAAATTTAATCATAAAATGATAATACTGATATTTATATGTTAATAAAATCAAACCATTCTATTTTACAATTTTTATTCCCTATGATAAATTGTATTGGACTCAAATATTTTTTATGTGTATATAATGTAATATTATATCATTTAATTTTTATATAACAGATATGAATCACTTTTTGTTTTATGTTTTGTGGTAGAATAATTATTATTTACAAAAAATATGGTATGGGTTTATATCGCAAGATATATTTTGTAATGACACATGTGAGATCATCCTAATCACTATTTTTTTTATGTATATAATGCTGTTAGTTTTGTGTTTTTAATGGCTTTTTGACTCAAAATCGTTTTGATTAAATGAAGACAGTTGTTTAAAAGTGAGGTAGCCACTACTACTTTCCTAGGGTTAGGTTAGAATTCAGTCTTCACAACGGGGATGGATGTTTGGTTTATCTCACATAAAATGGTGTAAATTATTTTCCACTCCTATGGTCACTAAAATATATATGTTATATCCATTAATTTATTCCAAATCTATGTGCTGGATTTTTTACGACTATACAAGTCATTTATTTGTTTTTATGTGGAAAACATAATATATTTGTGATTCTACATATTCCAATTATTTTATTATAAATTTACTTTTGTTTTAAGAAATATACCTTATTAATATAGAACTTATCCTCATCTAGGGATATGGAACGTGGTATTGTGTTGGGTTTAGGATCATGTATATGAGAAATTACAAATACCTATTTTAATGTCTCTTAGTAATTTATGTTATTATATTTAGTGTGTTGTGATAAGGAAAAATGTGGCAATTTTAAATATCATGTATCCAGAACTAATTATATAATGGAAATGAATCCAAATAAGGTGTCTAATATATTATAGTTTATATAAATCAATGACCCCAGGTCGCATAATATTAGTACATATGATAAGACTATAAAATTCAATATAATGATATGTTATGGTAATTTGTGGGATATATATGTTAGTGCAGTATAGATAGGACTTCAATGAAAATAGTTCCCAATAATACTCCATTTGTAATTATTATATGGACTATACATTTTATTTCATCATGAATGTTGTTAATGAAATAAAATATAGAAGGACAAGTTATAGGTAATATAGATCATTGAAGATAATTAGATTCTGGAGAATATATCTATATTCGGATTGTTTCATAGTGAATATATCTAATTTAAGGTGATTCAGCCACAATGAATAAGGAACATTGATTTGTGAGTTCAAAATATCATATATCAATGTGGGTGTAACAAGATTCCACGGAATAAGAACCTCTTAAGGTTTATTTCATAGGGAATATGGCCTCATGAGATTTAGTTTGGGAATATGCATGGGATACTCAGGTGGGTGTGGCTAGAAAATTAAAATCTTGGATGATATAATTAATGGGGGAATGATTTTGGATTACATCTATAGAGGTGTCCCACTTATAAAAACACTTTAATCTAATTGAGGGTTTTATGAGGAAACATAACCGAAACAGTAGAAAATATTTCCTCATGAGATTGTGATTTTTGGGTGACAATGATAAGAGTCTATTTTTATATTATAAATATTAAATGATATTTATAATGATTATGAATATGTTTCGTTGAGGGGGAAACATCAATTCCATTCAAATGGAAACAAGAATATGAAATATGACTAGACTCGTGGGGAATATGCCCTAGTGAATAATGCATTTGGGAAACTCATGGGATACCCTTCAATAGATGTTCTTTTGATATTTCATAGTCTTAGTGATGAAATGATAAATGGGAACACATTCAAGGTTTTTACCTATTGGGAAATTCTATACCAATATAGATAATTGAGTATATCGGGGTTGGTATTATGAAATATGGGCTCTAAATAATTTTTGTGTGAAATAGTAGTGGTTTATAGATATCCTTTAGATAAGATCCCATATTTTCAATTTAATAAAGAATTTTTATTGTGGGGAGGGGTCTATCATTCATGTAGGAAAAACTTTTAAACATCATTTATCAATGGAATGCAAGATTTAAGGGGTTCATTGGGATGATCATGAACCAATCTTGTATATTTAGTATCTACAAAGTATGTATTTTGTGAATTTTATTTTCAAGGATTTTTAATTAGTGAATCGATTTAAATATAGTAATTTTGGTGTTTTTTCCAAGATATAAGATTTTTGTGCATTATAGGAGAATGGAGAGGTCTGATTTCCCATAATTTGGTTTCTTCTTAAACTATTCATCCTAAGGACATGATCGTTGATCCCATGTAATAAAAGGTATTGGAATAAATGTAATTTATAGTTCCTAATTTTCATATAAAACATTACTTATTATGTAGATGATCATGGAATTAAATTTAAGGGATAACGTTTATAGACTCTAAATATCAAACAACACTTTGTGATGTATTTGTTTTTTGAGGTTTATCCATGGAAGAATCATGAAAGATTTAATTTACAATGTATCATTGGGGTATGTCCCAATATATAACTCCATGAGCTACCATCAATGAATATTCTTCAAAGGGGTTGTTTTTAAAAGGCTTCGACATTATTCCCTCAAAAGATAATCATCTTTTCATTACTGTTTATTTTTATTTTTTTCTAGAAGTACCTATATTATTTAACAACATGTACATGAAAAAAAACTCTTGTTGAATGACAGAATCACGAAGAAGAAATTTTATCTTAGTCAGAATAAAAAATTATATGTAATACCCAATACACTACTATATTAGGTAAATAATGTGTAGAAAACTTGCATGGGCCACCAACTAACTCTGTGCCCGACCCTATTAGCCATAAGATTCTAAGGGAATTCTTAATCCCCATTGGAAGGAAAAAAGATCCTAGGCATCACAGGAACCCCACTAAGAATTGGTTTTCCAAAGTAGATATAAAATAGAAAAATAAATAAATAAATAAAATAAATAAATAAATATATATATATATATATATATATATATTACTAACAGGTCATATACAACCACACTAGTCCAAAAAAATTTCATACACATCAAGAGAATATATAAAAAAATGAATACAAGGACATACTATACAAGAAAAAAAAAATAGTAAATAAAACTACTAAAAACAAACCCACTTGATTTGATCACAAATAAAACTCCACACAACCTCTATTTTCCCACCACAGTGAATCTCGCCCCATATATGACATGAATACAATGATGGATCCAACTAAGAACATAGAACCAAAAATATATAAGTGGTAGCTAAAATGGCCATTCAGTCATGAAAACCCAATGAAACAATAGAATTAATTTCATAAGGAAATTCATTAATTATTTATTAAAAATAAATATAGAATATATATATATATATATATATTTTATGGAAATAAAAAATCCATAAATCAATTTCGAAACATTTCCATTGTTTCCCAAAACTAATCAACCCCATTTTCTAAAAAACATCCATTAGCCAAGTCCATTTTAGAACTAATCACGCTATTCACGTTTCTCAAGACAAACTCATACTTATTTTATCTAAATTAAATGGTTTTCATTAAATAAATCACCAGCTTAATCTACCATTAAATCAAATACCCATTTTTAAATCCACTTTAACGTAATCACATAGAAGAGCCTTAAATTTCAAAACTATTTTTCAATACTTCTTGAAAATTCATCTTTCAAAAGAAACAATACTAAATCCATACATGTCCCACATAATTTATAGGAATGAAACATATATCACAAGGAATAATAAAATAAAACACAATGATATATGGTTGTTATAAATTATCAAAGAGAAAGAGGATATAGTCAGATCTCATTTGAAATCCCCTTAAATGATCCAAAGGACACCAATTCCATGGTTGTTAGGTCCATTGGGTTGAATACCCTGAGTGGGGGGGGGGGAATCATGGTATGATAGATTAAAACACGCTCCCATTTAGGTCTTGTTTAGTTGTAAGAAAAAACTCAATTCTCTCTTTCTCCCATAACAATATACAAACATATATGTGTTCATGCATAGTACACATTGATTTCCTTCATCCGTGGAATTTCGCTGCCTATGTAATCATGAACCTCTAATGGGTACTGATTCTGGGAACCTCTTCTAGAATTCACTCTCTGTTCGTGAACTTTTTGTTGTTTTCAGACTACCTTCACCTTCGTGATCATGTACCGCTATCGCGTAACGATTCCTCGAACCTCCTCTACGAAAAACTCTCTTTCTGTGAAATGTTTTTTGTTTGTGTATTTCCTTCACTTATGCATACCATAGCTCCCCCAACGTGTATAGTTGTGGAATTCACCCTCCCGCATATTTGAGATTCCTCCTCTACATATCGAGACAACTTCTTCCGCGTAATGTACTTCCTACTCCGCATACCAAACTTCCTTTGCTTGTTATGAATCCCCACAAACATCAGCGCGAACCACTTTCAGACATTGAAAAATTCATAGATAAAAATATTATTTTTAGTGATATTTAATATCTAGAGTTATTGGTTGGATTAAAATTTCATTTTTCAGAAAACATACCCACTTAATCCTATAAATATAGATTTTCAAAATCCTGATTCGATACAGTCCCCACCGCGTACCGAATCTTTCCTCCATGAACCAGATGCCACCCATGGAACATCTATACATGACTTCTGTGTAATTTTCTTTTCCTTAAGTGGTTGATCACTTCCATTGACTTCAACCCATTGACGTACTACACTACCACTCAGTTGCAAACCGTTTGTTGTTCAGGGACCACAATCGCGTACCATTTCCTCTGCTTTGTGTACCATTATCCGAACATGGAATAAGGACCATGAATTATGATATGCGGTTCACAACCATTCCACCATTATTTAACGTTCTTAATTCAATTAACTCCTATGAATAAATCCTTCCTTTTCCAACATCAAAATTCTAATTTTGTGGCCCAAAAATTTGGAAAATATTGGAAAACTGCACCACCTCAAAATCATGTCTTCATAAAACACCAATAATTCTCATTTATGGTCATATGGATTTTTCAACAAACACAATCACACCCAAAACATTTCGAGGGTGCATCTTGTAGAAATTTTTACCTAGAATCTCCCCCTTTGGGTTTGTTGACAACACTTCATAAAACAATTATATGTATTTTTATATCTTTTTAAGGTTCCTTCCATCTTCAATCCATCATCCCGTTTACATTATTAAGATAATGAAAAAGGATTTACTGAACAGATACTCTAGGCCCACATGATCAATGCTCGGTGTGAGAATCAAGAGTAAAAGAGATGTTCATCAAATAATCACGTCGTTTCTATCACCAATTGTTTATACCAAACTGATACCAATTTCTATGTGCTGAAAACCATCTAACACCATTCCAACACCATTCATCTACTTTGATCATGATCCTCAGCTGTCGTGATATCTATTCATTGATCGATTATTTCTACCATCGTCAGATTTATTGTTCCCCCTATGTTACAGCTTCCCCAATAGCTTTAGCACAACATCAACTCCCCCCTTTCTCACTACTCCAATTCACAGCTTCGCCCTGTGACTTTTCTTCCCCTGGAATAATCAATCTTTCTCCACCTTTTTCAATGAACCCAAAGGGAACTTCAAGGGTGTCAGTAATAGGGTAAATAATAAAAATCAGAATATTAGGTAAATACAGATCATACCATGGGAAGAGGGGGACCCACATAAACACTTTTTCATGTGCAGGAAGTCGACTGGACTTTCAGTTCCAGTCAATGCCTTTAAAACTCTTCTTTGGGTATGGCCTTTTTAAAAAGTTCTACAACCTATTGTTCTGTAGGCACATAATCCAACTTCATAATCCCTTGATCCACCTTCTACATGATAAAATGATATTTGATTTCAATGTGTTTTTTCCTTGAGTGATGGACTGAATTTTTTCTCTGATTTATAGAACTTGAATTATCTCAATGAATTTCCATCATTGATTTCACTTCAATTTCCATATCTTCACGTTGTTGCTTCATCCAAAATAGTTGTGTGCAAGGTTGACTAGCTGAGATGTAGCCATATTCTGCAGTTCCCAATGTAATGAAGTCTTGTTTCTTGATTAACCATGTAATACCAAACCGTCCATGATAAAAGGAACCTCCTGATGTTGATTTCTTATCATATTTTGAACCAGCCCAGTCTGCATCTATATATCCCTATAACTCTGGCTGAGATTTTTCATTATACATTAAGCCAATATAAATTTTTCCCTTGATATACTGATGAATTATTTTTACTGCAATCATGTGGATCTCCTTGTGGTTTCATAGATACCTCACTACTTGGCATGAGGAAAATACAATATCAAGCCTTGTCATTTTTAGGTAAAACAAACATAGAATTATTTTCATGTATTTTATGATATTTACTATCTTTCCTTCCTCATCTCAAGACAATTTGAACAGGGTAGCAACAAAATTCTTCATCTCTTTTCAAATATCCGTTCCAAACATTCGTGAAACCTCCTTAGAATATTTCGATTGAGACCTAAAGGTATCATTCCATCCTTGTCGTACCTGTTATCCTAAGAAAAATATTAGCTCTCCAATCATCATAATTTAAAAGTCACTTTCAATGAATTTAGAATTTTTTTTGCATTGTGCTTCATCTGATCCACCAAAGATTATGTCATCAACATAAACCATCACCATCATCCTTTGACTATTTCCATTTTTGTAATAAAAATTATAATCAACTCCAACACATTGAAAAACAATCTTCTTTAGAAATTAATCAAGCCTTCAATACCATGATCTTTGTGCTTGATTTAAACAATATAAATCGTTCTTCAGTCAATAAAATCTATTCTCAACATCATGAAATGAAAACCATATGGTTTATCAATGTTGAATTTTTCTTCTAGAACACCATTCAGAACTTCTGACTTGACATCCATCTAGAAAAACTTAAACATTTGTTCCATGTCTATTTACAAGAATAATTTAATTGTCTATATCCTTGCAATAGGTGCGAATTTTTCATCGACATATATACCCTCTATCTCAGAATACCCTTTTCACAAAATTTGTTAGTTGTTTCGAATCACAACATCGTATTAATTAATTTTGTTTTGAAAGACCCACTTTGTCTTTATGAAATTCCTATCTTCTTGTCTCGAAACAATTTCCCACGTTTTATTCTTATCAATATGGTCAATCTCTTCATTCATTGCCTAAACCCAATTTTCATCTACAGTTACTTCATCAAATAATTTAGTCTCTACTTGTGATAAGTATGATGCTTACTGTAGAGACTTCATCCTTATTTTCTGCACTGGTGCTGTCAGAACACCAATTATGTTCTACCTATCAATTTTAGCTCTTTTTTCTGGTCTCTGGGAAGACATTGATCTATTCTCATCATCTGAGTCTTCTTCTAAATTAATCTCTGGAGTTGGAGCATCTCCCGATCTGCTCATCTCTTCAACTCTATCCTCCCAAGTCTGATCATTTATTTTCTAAATATTCTATTCATTTTAAACTATAGTCACATCTTGAATTTCATCTATATTTCACAACTTATTAATAAAGCATTTTTATGCTTTTATTTTCTTTGAGTTTCCAAGAAATATCCATTCATCCCCACAGGAAACAAATTTATTATGTATCACCTTATTGTTAATGAATCATTTTATTTGTAATATTTGAAAGTACATTAATGACAGATTATTTCCATTCCATAACACATATGATGAATTATCCTCATTTAGAAAAATTAACGTTATATTTGAATTATATATAGTTCTCATCATAGTATCTTCCCAAAATTTATCCGGAAGGTATTTCTAAATTATAATTATTCTGTCCATTTTATTGACAATCCTATTTCTTCTCTCAACTACTCCATTCTCATGTGGTGTTTTTTCTTCTAAAACTTGTGGCCTTATTCCATGTTTTTCGATATAATCATCCCCTTGGATATTTGTGAACTATATTCCATTATCTATTCAAATCAATCAGATTTTTTGACCAAGCATTTTTCACATTCCCTTTGATATCATTTAATGAAATTGAACACGTTAGATATGTGGGAGATTATTGAAACCCATTCTTTTATTCTATAGTCATCAATGAATAGAACATAATATCTCATCACATCAATTTACCTTGGGGGAATTGGACCACACACATCAATATGCACCAGCTCAAGAAATCTTATTAAATTTTGATCATTTGGCTTATACGCATTTTGAATGATCTTCCCATATTGTCAAACATCACACGTATGAGAATGATCACGTGATAATATAGGGATATTTTTATATGCATCATATTTTACTAGAAAATTCAAGTAACCTTTGTAAATGTGCCCAAGATTCATATTCTATAACTTCTTTTCTTCATCCGTGGACAGAATACACATATCTTCTTCTCCACATACAAGGTAGATATTCTCTTTCATACATTTTCCTTGCAAAAAAAAGTAATATTATTTTCCTTGATGAAACATAATTTCGTGGAAACACTTATGGCATGTCATGAGTCACAAAACTTACTAACACTAAGAAAGTTGTGACTTATCCCCTCAACAACCAAGACATCTTATTGTCTCAAGTCTTTCCTTCCAAACATGGCTTTTACTGAACCAATAATTCTCAAAACCTATTCATTACCAAACCATACAATACCTTCTTTATCATTTCTGATTTAGGTTACTAGATTATTATATCCGGTCATATGGGAAGTGCATCCAATGTTAATTATCTATATCCCATTACGATTTGATGCCTTGAATGTAATTATTGTAACCACAACCTACTCGACCATTTTCTTTTTGATCCTACCCTTTCAATTCATAACCATCATGGAATGATAATCTTGATTTCTTTAGTATATGATGTGTTTGCTTCAACTTTCAGGGCTGCAAATTGATTATGAATTTCCATCTAACTTGAAGATACTTTTGGCTTCTTCTTAGAAACAAATTAATTTTTCCCTGTCACATTCTTCATCTTGTTGATGTGCAATATAATGCCTTATGTCTAAGACCCTTACACATAAAACAATAACTATCAAACGATGACCTGTAATTTGGATCTTAGTACGGACACCTCTCTTGGTCTTGTTCTATTCGGTACCTATTTGCTATGAAACATAAATTTTGATAGTATCGTATCTTACCACAACAATAACATCTTATGTGAGGTATATTCCTATGTTGTAATGTTACACCATTTTTTATGCATTAGGTTCTCTGAATCTTATAATTATTCATTGTACCCAAAACTGTCTTCAATCATAGAGTGGGTTCTTGTGGTCTAACTTGTACCATAACTGCTTCTTGTTTTAGATCATGTAACATTTCTTCTGATAGACCATTCCACTCAAATATCTTCTTATTTTTTGCATGTATGATCTTCTTTCGTTTTGTTGAACTGAGACTTAGTAGTATATCAAGATCTTCAATTGTTCTTTGCAGACCGACAACCTCTTCTTCTAGTTTCTCGATACATTTGATTTGATCTTTTCTAGTTTCGGTCAAACTACCAATTTCAATTTTCTATTAATAAATTTTTAGTTTGTACTCTACCATATTTATGGAGAATTATAGCATTGAGGACCTCACCTTTTTAATTTGTTTACTTAGCTTAGAATTCACTTCCCCCTGCAGTTTCATAATGATTTTGGCATCACGAACAACTTTGTTATCTTTCATTGTTTTGGATATCGAAATATATTTCTCTTCAAGAGAATCTACTAATTAATCCTAAAGATAAACTCTTCTTTCAATTTATCCTTCTTCATTGTCACTTTCTTCTCTAGTTAAATGATTTCTAGTAACTACCACCAAATCATATACTTTATGATCTGCACAGTCATCCAACTCTTCTTCCTCAGATTATTCTGAACATTCAACCCTACTTGAATATAGATTCTTTATTTTGAAGAACTTTCTCCTGGTACTTCTCCTCCCTTTATCATTTGGTGAATACTTCTTTTGGGTAATATCATCATTTTAATTATTTTTTTCATCAAACTTCTTCGAAAAAATTGATGAAAAATTCCCAGTATTTTCGCATCAAAACCATTCAAAAGAAAGTTTATCATTGAAATTTCATTTTCCGCATTGTAGATTAGGGGGTAGAAATTACCTGACATCACATATATTATCTTACTCCAGATAATCTTCAACAGAATGATTGTTCATTTCCTTGAACTCCTCTTCCATTGAAATATTCTTTTTCTACTTCATCATTTTCATCATTTCTCATCTCATATGTTGCAGGTTTACTATGCAGGTTATCTAGTGACATCTCCTTCGGGTCTTGGTCTTCCATCATTGAAACGTTTGTATTGAACCATAGTGGAAGTATCCTCAATATAAATTTCACAGTCTCTATATCTTCAATGACTTCTCAAATACCATTCATTTCTTCTATAATAATAGTTATCCTGTCATAGAATGAATCAACAGTCTCATTGCGATTCATTCTGAGATCCTCATACTTGTTCCACATAACTAGAAGCTTTGCATCTCGAACTTTTGTGTCTCCCTCATAAATGATCAACAATTTTCTCCACATTTCATGTGAAGTTTTACTGGAGATCAACATTGTATAGATTTCTTTTGACAGGGCCCGCCTAAAGAATTTATCTGTTTAGCATCAACATCCAATTCCCTTCTTTCAGCTTCTGATAAATCACCACAATTAATTCCAGCTGATATTCAATGAAATGTTGTTGTGAATACATCCATCCCTACTGATCAGAAGTAGTACTACATTCGATTCTTCCATTGTTGAATATTATTTCCATCAATAATAATAATTCTTTTATGATTAACCACCTCCATTTTTTCTTATCAGAGAGAAGCACTGACTTTCAACATTTCCCTTTGATACAAATTGTTATATCCATTAGGTCAAATACCCGGATATTGGGGGAGAATCCAGGTATGATAGATTACAACTCTCTCTTGTTCGGATCTTGGTTATTTATCAGACAAAATTAAATTCTCTAAACCTCATATAGAAATATGTGAACAGATATGAAATCAAACGTAGGAAAGATGGATTTTTATATGGTTCACCCTCACTAGGATTCTTCCAAGGAGCATAAAACGACAATGTGTCGATGTACCAAATTCACTAAGGATCACTTCCAATAATGAGTACAATGTTTGTTCTAGATCATCTATGCCTAGGATTACTAACTTTACAATGTTTAGGGTCTGCTCACTGCATTCCCAAGTGTCACTCCCTATTCCTCTTTCCCTGGGTCACTACTGGTAGAATGGGTCATTGTCATCATCTTAATTCCCTCACTGTTCATGGAAATGAATCCACTACTAGTTTATCGACTTGTAGTTGAAACACTATTTATGGACATGTAGGTCCCTTCATTTTCATGAATTCTTGCATCCTCAACAATAGGTAAATGCTCTACTGTAGATTCGTTTTCACCTGTAGATGAATACCACCTTCCCAAAAACTGCTAGGTACTGGGAAATACTTTTAGAAACTTATTTAAAGCTCTTATAATATTTCTTGTGCAAATCCTGAACCACTTTCCGCTCTCGCAAACTGAGTACCAGGTTTGGTATGTGGGACACAATCTTTGCGTACAACCCCCACAGTCGTGAACCACCCTTCGACCATGGACTGCCTCCGACATCGCGATCGCCTATTGCTACCACGTATCGATTCCACAAGCCTGTTCTATGAATCACAAATTTTCCTAGAATAAGCCTTTTCTTGCGGACTACCTTACCCTTTGTGGTTGCGTACCGCAACTGTGTATCGATTCCAGGAGCCTCCTCTATGAATCCCTCTCTATCTCTGAACGTTTCACAGTTCACGGACTACCTTCTCTTCCACATATAGGAGCACCCCCTCTGCATATTTCTTTCGTAATTCTACCTATCGTGTACAAGATATTCCACCTCCGCGTATCACGACAACTCATTCTGTGTACCAGACATCCTCCTCTACTTACCTAACTTCATTTTTGGGTTAATAATCCATGAAAACGTCTGCCCAAACTACTTTTGGACTTTGATGAATTCCCAAAGACAAATATTCTTTTTAATTATGTTGAAACTCCACATTAATTGGTGGGGTTAGTGTTTCATATATACAAAAAGAAACACGCTTAATCCTCTAAATAAATATTTAGAAAATCATGATTCGATATATCCCCCATCGCATACCAAATCATCTATCGTCGTGAACCACATGCCACCCACGAACCATCATTCCATGTTGTCTGCATAATTCATTTTTTCTTACGTGGCTGATCTCTTCTACCGACTCCAACCAATCCATGTACCGTACCGCTGCGAACCATTTTTTGTTTCGCAAACCTCACTCACACACCATTACTACCACTCTTCGTACCATTCCCAAAAATGGTATGCGGCCCATGAGTTGTGGTATGTGGTTCACGACCTTTTCCACAATTCTTCAATGTTTTTCATTATGTTAACTCCTATGATGAAATCCTTCATTTTCCAAAATCATGCTCTTGATTTTGAGGCTCATAAATTTGGGAAACACTGGAAGTATATGCCACCTCAAAAACATGTCATCGACAAACATCAACCATACTCATTTGCAGTCATTTGGCTTTGTCAACTGACTTAGTCACACCAAAAACATTCCGAGGGTACATCATGAGGAATTTCACCCAACAATGGTACTAACCAATGAGTTATAAACAAATCCTATTGTGAATTAGTATAACAAAGGGAAAGATTGTAGAAAATAAAATGACTAAAAATAGGTGGATTATTGTATGGTCCTCTACGAATAGGTAGTTCCTGACACAGTTATCAATAGGCTCTCACAATCTATACTAGGTCCCTCTTGGTCCCCAACAACCCATGATAACACCCTGTCTCAAGGTAGAATGTTCCCACAATGAGCTCTCTCAATCCCATGGTCAATGATCATAAACCCAATCTATGGTCAGGGATTCAGATTCGTATTCCACTAACCCCATTTCCCATGGTCTACCATGAAATTTCAAAAGAGTTTTGAAAAATCAAGGATTATTTACTCAATAAGAGAGAGTATCCCTCAAAAAAATCACACAACAAATTATACCCCCAAAAAATGATCCATGTGCACAATAAAAATATAAATTGAAATCAAATATTTAAATCCCCTCACAATATCAAAATTCATTGTGGGTACAAAGGAATCAGAATTTTCTCAAGTGGTTTCATACTATTTTACACCAATGTTCCAAATGAAGACTTGACACAAAATCATTGATCAGAATTAAAATCCTCTTCAATATTCATAAAATCACTTTCCAAACACCACTTTGAAATTTCCCTAACAATTAAAAATTTTCATATTCAACCCTTGACAAGTGCCCTTCTCTTTAAAAGAAAAATTCAGGTTAAATGTCCAACTATATACAGTGAAACCATTCAAACAAGAAGCCATGGAATTACAACAATTGGTAAATTTCACACACATTTTAAAACCCCATTTTATATACATAAAATAACCCTTTACAAATCAATTTCTGGTAAATACCTAAATTCAAATCAAAATTTCCTTTTTTGAACCATTTTTTCATATGTTGAAAATAAAAAAAATTGGTTAAAACACCAATAATCACTGTAGAAACCTTTTTAAAAATTGCCACATTAATCAAAAAATTCATAGAATATTTAACCATTATATTTTAAACTTTTAAACATGGGTTTCACATGAAAATAATTTATCCCAATCTCAATACTAAAATAAATGTGTCCAAAACACACTAAAACTGTAACATATAGTTATACATTCCTAAAAATAGAATTTAAAATTTTCATAAATTCTTATAATTACAAAAAAGAAATTAGTAGTTACATCAACCATACTGAAGCACTAACCTAGATAAAACATCCCAAAACATGTCAGCTTAATTGGTGACCACACCCATAGGAGAAGTAATAGTGTCTAAAAATGAAATACCCCAAATGCACCATTATGAAACACTCATAGAACCCTAAATTTTATCCACATGATAACTACTGTTAATGGATAAATATAAGAAAATGTAGAAGATAGTGGGATGGAGTAATGTAGTAAATACAAGGGAAACTTTTTTTAGCCCCCAATAAAATTCCAAAGGAACTCAATAACCCATGGTGTAGGAGGATATAACACCTACTTGGATCGAAGAGGGTCATCCAATGCATGAGGTGGTGAATAGGGGTAAATAAAACTTTTTCCATTATGTTCAATTTGTGAATTACACAAATTTCTAAAAACATGAACAACTAAAATAGCCTCGTCACATGTTTTGGAGAATCGTGTTACAAACTTGTAGGTGCTCCTACCTCCCAAATACATTAATCAGCATTGTTACTCCTCATAGGATAAAAGGTTTGTAATGTACTGAAAATTTCGATGTAATGTTTCGTTGAAAATTATAATAGATTACTTTGAGCCCTGGCATAGAGACGAGACGTAATTCCGTGGCCCAGTGAGCCCAAAATAGTGATTTTATCTTTTTATATTATTTAAAATATCACGCGTGTGTGATTTCAGATCCATCTAAATAGTTTCTCGGATTAAAAATCAAAGGGCACTATTGCGTCCATATTGATGATATTACCTGTGAAATGACCTATCCTAGACAGGTGCGGGTCAAGGGAAAAAGTTAAATTCATAGTGTTTTAAAATAAAATGAAATAAAATAAAATAAACATGAAATTAATTTTATTTGAAAACATTCACTACAATGAAATTAATGACAAACTATTTCATTTAATAAAAAAATAGTTTGACAAATCTAAAAGGAAATAGTAATGACAAGGCGACTCTACATAACAGAAACTCTAAAATGTGTTCTATTCTTAAGAACTTAACAAGGATTCAAGATTTTTTGGGGGGTTATAGATTATCCCAGAACCTCTGAAGGACATTTATGGAAAGAGGCAAACGACAATAAATGATGGATCGTCTACGACAACGAGTGATCATGTAACACCTGAGAATTTTATGAGAAATATATTGTTTTTATGTTATATAAATCATCAAACGAATCTTTCACTACAACCAACACCATCTTGGCTTGCTTTACAGGCAACCACGGCCTTCCTCGATAGCTTGTGTCGTACGCAATACCTAGTTTCACTAAACAACGATATGCTATTAAAATATTATTAAAACTAGCCGTCATGAATAGTAATAACAACTTTTTGAAATTTTATGAATTTTATTTTTCAAAATGGACTTAATTTTCAGATTCGGAATATCGAAATTAGCCTAGGGTGAAATTTTGGTATTTTTCTGAAAACTTTCAATTTTTGATGAATAGTGAAACCACTAGGTTACTATTTAAAAACAAACTTTTTATTTAAATAATTATATATTTTAATTAAATTTATTTTAGGGAAAAAATGATTCATAATACCTATATAAGTTCAATTCAATTAATTGGAGTCATTTTATAATAATTTTAGATACATAAAAATTTATTGAACTTTTCACCGTTTTTTACCCACCTCCTAGGAGAATTTGCAAATTTACATAAAACATAATTTTACCGCTTCTGTGAGTGAAATTTCAAATATCTGAGAGACACGGTTGATTTCAGTAAGTAAAATGTAGTTCAATGAGATGAAAATAATTTTTGGTGAACAGTAAATTTTTACTTTTATTTGCCTCGGTTATAGAAAATAGGGTAATTAAGTGTAAAAATGATATTATTATCACCCTAACACATGTACTAATTCTATTGGATAAGTTTAATTAGACCAAAAACAACCTTAGGAATATAATATGACCATTTAGTCCCACTTGGATTAGATAAGGACATTTAATATTAATTTATTTAAAGAAGGGTTAAAATAGTTAAAATCAATATTTAATAAGTAAATAATTTTTAATATAGGTTTGTACATAAGATAAATTCGACTATAAATATTCATTATAAAGCTAAAAACATTCCCTACATAATGGATCTTTATTTGTAATTTTTAGACATTAAATAAATTACATTATATATGACACAAATATGATGTAGTAATTATCGTATTAATGAAATATTGACATAAGTGATGTTATAAATACCCAAATAAATGTAATTTGAGACTTTTTATGAATTCCACTAATTTTCTAGGTTACTATGACATTTTATTATTTATTTAATTAACTTTTTTTGAACTAATCATTCTGTTATAATTTTCACAAAAATCAATTACTAAATAGTTTTAAAATTGGCATAAAATAATTTTTAAAACAAATATTATATTATTAATTGTTATTTTATTCCTAAAAATATAAGGTTCAGCCAAATGACTTAGATAAGGTTATATATATTAATTATAAACAACTTGGGGTTCTTTTGTCTTGTTAAAGTATGTTTAGTAACCTTATAGTGTAAGAACACAAAAAGACACGGTAAAAGTAAAATTATCTAACTTAAGGTTAAATATAAATGATAAGGTTAAAATAGGAACCTAAACTTGTCTAAATTCTATTGGATGAGAGGATTGCGACCCATCCCCACCTTAGCTTCGAAATATATCAATTTGTATCTATTAAAAACCGCATTTGACTTTATAATAAAATAATAGTTTTCGTTTTTCCAAAGGAGCCCCTCTCCTCCCTTATAAAAGGGCATCCCCTCCCCCTCTTCCTCGCACCACTTTGAGCCTTCAAGCTCGTCAAACCCCTGCCATGTTCTCCTATCCACTTTCCTAGATACATCCTAGAGGGCCTGGTCTTCTTCAACGACCAATCGTAGTTCCCTAAGATGAGATCTCAATGAGGCGCTTCATAGAAGAGGTAATGCCCGTTACCGATTCTTTCATCTTTATTTCTTCATCCACTTCTTCTTATTTAGTTGTTTCATTATGAAGTAATAACATTAGTATCACTCATATACTGATATTTTATTATAAGTTTGAAGCAACCCTATTTCACCATTTATCCATGCTACGGAAAATGAAATCACTGCGCGTACGTACGTACGGAATACCGTCTCCACGCCGTGGTGTAATCTATTTTCCCCCACCACCTTACTTGGATGGGTATAATGGTGTAAATAATAACTATATATTATTATTGTAAAGTGATATTGATTCTGAAATAGTATACATACACTCCAATACAATTCCACGATCATGGGAATGATATCATCGCTCGTGCGTACGTACGGAATACCGTATCCACGATGTGATGCGACTCGTTCCACATGATCTTCATTGAATAATGATTATAAAAATGAATTGAATGAATAAATATGATATATATTACACTAATAACATTCTGGAAATGAGGTATCTATAACCCAAAGAGAAGAATATGAATTTATTCGATGAAACATGCATAAGAACAAAAAGTAATAAACACCCGAATAACAAGTAATAATAAAATATTACTAATAAAAAGCTTAGAATATGACATTATATGATATCATAAAAATATGTATGATTTTGTAATAAGTCAATAACAATATTTAAATCATTATACAGGAGGTTCATACACTTACAAAGAAAACCGGACCTAAGGTAAGGGAAAATATCACAATCTCATTTTTATCCAAGATTGTTTATACTTTGGAATTTACTGGGGTGTATTTTATCATCCACATCCATGATTCCTCAATATGTAATATTATTTTCATCCACCTACAATTTTTTAAATCCAATTTTACCCTTTGGTGATTTTTTAGTAAAAGATATGAAATGAACCTTTTGTCGTTTTTCGTATGAGGTACTTTTTGACTTTTCTGAAAAAAGTACGAGAAGAATGTTTTTTTAACGTATACGGCATGAATGGATTTTTAAAACATTATTTACAAGAATCTTCCTTTACAAGTTTTCAAGTTTATTTTTAATCAACTTCTTTTAGTTTAAAATTGGATGACATGTTAAGAAATGAAAAAAAATTTTGAAGTAGAAATGATATTTTCCCCAAGAATGGAGTTCAAGTGTTTTATCAAAATTATTTTACATCTAAGATAATATAGGGTTCTGTTTCTATCTATATTATTACATTGATTTTTTTATGTTGTGATGGAAATATTTTTATGAATATATTTATCTTATGTGAATTGTTTTATGATGTCATGAATTTTAAGATTCCCATTTTTATTACATGGGTTATGTTATGATGTATGTTTTATGATTTTGTGGCACACATAAGAATGGTATCATTATGAGATGGGTGGGACCTATATCTCTGTCCAATTCATTGGGTAAATATTTTATATCTCATGAGATAGACATGGCTAGAACGGCAGGTTAAACCGGTTCAGTGAAACAAGACTAAAACGAGGAGTGAACTCAGTTCATAAATGGATTTTGTCCACTAAGATAGTCTTGGAAATGAGTCTTGACTAATAAGAAATGATTCTTTATGATTATGTGTGTATGACACAAAGATTCATGTTTTATGTTATGATTATTGGGATTACATTTCACTAATATGATTTATCCCATGTTATGAAATTATGATCTCTTTTGCAGGATAAGATTTCCAATATTTATGTTATTATGTATATGATGTGATTGATATTTCTTTTGTTTACCCTTACTGAGAATTTGAGCTCACCCTTTTGTATGTTTTATTTCCCCAGGTCAGGAAGAAGGTTATTAAGTAGGATATGCCAAAAAGGGACTCTAGATATGATGAAATAAATGGGAGGCAAAGTAGATGCTTTATAAACCAGTTGTTTATGTTTCCCAATTTTTAAAGACTCTATACCTATACGGTCCTTTACTGGTTTTGTTATATGTTGTAATAAGTGTGCTTCAATTCTGAAGTAATAACAATGTATGTAAAGTATGGGTCATTATAGTTGGTATCATAGGAAAGGTATAGTCAACCTTTGGAAACTAGGATGTGAAAGCCTTAGTAAGAACCCTAAAAATAAGTCTAAGCATAGAACACAATCTTAGTGTTTTAGAAATGGCCATTAATAAACTAGGATAAGACCTTAAGTGTGAAATTTTATTCTTGATTACGTGGTTTTCCTATTATAATTATTTTTGCTCACACTATTCTTGTTGGTTTTAGTCAATGGCTAGAACTCGAAGGAACTGTGTTAATGCGGAATGTGATAGGCAATGCAATGACTGTCCCCCTGAGCAACGAAACGTTATGGGAGCTGGAATGAAAAATCATGTATCCATGCTCACACAACTTTTCAAGCTATGAATCATGCATGACTTCCAAATGAGAAAAAGAAGGAGAAACATTCTGTTGAATCCTTAATGAGGCAGCGTCCACCTTCATTCAGCGGGTCTACTGATCCATTAGTTGCTGAACAATGGATTAGTACTACTGAAAAGATATTTTCAATTCTTCAATATTCTGAACATGATAAATTCATCCTAGCAGTGTATCGTTTGGAAGGAGATGATGATCAATGGTGGAATCTTATCAAGAATATGAGGCAAAGGGATGAAATTGAGTCCATGGAATGGGAGGAGTTCAAGAACTTATTTTTCAACAAGTACTTCCCTCGTATTCTCCGAACAAAGATTGAGAAGGATTTTCTTGAACTGAAGCAAAAGGATGATGAATCTGTTGGTACCTATGAAGCAGATTTTACAAGACTTGCAAGGTACGCTTCAGGTATTATTATCCAACCTGAGAGTAAGATCGATCGATTCTTTAGTGGCTTAAAACCATGTCTTCAAAGGGACTTAGCCATAATGTACTTCAATAGCTATGAGGAAATTGTTCGATGTGCTCTGAAAGTTGAGATGGAGATTGGAGTAACCCATTAGTCATATGGGTTTGATAAGAAGGTGAAAATGGAATTCAAAGGAAAATCAAAAGAGCACACTGAAAAGAAGATGAGGTTTCCCTTATGCTAAAAGTGTGGAAAGAAACATGGAGGGAGTTTCCTTAAAGGGACAAGTAAATGTTTCAAATGTCGAATGGAAGGTCATCGGGAATTTGAATGCCGCAATGATGGGAAGAAGATGTCTAATAATGAAAAAAATGAAGGGATACACAGAATGAACCTACTACACTTCAATGTTTCAAGTGCAAGGAAATGGGGCATTATTCCAATCAATGACCTAATCCAAGATTTGATGATGATGGTCAACGTCAAAAAACTCTTAAGGCTAAAGACAAAGGAAAGTCAGATGCAATTTCTATCAGTGATGTGGAGTACAATAACGAAGTGGTGAAAGGTATACTTACCATCAACTCTAATGTAGAAAATGTTTTATTTGATTCTTGATCTACCCACTCTTTTATTTCTGATGAATTTTTTAAGGGTATCACCATATTACCTCAAAAATTAGATGTTGAGTTAGCTATGACAACCCCTAATGGAACAACAGTCGCATCAAAAGTTTATAATTCTTCTCTGATTGAAGTTTGTGGGAATGTGCTTCATACAAATCTTGTGATCCTTCCTATAGTGGAATTTGCTGTGATTCATGGAATGAATTGGCTTTCTTTATATGGAGCTCATATCAATTTCCAAAGAAGGGAAGTCACATTTCATATTCCAGATCAATCTATGATAGTATATCGTTGCAAGGATGAACATAACCTTCCAGTGGAAATTTCTTCCATCTTATGGGTCTTGATTCCACTTAATGAAGGTTATTTATCTCAAATGGTTGGTGAGAAACTCAAGATTAAGAATTTTCCCATTCTATGGGAGTTTTATGATGTCTTTTCGGAGGAATTTCCAGGTCTTCCACCAAATCGTGAAGTTGAGTTTTCAATAGAACTCGTACCGGGTGCTTTGCCTATTTCAAAGACACCTTATAAAATGGCCCCAATTGAGTTGCCGGAATTGAAGAAGCAACTCCAAGAGAATCTTGATATGGGATTCATATGCCCTAGTGCATCACCTTGGGGAGCACATGTTCTGTTTGTTAATAAGAATGATGGATCAATGAGACTCTGCATTGATAATCGAGAACTTAACAAGATCACTATTAAGAAAAAATATCCTCTCCCGCGCATTGATGACTTATTTGACCAAATACGCGGAGCTAAATACTTTTCCAAGATTGATCTTCGTTCATGGTATCACCAATTAAGGGTCAAAAGGGAGGATATACCAAAGACGGCTTTCCATACAAGGTAGGAAAACTATGAATTTATAGTGATACCATTTGGTCTTACTAATGCCCCTGCTATTTTCATGGATCTGATGAATAGAGTCTTTAGAGACTATCTTGATCATTTTGTGTTAGTCTTTATAGATGATATTCTTGTATATTCAAAGAGAAAGGAAGAACATGAAGATCAATTGAGAATTATATTGATGACCCTGAGAAAGGAGAAGCTTTATGCCAAATTTACCAATTGTGAATTTTGGCTTCAAACAGTTTCATTTTTGGGTCACATAATCTCAAAAGATTGGATATCTATGGATCCAGCAAAAACCGAGGTTATCCAAAGATGGTCGAGACCAAAAACAGTAACCGAGATCCAAATTTTTATGGTTTGGCAGGATATTATCAACGTTTTGTGAAAGATTTCTCACGATTAGCTAATCCACTCACCAAGTTGACTTGGAAAGGAGTTATGTTTGTCTGGATGGAGGAATGTTAAGAGAATTTCAAGGTGTTGAAAAGAAGGTTATCCAGTGCACCTGTGCTCACACTACCTTATAGTGGAGAAAGGTTTGTGATCTACAGTGATGCATCCATGAAGGGATTGGGGTGTGTTCTTATGCAAAATTATATGGTGATAGCTTATGCCTCGCGACAATTGAAAATACATTAGCAAAATTACCCAGCTCATGATTTGGAGTTAGCTACGGTAATATTTTCATTAAATATTTGGAGGCATTATATTTATGGATAAAGGTGTGATATTTATACTGATCATAAATTTTTAAAGTATATTTTCACACAAAAGGAGATGAATATGCGCCAAAGAAGATGGTGGGAGCTGATTAAGGATTACGACTGCTCAATTCATTGCCACCCTGAAAAATCAAACAAGGTGGCAGATGCATTATGTCTACAAGACCATGATAGTTTATCCATGATGAGGAAAAAAAGATCCAATATTTATGGATTTACAAAGGTTGGATCTTGGAATTATAATTGAAGGGTAAAATCTTATCTTTCTCAAATTAATGTTTAACCATCTATACATGTGAAGATTAAAGATGCACAGAATGAAGATGTAGAGTTACAAAAGAAGGTGAGAAATGTTCTTGAATTCAACCTTGATTATGATTGGATAATAAAGTTCAGAAATTGGGTTTGTGTTCCTCCCATCCCCGAATCAAAGAAGGAGCTGTTGGATGAGGATCATAGTTCTTCATTATCTATTCATCCTGGAAGCACGAAGATGTATAGAAACCTAAAAGAGTACTTATGGTGGGATGGCATGAAAAGAGATGTTGCTGAATATGTCTCTCGATGCTTGGTTTGTGAGCAAGTTAATGCTGAGAGACAGAAGTCTAAGGGAATGTTACAACCATTACCCATACCCAAATAGAAATGGGAAAACATCACTATGGACTTTGTCACCGGACTTCCTAAAACATCCAAAGGCAATAATGCTGTCTGGGTCATAGTTGATCGTCTTACAATGTCTGCACACTTCATTGCTATTAGAGAGGATTTCTCTCTGGATCAGCTTGCCAGGATATATGTAAAGGAAGTGGTAAGATTGAATGGATTGCCACTTTCTATTATATCTGATTGGGATCCGAGGTTTACCTCAAAGTTCTGGCGAAGTCTTCAGCATACTCTGGATACAGAGTTGATTTTCAGCACTGCTTATCATCCTTAGACAGACGGTCAGTCTGAGAGGACGATTCAAACTCTAGAAGATATGTTGAGAGTGTTCTCTATGGATTTAAAATGTGGTTGGGATCAACACCTACCTTTGGTGGAATTTTCTTATAATAATAGCTTTCACTACAGTATTCAGATGGCTCCTTATGAATCTCTCTATGGAATGAAATGCAAGACTCCAACTTGTTGGGATGAAGTTGGGGAAAGAAAGCTATTAGGACATGATATTGTTGATGAGATGGCAGAAAAGGTCCAATCTATTCAACAACACATAAGAGCAGCTCAGAGTCGACAGAAAAGTTATGCCGACAACCGAAAAAAAAAGACACAGAGTTTGAAGTGGGTGATAAATTGTTCTTACGAATATCTCCCTGGAAGAGGGTCATGAGATTTAGAAATAAGGGGAAGTTGAGCCCTAGATATATCGGTCCATTCGAAATATTGGATCGTGTTGGAAAGGTAGCTTACCGATTGGCACTTCCACTGAATCTCTCACACGTTCACAATGTGTTCCATGTATCTCTCCTGAGAATGTACATACCTGATCCTTTACATGTACTCAGCTCAGAATTTGTACCGCTAGAGCATGATCTTTCTTATGAAGAACAACCGATAGAGATTCTGGATCGTAGTGAAAAAGTACTCAGAACAAGACCACTCGATTGGTGAAAGTTTTATGGAGAAACTGCCAATTAGAAGAAGCTACATGGGATATTGAGGATATGATAAGTGAGAGGTATCCTCATCTTTTTGTTACAAAGTGACGAATTTCTAGGGAGAAATTCATTTTAAGGGGGTATAATGGAACACCCTAGACTTTTATGAGAAATATTTTGTTTTTATGTTATGTAAATCATCAAAGGAATCTTTCACTACACACAAAAGTAGCTTGGCTTTCTTTACACGCAACCGCGGCCTTCCTCAATAGCTTGCGTCGTACGCAATACCGTGTTTCACTAAACAACGATATGCTATTAAAATATTATTAAAACTAGCCGTTATGAATAGTAATAACCACTTTTTGAAATTTTATGATTTTTATTTTTTAAAATGGACTTCATTTTTGGATTTGGAATAACGAAATTAGCCTAGGGTGAAATTTTTGTATTTTTCTGAAGACATTAAATTTTTGATGAATAGTGAAAACACTCGGTTACTATTTAAAAACCGACTTTTTATTTAAATAATTATATATTTTAATTAAATTTATTTTAGGGAAAAATTGATACATAATACCTATATAAGTTCAATGAAATTCATTGGAGTCATTTTCTAATAATTTTAGATATATAAAAATTTTATTGAACTTTTCACCGTCTTTTACCCACCTCCTAGGAGAATTTGCAAATTTACATAAAACATAATTTTACCACTTCTGTGAGTGGAATTTCAAAAATCCGAGAGTCACAGTTGATGTCAGTAAGTAAAACGTGTTTCAATGAGATGAAAATAATTTTTGGTGAATAGTAACTTTTTACTTTTATTTGCCACGGTTAAAAGTAAATAGGGTAATTAAAGGTAAAATGATATTATTATTACCCTAACACATGTCCTAATTCTATTGGACAAGTGTAATTCGACCAAAAACAACCTTAGGAATAACATATGACCATTTAGGCCCACTTGGATTAGATTAGAACATTTAATATTAATTTATTTAAAGAAGGGTTAAAATAGTTAAAGTCAATGTTTAATAAGTACATAATTTTTAATATATGTTTATACATAAGATAAATTCGACTATAAATATTCATTAGAAATATAAAAATATTTCCTACATAATGGCATTTTATTTGTAATTTTTAGACATTAAATAAGTTAATTTATATATGACACAAAGATGATGTAGTAATTATCTTATTAATGCATTATTGACATAATTTATGTTATAAATACCAAAATAAATGTAATTTGAGACTTTTTATGAATTAAACTACTTTTAAAGGTTAATATGACATGTTAGTATTGATTTAATTAACTTTTTTCGAACTAATCATTCTGTTATGATTTTCACAAAAATCAATTACTAAATAGTGTCAAAATTGACATAAAATAGTTTTTAAAAAACATATTATATTATTAGTTGTTATTTCATTCCTAAAAATCTTAGGCTCGGCCAAATGACTTAGATAAGGTTATATATATTAATAATAATCAACTTGGGGTTCGTTTGGCTTGTTATAATAAGTTTATTAACCTTATAGTGTAAGAACAAAAAAAGACAAGGTAAAAGTAAAATTATCTAACTTAAAGTTAAATATAAATGATAAGGTTAAAATAGGAACCTAAACTTTTCTAAATTCTATTAGATGAGAGGCTTTCGACCCATCCCCATTTTTTCTTCGAAATATATCAATTTGGAGCTATTAAATACCGAATTTGACTTTATAATAAAATAATATTTTTAGTTTTTCCAAAGGAGCCCCTCTCCTCCCTTATAAATGGGCATCTCCTCCCCCTCTTCCTCACACCACTTTGAGCCTTAAATCTCGGCCAACCCCTGCCACTTTCTACTCTCCACTTCCCTAGAGACATCCTAGAGGTCCTGGTCTTCTTCAAAGACCAACCGTAGTTCCCTAAGAGGAGATCTCAAAGAGGCGCTTCAAAGAAGAGGTAATGCCCGTTACCGATTCTTTCATCATAATTTCTTCTTCCACTTCATATTCTTTAGTTGTTTCATTATGAATTAATAACATCAGTATCACTAATATACTGATATGTTTTTATAAGTATGAAACAACCATATTTCACCATCTATCCATCCTACGGAAAATGAAATCACCGCGCGTGCGTACGTACGGAATACCGTCTCCACGCCGTGGTGTAATCTATTTTCCCCCACCACATTACTTGGATGGGTATAATGGAGTAAATAATAACTATATATGATTATTGTAAAGTTATATTGATTCTTAAATAGTATACATACACTCCAATAAAATTCCACGATCATGGGAACGATATCATCGCTCGTGCGTACGTACAGAAGACCGTCTCCACGATGTGATGCGACTCGTTCCACATGATCTTCATTGAATAATGATTATAAAAATGAATTGAATGAATTGAATGAATAAATATGATATATAGTACACTAATACCATTCTTTAAATGAGGTATCTATAACCTAAAGAGAAGAATAAGAATTTATTTGACAAAACACGCATAAGAATAAAAAGTAATAAATACCCGAATAACAAGTTATAATGAAATATTACTACTAAGAATCTAATAATATGACCATATATGATATCATAAAAATAATTATGATTCTATAATAAGTCAATAACATTATTAAAATCATTATACAGGAGGTTCGGATACTTACGAAGCAAATCAGACTTAAGGTACGGGAAAATATTACAATCCCATTTTTATCCGAGATTGTTTATACTTTGGCATTTACTGGGGTGTATTTTATCATCCACATCCATGTTTCCTCAATATGTAATACTATTTTCATCAACCTAAAATTATTTAAATCCAATTTTACCCTTCGTTGAGTTTTTAGTAAAATATATGAAATGAATCTTTTGTCGTTTTTCGTACGAGGTACTTTTTGACTTTTCTGACAAAAGTACGAGAAGAATGTTTTTTTAACTTATACAGAATGAATTGATTTTTAAAAAATTATTTCCAAGAATCTTCCTTTACACGTTTTCAAGTTTA
This sequence comes from Viscum album, assembly GCA_963277665.1. Lineage (NCBI taxonomy): Eukaryota > Viridiplantae > Streptophyta > Magnoliopsida > Santalales > Viscaceae > Viscum > Viscum album. The sequence continues at coordinate 1,029,543 of CAUJRU010000254.1, forward strand.
TTTTTAATAAACTTCTTTTAGTTTAAAATTGTATGACATGTTAAGAAAGGGAAAAAAATTTTGAAGTAGAAATGATATTTTCCTCAAGAATGGAGTTCAAGTGTTTTATCAAAATTATTTCCATATAAGATAATATAGAGTTATGTTTCTATCCCTATTATTAAATTTATATGATTATGTTGTGATGGAAATATTTTTATGAATTCCATTATCTTATGTGAATTGTTTTATGATGTCATGATGTTTAAGATTCCAATTTATATTACATGGGTTATGTTATGATGTATGGTTTACGATTTTGTGGCACACATATGAATGGTATAATTATGAGATGGGTGGGACCTATATCTCCCTCCAATGCATTGGGTAATGATTTTATATCTCATGAGATAGAAATGGATGGAACGGCAGGTTAAACCGGTTCAGTGAAACAGGACTGAAACGAGGAGTGAACTCGGTTTCGAAATGGATTTTGTCCACTAAGATAGTCTTGGCAATGAGTCATGACTAATAAGAAATGATTCTCTATGATTATGTGTGTATGCCACAAAGTTTGATGTTTTAACTTAAGATTATTGGTATTACATTTCACTACTATGATTTATCCCATGTTATGAAATTATGATCTCTTTTGCAGGTTAAGATTTCCAAAAGTTATGTTCTTATGTATATGATGTGATTGATATTTCTTTTGTTTACCCTTACTGAGAATTTGAGCTCACCCTTTGGAATGTTTTATTTCCCCAGGTCAGGAAGAAGGTTATTAATTAGGATATTCCAAAAAGGGACTCTATATATGATGAAATAAATGGGAGTCAAAGTAGATGCTTTATGAAACAGTTGTTTATGTTTCCCAGTTTCTAAAGACTCTATACCTATACGGTCCTTTCCTGGTTTTGTTATATGTTGTAATAATTGTTCTTAAATTATGATGTATTAACAATGTATGTAAAGTATGGGTCATTATAGATCATCCACCCTTTCTCCTCCTTTGAATGTTCGCCAACAATAATGGGAAACTACTGATAAAGGATCAATGAATAACAGTGTGCGACTCGGTTCGCCATCTCTGATCAATCCTATTTTCTAGGTATTTTTTTATTTTATAAGAGATTATCCTTTCCCCATTAATTCATTATAAATGATGAATGTCGACCAACTCACAAAATAATAGGTCTGTTGGTCGATCTTGTTGCTGGATGGGATTACTCATGCGAGGTTATTATGGGAGAACAACCTTCTATTTTATTTTTAGTTATGATTGTTGATCTAATGGCGATGAGGCCCAATTGACACAAAAATATACCAAGTACCATCATTATTTTTTTGAATCTCTCATTTCATCTATTCAATGTTCATCATGGCCATTTATTCCATTGACACACGACTCAACTTTTGGTGATCGACCGATCATTGGCATAACAATCTAGTATTGCAGATCTGGGATGGAAATTACATGATGGATGTGTGATGATGACAGTGGAAAATGGATCGATTTGTTTGAAGAGATTCCTCCATTCGAGCATTTTCTTACAAAAGGGGGTGCAATGAGTGTTTGGACCCCAGACGATGAAGGGAATGACTAGGGGATCCCAAAACCACTTCTGGTTCAAACAATGTTCCACAAAAGTGAAATTACTTGTCCATAGGAGGAATTTAAGATATAAAGGTAGCAGTATATAGTGGACGAGGACATTTGTAGGACATCATAGGTGGCACATGTGGTGATGTCAACAATAGCTATGTCTTTTAAGGGTTGTGGAATCTGGCCATGACGGGTTGTCCTGGACCCGCGGTGAGATAGCCTCGACCCATTGCTCATGTTGTTGGCACATTTAGAATGGTAGCTTCATAAGGCAGCTGTGTGACTCAGGGCGGGATGTAGTGCCAGACGTGTCCCTAGCAGATCGGACCGGACTACAATGAGCGGGTTGGATTGAGCATGTGGGCCGCCCCACCGGGCCGGACCTCCGACCTAGTGGGTCAGACCAGGCCCATCAGAATGAGTTGGATCTAGTCCAGTTCAGACCTGGGTCAAGTTGGAGGACCCATATAGGGTAGGTGGACCCCATGCTGACTTGGTTCAGGTCGGTCTGACCAGGTCAGACCTGACCCATTCATGACCAACCCATTTTCACTAAAATGGGAAAAACATAAAAATCATACCTCTGATAGATGATCTATTTATGGTGTAGGGAACCTCATTATGAGGTGGTAATTTTGGTATGCACTAAGTGGAATTTAGTGTATGTTGATATGCACCCGATGGATTGAGGAGTAGACCCTCCCAGAATCAGTCACGCTATGAGGAGGAATCTTGCGGCTAGATGTATTGAGAAGACTATGATGAGAGGGTATAAAAGAACCAGACAGCCCAAGAGACAGTCGAGTATACATAATCCCACTTTCCCAAGAGTCGGGTGAGTTAATTTTATCCAATAGGCCCAAGAGACAAGTGGGTCTAAGTGATCTAGCTAGCCCCTAAGAATAGTGGGTCTTAGTGATCCTGCAACCCTATGCAGTCATCAAGGATGAGTGCTCTAATAGTACAAGGTTTCAAGCATTATTACTATTATTCTGGCTCTCAATAATTTATATTATAACAATGTTAGCTGAATATACTTATGTTTACCTTCCATTGTTATATTTATATTGGGTTTTGGGGTCCTTAGTGAGTATTGTCTTACTCTCCCTTGTATGGGCTACACCGGCACGTGTTGTGTCTTGTGCATATGATAGATGCTTTGATAGAGTCCTTGGTGGTCTATCACATGGAGGTTCCTAGTGACATTCGACGGATAAGGTATTCTTCTACAACTCTTGGTGGAAGCCCCATCCCCTACCCTTCCGGTAGGGTTCATCACAAGAGGACATCATCGGATATACTTATCTTTTGTTGGGATTGTATTATGGCCCCCTTTACATAATTATATTGTATTGTTACACTCAATGGTTTTCTTAGTGGGATTTTTGTTTACATTTCATCATTGTGGGTTAGTGTTGTGTGTCTATGCATGTGTGCTTATAGTAAATCAAGAAAATACACCCCACTTGTTGGTTAATTCATTCGGTGCAAGTCGTCAGCCCCTGGAAATCAGGAGGCAAGCTCGGGGTGGTCATGCCATGGGACCCAAGGGAAGGGTTGTGAAAAAGTGTTATCATGGTTTTTGGTTCTACATTAGACACCATGATACTGTGGTTTTATTTTGGGGAATAGTGTTTAATGTTTAGAGTTTGACTTTCGGACTCAGGGATTCTAGTGTTTGTGTGGTAGCTAACATATCCATACACCAGTATCTTGAATTCTTCTTTTAAATTCAATACATGAAAACAATTGTTACAAGAGTCATATAGGAATTGAGAGTGTTGTCATGGTCTTCTTGAGTTAGAGTCATCTCACCAGATATAATATGTTGACTATGATTCATCGTGATCTATTTCAGGATGCCTCCTTGTGTGAAGCTGGCCAGGATTTTGGTAGATGACCCCAAAGATGGTACACCAAGAGATGAAGCATCAGTTCAGGGATTATTACTATAGATGTCCCCATCGGGTTGTTCACCAGGGTAACCACCACCCGTCGATCAGAAGTTCCTACCGGCATTACCAGTAGAGGAATCACACAGGATTGGTACCTTACATGGGCTTTAGAGGTAGAAACCGACAATGATCAAGGGTGATACTGACCCCTAGGTGGCTTAGGATTGTCTTGAGGTAGTTATCTGAGTCTTCCTTCTAGTAAGGATTCCTCTCGAATAGATAATGATCCTAGCCATGAGCCTTCTTCTGGTCTTGATGGGGAGATGGTGGAGATTGATGATCCACACGCATGATAAGGCGACCCTCGCCTAGATAGACTTTGAAAGCCTATTTAAGGAGGATTTATTTGTAGTGACATTACGAACTATGTGTATACATGTTCTACTACACATACAATAGTGTGTCAAGATAGTTGTATAATTCTCAGTGTGATTCACCAAGATTTTTCGCTACACTAATGACATGGTGCGAGACCAATTATTTCATGCTCAACATTTTAAGTAGGGACTATGCCACTAGATATAGGAATCAAATGTATCTCTAAGAATCCCTACTCAGGTAGGGGTGATAGAATGAGCTCTACATGAAGAGAAATCCTGGCAGAGCATGTTCCCACAGATAGAGAGAACAGAAGACACCTAGCAGTAGAGTATTCATTAGTGGGTAGAAGGTGGCAAATACATAGACCAAAATGGGTTAAGCCTTTCAAGGGATGACCCTATGAGATAGGTTCGGTGGTACGAGGCCCCCGGGGCAATGGGATTCAGATGAGGAGCATGGTGTTCTACTCATATGGAAAGAAGGGACCCATGGTTGGTGACTACGTGAATCGTTATGCAAATAATCAGTGAATTGTCATGGGACCACTAAGGTAGAGGCAGAGGGTCAAGGAGGGTGGTCCGTAGGGAGTCGGGCATGGAAGGGGAGTAGGAAGAGTGGAAGGCAATGGATAGAGGTTCAGGGTACTACAAACACCTCCCCCATGTGGTCTACAATGGCCACTGAGATCTGGTGGACATGGGCAGGGCATGCTCTAGGCGATGGAGTCTTATGACCCTGAAACTCCAAATATGATTAGAAGATTAATCTATGTCTCCTCCACCTTTTTTTTATTTCTTTATAGACAGATGATCTATCCAATAAATCCTTTCCACAGAACTTCTTTGGTGCATGGAGAACATGGTCGACACGTTGGCTCTATCATTACTATTAGAGACTATTGCAGAAGGTGATTCGATGATCACACATTTTTTCTGGTAGTGTGAGCTTACTCTTTGAGAGGATATATTTAGATGGGATATCCTAATAGCAGTATTGAGGCCTTACGATGTCATTCTAGTTATGGAATAGTTATCTATGGTACTTTATTATATTGACTATTTTAGGAACATAATGCGATTTCTCCAGGGATATGGGATGAGGTTCTCCTTCAACGGAGAAAAAGGTAATTCTTGAAGTTCATGATGGACATTCATGAAGGAGGGAACAACCATTCACTCACCAGTTGGCTATCCATACCCATGGTGCGGTGGACAAGAGGATTCCTTATTTTTCTTGAAGTAGTGGATGAGTATGATAACAATTTCCCTGAGGATGTTCCTAGAGTACCTCCTCACAGTGAGGTTGGCTTATTCAATGACCTGAACCGTTGGACGACACTGATATCCACACCAGCATATCGTATGTCTCTTGCGGAACATCATGAGTTTAGGGTATAGCTAGAGGACCTGTAGAGGATGAATTTTTTGAGGCCTAGTGTTTCACCTTGGTTGGCCCCAATATTGTTTTCTAATAAGGTAGAAGGAATCCAAATCCTATGTTTTGACTATCAGTGACTAAATCAGGTGAGCATAAAGAATAAGTATCTACTACCAAGGATCGAATGAATATTCAATCAGCTGAAGGGAGTGAGGTGGTTCTCAAAGATAGATCTCAGGTCTGGCTATCATCAGATTTCATGTACGATATAAGGATGTACTCAAGTAACCCTTTAAGTAACGGTATAACCACTATGAGTTCTTTGTTATTCCATTTGACATGACCAATTCTCGATCATTGTTCATTGGACTCATGAAAAAAATCTTCTTGCCTTATATTTACCAGTTCTTTGTGGTCTTCGTTGATGAAATCTTGGTGTACTCAGTGTCTAAGAAGGATCACGTGACACACCTATGGATAGACCTAGACACACTCTGAGAGAAAAATAATTACGGGAAACTCTCAAATTTTTAGTTATGTATTCAAGAGTTCCACATTCTATGACATGAAAATTTGGAGGCTGGGGTTGTTGTAGAACCTGTAAAGATAGAGGTGGTGCTGGCGTTGGATCCACCAAGTAGTGTGCCTTTGGTGAGGAGTTTCTTGGGATTATAAGGGTATTATCAGAGGTTTGTGACCAAATTTTAATGTATAGAAGCACCCTTTTTGGAATTGACATGGAAGGGACATCACTTTATGTGGATGGAGAGGTGTCGGCAGTGTTTCTAGGAGCTAAGGTAGAGGCTGACGAGTTCCCATATATTACGTCTCCCAGAGGAGGGATTTGGGTATATATTGTTCTATGATGCATCAGGGACCAGCCTGGTCTGTGTATGGATGTAGGGGAATGAATTAATTGAATATAGTACATGTTAGTTGAGGCAGCATGAGAATAACTATGTGTCCCTCAATCTTGAGCTAGTGGCGGTGGTCTTCTCTTTGAAGATATGGCATCACTACTTCAGGGTAAGAGGTTTACCATTTACTTCTACCACTAATGTATCAAGTATATATTATCCCAAAAATACCTAATCTTGAAGAAATGGTGGTGGATAGTTTTCCCCCTCGATAATGACTTTGAAATATTCTATACTCCCAAGAAGGAGAACATGGTGGGAGATGCGCTCAGCAAGAGAACTGGGTTGCAATTGTTGAGTGAGGAATCATTATTTTGTCACGATATAGATATCTTCTATTGATGGTGATGGAGTAGGATACCATCATTTGATGTTTTTCACTCCCCCACTCTTATATTGTGTTTGGGAGGCATAGCTTAAGGATATCGACTATGAGAACATATGTGCTCAGTTGTCCATAGGGCAAGTCCCTAATGGATATTTGATAGGGGGAGCATGTCATCCTTTTTAGGGAGTGAACTATTTTAGATGTGTAATTGCTAGAGGAGATTATAAGGGAGTTAAACTCCCCCCCCCCCTTGGCAGTAAATCCAAGAGTGGTGGTGATGTAACACGATCTCTGACGTTAGGACCGGTGGTTGGGGATGAAGAAGGTGGTAGCAGAGTTGGTTTCTCAGTACCTCACTTGTTAGAAAGTGAAGGCAGGGCATTAGGTTCTAACAAGATTAGCTTGTCCACTTGTGGTGCTAAAGTAGAAGTGGGATGGTATCTCAATGGACATTGTGATGGGATTATGAAGAACATCTAGGGGGTCATACCATTTGGGTGATTGTGGACCGACTAACAATGCCAGCCCACCTCCTACCCATCTAGGAGCAAGGTTTGGTAGAGAACCCCGGATGCCTCTACATTCATGAGATAGTGCAGCTTCATGGGGTTCCTTCAACAATAATTTAATGATGGGATGCTCACTTCACATCCCAGATTTTGAGGGGATTTCATGAGGAATTTGGGACTCAAATTTGTTTGAGCATGGAATTCCACCCCAAGAAAGATGGTCAGATAGAGAGGACTATCTAGGTTTTAGCAAACATACTTAGTGATTGTGTCTTGGACTTAGGTAATAATTTGGAGGATCACCTGCCACTTGTGGAGTTTGGGTATAGAAATGGAAACAACACCACGATTGGTATGTCCCCATTTAAGTAACGTTTTGGGAAATCATGCAGATCACCATTATGCTGGATAGACCTAGGGGAGTTAGCACACATGGGTCTAGTGCTAGTACGAGCAACCACTCAGAAGGTGTAGATCATCCCAGAGTGGATGAGGACAACACAGAGAAGGAAAAATTATTATACTAACATGAGACATAGACCCTTTTAGATTTTGGGTGGAGACCATGTGTTCATTCGGGGTATCACGTCGACATGAATTTTAGATATTTGACAAGGGCGGCATATTGTCCTAGAAATTCTTCAGCCTCGTCCAGATCTCGAGCTGAGTTGGCAAGGTGGCGTAGCACCTAACTCATTCTCCATAGATTCATCAGATGCATTATTCTTTCCATGAGTTGTAGATTTGGAGGTATGTGCATGATCCATTACATGTCATCGACTAGGGAGAGATTTACATTGATGATGGGGTGATGTTTATGGAGTTTTGGGTAGAGATTGAGGATCGACAAGAGTGGGTCCTTGGTAGATTGTTGATTCCTTTGGGGCACATTTGGTGGCAGAAAAAAAATTCTCCAGGAGATCACATGGGAGTGGGTGTCTTAGTTTCATGATTATTATCCCCATTTGTTCGTTTAGCCCTTGTTTTGGCTTTCGAGGAAGAAAATCCTAAAAGTTTGGGAGAATGTAATGTCCCTTAAATTTCCCTGTATTTTTTTTGAAATTACATGGGATTATTTTGAGGCTCGACAATCCCACCTTAAATTATTCTGAGGCCTAGTGAGCCAGTAATAGTGCTTGAACTATTTTAATGTTATTTAAAATAGAACGTGTGTGCAGTTTTGGATGCTTGTAAACGGGTTCTGAAATTAAAACGTTGTGGGCACCGTTGCATTTGGAATGAACACATTACCTATGAATGGACATAACCTCGACTAGTGCTATTCGAGGGAAAAAGTTAATTTTTGGGAATTTAAAAATAAAGTGAAATAAATGAAAATAAACAGGAATGTGCATTTTATTCAAAAAAGGTTTTCTAAAATGAAATGAAATATAAGATTTTTTCTTTAATAAATAAAATTGACTAAAGTCTCTAAATAGAATTGTAAAAATGACATTAATTCATTTAATGAATGAAATAGTGTAGTGATGCACTAACTTAGGATAACAGAAATGTTGAAATGTGATCGTCTCTTCATAACATAACATAGATACAAGATCGATGGATGTTTCTAGATTTTATTAGAACCTCTAAAGGACTCGCATTGGCCATCGATGAATTTTGACGAATGATGGATCTCCTGCAATGATGAGAGATTTTTCTCCCATTCTTCACATTCGAAGGATCTCCAATGATAGCTGCTAACTACTGATGAAGGATTGAAGAACGATGGTGTGTGACTCCATTCTTCATCTTTGAACGATCATGTTTTCTGGGTAAGGGGTTTTTTCAATGTGATTTTACTTTCCCCCTTATTCCATTTTAAACGATGAACGTGGACCAAGTATCAAAGAAATTGGACCTCAGTTCAATCATGTTGTCGGATGGGAGTACTCATGTGGGGTTCTTATGGGAGAATAACCTTTTGTTTTTATGTTGTTTTATGACTTCCAATCTAACAACAACGAGCCACGATCAACAATACCATCAGCCAATGTCCATCCCAATTTTGTTAGATAATGCATTTCCTCCCATCGTTCTAGGTTTGTTGCAGACATTTCTTCCCTTATCCTAGGAGTTGACTTTTGGAAATCGACCAATCATTTCACAATCAATAATTAGCCTAGTGATATGGTATCATAGATCCAGGAATGACACGAAATGATGGAGGTGTGATGACGATGGTAGATAACAGAATGAGGTGGTTAATGAGATACTGTCATTAAAGTGTTTTTTTTAAAGGGGACACAACATGGATTTGGAATCCATGTGATAAAAGGGCCAACTCGAGGATTCTGGAACGTATTCTAGTTTTAAGAACGGACCTCTGGAGCACGTATTATGGTATGCATAAGGACATTTGGGAGCCCCGACGCTGGTTGTGGTGACCGTGTGCAGGACGATGGAGGCAGTGCACTGTGATGGTGGAAAGACCAACTACATTGGTGAGGGGTGGTGGCATCGTGACACGACGGGGGTGCCCGGACCCGTGCCTCAAGCCGCAAGCACGTGTGGAATGGTGGCTAGCTTATTGGGCCACATGACTGAGGGTGGGATGCGGTTCCTACCATATCTCAGGGGGGGATCAGATTGGCCTGTAGTGAGTTGTTCAATTTTGGAAAGTGGACCAAACCCATGGCCTCAGTGTGTGGACTGGGCCCAACCAGTCTAGGCCATCCCAGCAAAACGGTTTAGATCTGGGCTGGGTTGGACCCGAGTCATTCATTTGTCTGGCCGATGGACTCGGGTGATGTCGTTGGACCCCAAGCTGGGTGGGGTAATGTATGTCCTACCAAGTTAGACCAGACCCAACATTCCCCTTTAAAAAAATTAGAAATAACCTCCAAACCATATATCATATTGATGAGCCCTTTGTAGTGTTGGGACTCTCACGACGAGGTGGTCCTTTTGGTATACACTAAGTGGACTTTTGTTGATGTTCAGATTCGAATGACGTCTTGAGGGGTAGAGTCTCCCAGAATAAATAATGTTACATGTGGGAATCTTGTGGCTAGTTGTATCAAGAATAATATGATAAAAAGGTCTAAGTGGTCCAGTCGGCCCATGGGTTGAGTGGGTGTAAATGATCTAGTTGGCCCAAGAGACGAGTGGGTCTATGTGATCTAGCTGACCCAAGAGATGAGCTGTAACACCCCGATATTTTATGATATAAAGTATTTTAATGTCTTTGATGTCTTGTGTTTTACCATGAAACAAGATTATCTTGTGCTATATGTCGCACCGTATTATCTTTTAGTATACAAAACACTATTATTTACATGTGTTACACACAATTCCAAGTTATTTTTTTATGGAATTTATTACACGTAACATTGAATGAAGATTTTGTTCAATGTATAAAAGAAATATTTTTAGATTATGTTTTACACAACACCAAATGAATATTTCACAAAATGTAACACTGACTTGGCATTCATTACCCAGAAGAGTGACCTTCCTCGATATCTTGTTTTTTACGTAGTACCGAGTTTCACAAAACAATGATATATTATTAAATTATTATTATTTAATGGGATATAAACATGCCATTATATATAATATTAATTTTTTCGAATTTTATTTAACAATAGCATTAATCTTATGTATTTTCTAGAACATGATATAAGAACAAATTGAATTTTTTCAGATAAAAGAAGTATTTTCGAAACAAATTGTACATTTACTGCCTTTTTATGGAACACAAATTTTAAATATTTCTTCTGACATTTTTATATGGTCAATTTGAAAAAATAAACTTATTATTTGGAATTAAGGCATAAAATTTTAATTTTTTCTAATTTTTGGAATATTTTTGATAAAATTAAAATTTTAATGATTAGTGAAAAATATTGCATTTTAATTCAAAACTATTTTTTCAATTAATTTATTTATCTAGTTAAACTATATTTTTAATTGGTTATAAGTTTTTTTAGATTTTATTTTTATTATTTAATACCATTTTGGTCATTGGATGTAAATCCACATTTAAATTCGATATAAACAAATGATAATTTGTTTGGTAAGTTTTTAGTTCTTAAAAACCTACTTTTTTGGTTTTGTCATCGGAAATTAATTTTAAATAAATTTCAGTAAATTCTATGTTTTGAATTACGGAAAATGGATTCCATATTTTAAATTAGTCGGTCAAAATTATGTTAATAGTATACTTTTGTTTTTTTGGATGTTATGAATAGTAACTTCAGTAAGTTTTTTTTACAATAGGTAAAGGTAAATCGGGTAAATTGGAGAAACTAATATTATGATAAGGAAAATAAAAAAATCCTAAAACCTTCCCAAATACCATTAGATGAATAAAATTCTACCATTAACATATTAGGTTCGAATCCTAGTCATTTAATGTCCACATGACAAGGAAAATGATATAGATAATAATAAAACCAATGAAAGGGACACTGTGTCAAACTCACATTTCATATAAGTATAATAATATTAATATAGGGATACCTGGTGATATATTCGAACATAAATAGTAGTTTAAAATTTAAAATAATTACCTAAATCATGGATGTTTATTTAATTTTTTTATAAAATTAATAATTACAAAAAATTCTTTTACTTTGATGATGTAAAATTTAATTAATTGATATGAAATCCATAAAACAATTTTTATTAAAATTAAAATAGCCACAAAAATGCCTAAACACACGTATTGGTCAAATTTATCCCGACCATAAACATCCTAGTGCTAAGGTAGTGACCATTTTGATATTTATTGAAGAGACTATGATATTTATTTTATTTTATTTAAGGTGATGTTAATGTAGTCACATTGATACTGTAATAAGTTTAACATTTTTAATGTTGACTTTTCAAAAAGATAAATTATGCTACATATATTATTATGAAATCTATTAAATTTATATTCATCATAATATTTTATTTAAAAATATTATTCTACAAATAAGTATATTATATAATTACACAATACTGATGTAGTGATTATTTTAATAATGAAGATATCAAATAGATGTTATTTAATAATATTAAAATAAATTTAATTTGGGATAATTAAATTTTCCAATGAATTTTATAGATGAAACTGACCCATTTGGGATATAATAATGTATTTGGTTTGAGGATCACACCTTATCTAGATATTTCTAAAAAACCATGAAATTAATAGTTTCAAAATTGACACAATTAATATTTTTTTAAAATAATGTTTTTTAAAAATATTTAAAAATCATTAAATTTTTTACAAATATTGATTAATTATTTTATGATGAAAAATGTTCTAACTTATTTATTAATGGTATAATTGATATCACATTAGTTAATATTTTACCATTTAAATATTGAATATTTTATTATCTTAATTAAAATTAAATCGAACAATAATTTGTGAATAAAATGATAATATAAAAATTGATATCAAATCTTATATAAAGTTTATTGGTTGATGAGATTTAAATATTATCATTTCTTATATTCAAATATATCTCATTTTTTAGGTATTGGGAATCATTTTAAAATTATTAAAAAATAATATTTTTTAGGTTTCTAAAAGTGCACCTCGTCCCAATTATAAAACAACACTTCTTCCCCCCAACTATTCACATCATTTTGAGCATTCAAGCTCTACCATACCATTCCTATTACCCATATAAGTTTCTATAAAAACATTCTACAGGTCATGGAATTCTTAAAAGAACGAATCACGTTTTATATAAGTGGATTTAGAGGAGGCACGTCGAAGAAATGTAAAATAATTTACCGATTCATTCAAACATCATTCTTCTTCTACTTACAAATCCTCAGTAGTTTTATTATAAAGTAATAACTCCAATAGTAAATATATTCTGAGTGGATATTACGGTTATGAAAGAACCATATTCTACTTTCTACCCATGCAATGAAAAATTAAATCATCACACATGCGTACGTACAACTTACCATCTCCACGTCATGGGGTAATATGCTTTTCACCATCACCTTACATTAAGGGGTATAAAAATGGATGTAAAAAATATATTTTATTATTAATATTATTATTTTATATTGATTATGAAATACATTACACCATTAAATTAAATACCATTCATGAATTATGGAAATGATATTGTCGCTCGTGCTTACCTACGACCTACCGTCTCCACGATGCGATACTATTCATTCTCCAAGTTAAAATTTCATTAATTATTGTAAAATATATATAATAAACAAGAATTAAATATATGAGACAATAATTCTACTAGATTAATGTTTATTTAATTATATAAAATTTACTTACTTCCATTCAATTCAATAAAGAAACAGAAACAACGTTCCTGCTTTTGCAAGGTCTACTGTCTCCATGAATGGTGTACTACATTTCATTTTTATACCTATTATATATATACTTAATATATATGATATATAAATAATATTTTAAATTATAGAAGTAATTAAATCACAATATAAGTAATAATATCTAGAATAAAAAGTTGGAACACATACGGTAAATAAAATGATCATTACCCAAAACGTTGCTTTATAATGGAATTACAAATAAATGGGTAATATAAATTCATAAGTGAATAATATATGATATCATAAATACTATTACATATTTAAACCCACTATACCATATATTCTGGAAGATACAAAATAAATCGGACCTAAGGTAAGGGTTAATATTAGAATCTCATTTTTATTTAAGATTTTTTATACATAAGTATTTACTGGGCTATATTTGACATTCACATCCTTTTTCCTAACAATATAATATTATTTCTATTATTCTAAAATAATTTAAATTTAAATTAACCATTTGGTAATTTTTTTATATAGTATGAATGGTATCATTTTTTGTTATTCAATTTGAGGTAATTTTTGGCTTTTCTAGAAAAAGCATGAGGAGATGGTTTTTATAACATATACAACATGAATGTAATTTTATAGTTTAATGAAACCTTATTTTCATAATTAATATTCTGAAAAATTTAAATATTATTTTCAATAATAATATTTTCTTTTAAAATTACATGGAATTTTGAGAAAAAAACATTTTTGAAAAATAAACGAAGTTTTCCTTAGGAATTATGTTCAGTTGATTCTTAAAAATTATTTTCCATCCATGATGACATAGGGTCATGTTTCCATACCAATTATTAATTTTATTTTATTTTTTTATGATGGAATTATTTTTATAAAATCTATTTATTTAAAATGGATTATGAAAGAATGATGTTTTAGAAACTCATTTTATTTCATGGGTTATGAAACTATAAATTCTTTATGATTGTGTGGAATATATAAGAATGGTTTCATTATGATATGGGTGGGACCAATATCACCCTCCAATGCATTTGATAAAGATTTATATGTCATGAGATAGACATGAATGGAAAAATAAATAAATCAGGATCAATAATATAGGGATGGAACGCCAATTAAATCTTGTTTAGTAATACATGGATAGAACAGAAAGTAAAATTAGTTATGTAATGGAATTTGTCCACTACGATGGTAATGGAAGTAATTCCTTAACTATAATGGAAATAAAATTATGTGCTTATTTATTTTACACAATTCCATGATTTATTCCAATGCTATTTTATCATGGTGAATGTCTCATTATGAACTACACCTGACATATTTCCTAGATTTATTCCATGACTCAGGATTTTGATATTCAAAATTCATTTTCATTTTTTCGTAATCTTATGTTAATGTTTTTTTTATTTTCTTCATGATTAACCTTACTAAGAATTTGTGCTCACCATTTTTATGTTTTCTTTTCCCTAGGATATAAATAAAAGTTTTAGATAGGGAAATAAAATGGGGAGATCTTTATCAGAGACGTTGAAGTTATTTCACCATGTAAGAATACTATGTTCTAAGTTTCTATTGACACAAAACTAATACTATCTTTAGTAATATATTTCTTCCATGGGTTAATTATTCCTCAAATGTTATGTAATGTCCATGTACATAAAGTATTCGTCTCTACACGAGTGAGTCGAAGTGATCCAGCTGGCCCAAGAGACGAGTGGGCCTAAGTGATCTTTCTGACCCAAGATATCATTACAAAAATCATTCTTTTCACAAATATTTTATACCAACGGTTCTTTTGAACCGTTGGAATAAGTGTTCTTTACCAATAGTTTTCATAAACAGTTGGTAAAGATAGAGTTTGATGAGTTTTCCCAATGGTTTGATGAAACCATTGGGAAATCATTGTTTTCACATTGGTTTTTAATAAAAATTGGGAAAATATGCCCCATATTAGACTAAGACTGGCAACCCCGCTGATTCTAGAAGCAGATTACATGACTCCCAGAAGTGTTCCCGACTCCTAGAAGCCCTTGAGAAGCACCAGAACAGGTGCACCTCTTCCAACCGATCAGCTTCTAGGTTAGACTGATTCCAACTATTCTTAAGGATATCCTTCCACCTATTCTCAAGGATATCTTTCTATTCTCAAGGATATTGTTATTCCCTATTTCTAGGGATTATGGAAATTTTTTTGATTCAAAACTCATTGAATTGTATACTCAAATAACTATATCCACGAATTGTGTACTCAAATCACTACATCGGTGTAAACATTGTCCAATTAATGTTTTCATTACACATATACATTTATAAGGGAACGATGTCTATTTATTGTGTTCTAATTTAGATGTTTTTTATTTTTTTAATCTCAATGCTTCAAATATTACAGCTTCATGTATATGAACTCATAAGAATTTTTTTTAAAATTTATTCATTGTATTTCATGAAAATCAATCCTTTCATTAAGATCATGTCAATCATGAAGATCATATTCATCGTAATTTTTGTACAATATGTGTATTACATAACAAGTAAATATCATGTTTCTATCAATATATATATATAATGACACAGTGTTCCCCTATCCCGTTCACAATAGAAAATATGGAGTATCTTCTTGAACTTTGAAAAATAGTATGTGGTCCCTTATTATTCTACATAGAAGAAATAATAAATACATAACCGTACAATCCAGTGTTCTTTCTGAATAATATATCTACAAAGGGAACTCTCGTACTTCTTCATTCTTCATGAAACTAATTCACAAGAATTCCAAATTTTCAATATTAATGAATATTAGTTTTTCTAATCAACCATTAATCATTCTTCCTTCAACATAATACATGAGTTATTAAATCACCTTTTTAAAACACAATAAACATTTTCACTGATTTGGGGTTCCTCGAAATGCTTGGGAAAATCAGAAAAAAAAAACTTGTATTGAATCGTGCATCTCATATGGTTTCATGGATAAAATTTCATCTCAAAAATCATGAATTTATGGTTCAAATATCTAGAGGACCATGGTATTATTATTCATCACACAAATGAAGCTGTTTTTTACAACTATGTATATTTGTTTTCAATTTTGATTTGGCCTAAAGGGGAGTTTGTGGTCATTAATCAGGGTTGTGGGTGGTCATTTAGAATTTAAGATAGTATGAGTTCATTTTACTTGATATATCCAAAATTATTTTTGATTTATGTTCAATTTTATTATCTTTGACAAGTGATGTAGTTTAAAAAGATGTTATTAATGGTTGTAATAATGACGATATTGTGTAAGGGTTCACAAGGTGTGTATAATGGTTCACATGGTGTCTATGATAATTTTGTGTCCTGGGAATGTACATCGGAATGTACACATAGTACATGACTTGGTTATACATGTAAATATTCATGGCCAATCCCTTATGGTGAAAATTATTTTTGGCCAAATGGGGTGCTAAAAACGTCCCATTTAGTCATGGATTTGTTTCATGGGTATGCCCCCATGATGTGTAGTCCATACTATAGAGTAGGTAGTATCTAGAATAGTTAAACAATTTCATCCTTGGAATTCAAGACTACATGGTTAAATGGAAGAACCAATGTTCTAATGACATACATAACATGGTTTCTAACTCACCTCTCCTAAAAATAAACTAGAACACTTGTTAAATGCATGAATTCATCCTAAACATCCACTATATCATTGGTTAAATGGAAAAAGTTATCCTCGATACTTAATTCCATACACATTTGGGGAAAAACATTATTCACGAACATCACTATAATGTATAGGCTTTTTAGAAAACACATATCCCTTAAATGTCATGAAATTTCAGTAGGCACTGATTTAAAGTTGTCATGTTTACATGTGGAAGCATTGTAGATTTTGATAATATATTCTCAGAACTATAGAGTGGAACCCCATTCAGTGTTTTGAGGTCCACCCAGGACAACCACTCTCCTTCATGGAAGCAGGACAACCCCCCTCCTTCCTGGACCGTGGACTGCCCCCCCACCTTCCTCCCTGGACCTCGGACAGCCCCCCCCCCCCCCACCTTCCTCCCTGGACCCCGGACAGCCCCCCCCCCAAACCTTTCTACACCCAGGACATCCCCCCTCCTTCCTATAACCTGGAAAGACCCCCACCCTCCTCCCTAGACCACAGACAGCCCACCACCCTCCTCCCTGGACCCTGGACAGCCCAAAAATCATTATTAATATGTAAGATAAAACACAATAGTACTTGAAGGTCCCTCTCCAATGAGTGTCCATCTGGGATCGGGACACTAATGAGTGTTATCCTAGTTTGGGACGTCACAATTCCTAGATATCCTTTTTATTGGTGTTTCTAATCAAATCCATAATAATAACTATTGAAGTTCCCTCTCCAAAGACAATTGGGACATGATTCAATGAATACACCCTACCAACCTATGATCTATGGCCCTAAACCTATGATCCTTTAATCAATGGTTAAGGTGAATCTTGATGAGTCCATAACTACATTTGATGTGATCCTCATCCTACTCCTCATCCTGATCACCCTAAAGAAGATAAAGTATAAAAGGTATGTACTCCCAATAAGACCCTTAAGGATTATGTATTCCTTGATCCACTTCCAATATCTTTATGGGAAATCCTTGAATATAGGCATTTGAAATTGTGTACCTTATTTTCTTATATAAACTGTATTTTTCTGTATTTCTTAATATAATTCTCATATAGAGTAAGGTGTCACTTATGATTTTATTTAAAGTAAACAATTTTCATTTACCAAAATATTTTTTTGATTGAACATCAATATTATTTAATTTCTTTGAAATGAATTATTGAAATATTTTTACAGAATGGATTGAAGTTGGATGTACGAAAATGATCAGATTTCCACCGATTTTCAAAATAATTTGAACAGCTTTTTAGATTTTGAATTTGATAAGGTTTCAAATAGTGGTCGCATACACTGCCCATGTTATAATTGTGTTGGAAGACCTTTTTTGAGTTATGAAGCAGTTAGCTATCATATAACCAAATATGGTTTCCAAACAAACAATTGTGTTTGGTATAACAACGGAGAGTAAATGGAATCTCAAAATGTTGATGATCCAAATGATGGGACTGAATTAGAGAGTTTGATATATGATCGGTTTTTATTTATTCGGAATCATTAGAAGGAATGGATGTCCAACCAACAATATTTTGATATAAGCACACATGATTTGTCCAATGAAAATGATGATCTTGATAGGGTGAAAAATTTGAATGATCCTGCGACGACTCCAATATATCGGCAATGTGGTAAAATGAAAAAGTTTGAATTTTTAATCCTATTCTTTCATGGGAAAACAATGTATGGGATTTCAAATACTATAATTTATTACATTCTTACCTTCTTGAAGGACATACTTCCTGATGATGCAGATATTACCTCAAACCACTATATGTCATGGAAGTTTGTTGATGAACTTGTATTTTCAAAAAAAAATCATGCTTTCCAAAATGATTGTAGTTTTTTAGGGAATAAAATTTAAAAGAAATAATTGTATCAAATGTGGAACCTCCCTATGGAAGCCAAAAGATTATGGATCACCATATCATGTGCCAAAAAAAGTAATGTGGCACATTCCATTGATCTCTATATTACAGAACCTTTTCATGTATGAGGAAATATCAGAAACAATGCGATGGCTTAACACCGAGAGAAAAAAGAATAATAAAGAGTTGGTTCACCCTACAGGTGGATTTTCATGGAAGAGATTTGATGCTCTATATCCCGAATCTTAAGCCGACATGCATAATGTGAGACTGGGCCTTTCATGTGATGGTTTTAATCCATTTGGGTAGATTCTTACTTCTCATAGCACATGGCCAGTTTTCATACGCATTTATAACCTTTCCCCATGGTTGTGTAAAAACATTACACTTTCTTTAGTATACTAATATTCGGCCCTTCTAATCCTGGAAATGATATAGATGTATACATGAAACCTTTAACAAAAGAGTTGAAACTTCATTTGGGATGTGGGTGTTCCCACACACGATGTGTGTTTGAAAGATATATTTCAGATGTGTGCTACGCTTATGTGGACGATCAATGATTTTCCTAATTATGTAATGATGTCAGGATGGAGTACAAAAGGAATTTTTTCGTGTACTATTTGTATGAAGAGTAATCGATTGATAATACTGAAATATCATTGTAGTTTTAGATTTATGGGACATCGACAATTATTTCCAACGAAACATCTGTTGGAGTTGGTGGTCTAGAACCAACTACTTTTACATTATTCATTAAATAAAAGCCTTATCACATCTTGAATGTTCTTCTGCGTGACATGTCATGTGATAATGTCCTAAGGACAACTGTTGCATTAAAGGGTCGTAGCGGATCCCTGCTATGATGAGAACTCGGAAGTGCCATAACACTGTTCTTGAATGTATGTTCTATTGCCGGATGATATTATTTGGGGGACACAAATAATACAGGTCATTAGGGGTGAGGACTCATAAAACTTTGAGGCACCTTCTCATGGTGTGTGCCCTTGGTAATATCCAGGAGGATATTTTGAGAACGAGACCTGCCAGTAGGAAATCCACATTTCATAGTGTCATTGGATGTTCCTATCAACGGATGTGTGTATTGATCCTTAGACTTTAATATTATTATTAATGGGTATTACAACTCGCGCACTTAGATGTATTGATGAAAACTGTGACGACACACTATTCGCAGTGAGGTAGGATACATTGGGTGCGTCACGAGTAATACCGCATTAATAGATAATGCGAGAAAGGATTTTTCCCTTCCGTTCCATAACTAAAGTAGATATCTCAGGCCCTTTGATGGAATTGATATAGCCTAAATAAATATATGGCCATGGTAAGGTATGGGCAAGTTCAATTCTGGGAAGTCAAAGAAAGAATAATCAAGCACATTGGTTGATGGCACTAGCATGCAACCCGCTTGATTGGAGATATCGAGACAAAGTGATTATATTACACGGTAAGCGTTCGTAGGAGGTAACACGTCATTGAGGCGTTAACTTCTTTCTCTATGGGTGACTTGGTGTGTTGCTAGATGCTAACCTTGGACTTTAGGCAGGCTCAGCCTAATGCCACTGAGAAAGAGGCCTAGAGCGTCACACACTAAGTGTTTCCATGTATCTCAGTTAAATATTAATTTAACAAGTTAAATAAATATTATTCCCGGCTGTGGTTTAATAATTATTTAAGGATGTCTGATCACATTTATTTTGACACTAGTTATTCGAGAGAATATATTGTGGACGAAATAATATATTTATTAGCGAGTAATGCAGTGAAATTTATTTATGAAATAAATAGTCATTACTCAAGGTCTAATAAATGTGGTGGAGAAAAAAAATGGAAAATAAAATTACACGCCGTGTATATTAAATATACACGCCGTGTAGTTTTATGGAAAACAAGTACACTCCGTTTATTAATTATTACACGCCGTGTAGTTTTTCAGTTGGGATTTTGAATATTTAATATTATTTTATTAAATTATATTTATTATAATCAGTGTGGGCGCATATCAAGTAATTAATAATTCGTCATGGGGGGTTTTCAATAAGAGTTAATGAAATAAATAAAACGCGTAACGCATTTATTTATTGTCATAACTCTAATAACCTCAAACATGATTATAAATATCCTCACAACCCCAACATTTTAAAGAGACATTGTTGTGCACAACGGATTTGGAAATACTCTCAAGCCAAGAGAGAATTCCCCTTCCACCAAGAACACCCTCAAGTTACGAGAGAAAGATCCTCCACCGGATCATGGCGGTTGAAGACGGACATCGCAAGAGAAGGTTCTTCCATGCAAGAACCCAGAGATCTCTTTGGCGACGTCCGGAGATACGTGACACACATGTGGATCACCGCTAGAGGAATCCTACACTTGGATTCTACGACGCAATGACGAATCACCGAATCATGACTGGACACATCAACGAAGAAAGAATTCCAACGAGGTAATTCTTATGCAATAATTAAATTAATTATAACCAACATATGATGATCCTGCTCAAGGGTTCTGGGACTCTTCTTTTCTTTTCGTTCTTCGTTCTATTCCAAAGATTCGGCGTTTTATATCGTGACGGATCTCGGATTGGACATTGTTTAATGAAAAATTAAGTTGGGCAAACCCACCAACGCACTTCCTCTACACCCGGAACCTTCAAGTGGTATCATAGGGGTCATATCATTGGTTATAATTATTTAGTTTTTCGTTTTTGATCTACGCATTTAATAATTTAGTTATTTCAATTCATGTTAAATCGTTCTGGAAATCTGAATCTCGAGATCTGTTCCTCCTCCCTCGTATCTCGTTCACCTCACAGAAATGGTTTTTTTCTTTTAATTTTGATTAAAATAAAATAGAGGAACTCATCCGGAGGAGCCAACCGTTTCTAGCCATATAACACCAGAATATACGGCGTGTATTCGGAAGTACACACCATGTAGTCTAGGTTCAATGCATTGACTGATTCACCAAATCAGGCTATGTATTGGATTCTTTCTAAGAATTTAAGACACCGTGTGTTGACCAGAAACAGGTGGCACATGGTTTCCGGAATACACGTCGTGTGGTCCAATGAACACAGCGTGTAGTCCCTCCGGGTTAGGGTTGGGTCATGTACTCCGTACACAGCCTGCCTGGCTGGAAACCGTGTAATGCGGAAACTAGACGGCGTGTGTCCCACTGTACACGCTGTGTACTCCGAAAATTTCCGAAGTACATTAACATGCCTTATCCCCGGGCGTGTACTTCGGATAGACGGTGAAGAAAAAGTACACGTCGTGTAGTCAGAACTACACGCCGTGTACTCACCCAAATTACGCAGATTTATTAAAATTTATTATTATATTATACAAACCCTTGAGACGTGTACCATGGTGCAGGCGTAAAGCTGAGGCACAACACGTGATAGGTGTTTTATATATATATGTTTAATTTAACATCTGCGTAATAAATGGGAATTCACCGGGTTGCCTCCAAGGTACAAGTTACGTACAAGGATAATTTTAAATTAATTTATTTGTTTAAAATTATGATGGATGAGAATCTCAAGGAAATTTAGAAAAAGGGAGTTAAGATAAAAGGATTGATTAATTAAAGATAATTAATTGATTCAATCATGATTTATCTTAAACAGGAATGATTAAAGAATTGAATGCTAGTTTTATTTAGGCGTAAATATCGTTGCATGTATGGATGATCGTGAGCTAGACCGAGACCTTTGTATGTGAATGGTTTCTTTTAATTAATTTATTTAAATTAAATTTGTTTCCCTTTGAGCCATCTCCTCATTAATATGTAGGGCCTACGTGCCCAAGGATTATTTTATGTAAAACCCCCTTTTTCCCCTCACCTGCGTATGAGATAAATGCATATGTAATTGATGGAGCTCCTAAGCTAGTGGAGGCGGCTCAAGTTAGGAGCCAAGGTGAAACCAATCCAAGGAGATACAAAGGTGGACAGGTGGAAAGCTGTAAACACGAACCAGAAAGGTTCAAGGTGTTTCTCCCCTAGTTCTTGGGTTAGTTTATCAACCGCTAGATAAACTAACCAATAGAAAAGCTCATGATCATACCATTTATTTTATTTTTTTTTCATTTTCATGGTTTATTTATTGTGGGTGTTTTGTCATGATCACAAATTAATGAATTAAACGAGCATGCAAGATGGAACTAAAATAAAATTGGCTTATACGTAAATATTATCTTAGACATGGTTAATCACTTAAGTATATCCCACTTAATATTAACAAGCATGTAATCAAAGATAATAAAATAGCAATTTACGTATAAGGATAAAATCTCTGAAAATAAATATTAAGTCGGTATAGCCTTCCATAATATTGGTTAGAATCTAACCATAGTTCAAAGTGCTTGACCAACCCTAGTTTGGGTGCTTTCAATTATCGGGGAATTCTAATTCATGGTTTTTGGTTGACTTGACTTGGTTCGCATCAAGGGTTGACTGCCACAGAAGGACTTGGTGTGACCAAGAGGCAAAGGTTGAGGAAATCCAAAAAGGATTTCAGGATTGGGGAGTCCACTCAGAGGATCAAGGAACTGCGAGTTAATGCAGTTGGAATTTGTAATGCCTACCTAAAACCCTTCAAGTTTCTTGACCAACCCTAGTTGGGGTAATTCAAAGGGCAATATGGATCCTTGCCACTTGCATATTCACGCAATAGAATATTCTGAAGTCAATGGTGAGGGAAATTGGATTTCGATAAAATAGTGGGAGACTAATAAGTATTAATTTATTTATTTGTCTCAATTTTTATAATAAAGTACTAAACCTTTGCTCATCTTAAATTGTAGAAAAGACAAGAAAATGACTTCAAACATATCATTATGCACCATACTTGAAAAAGAAAAACTTCTCACCGGCACCAATTTCCAAGAGTGGCAGAGGCGTTTACGCGTCGTCCTTCGCCATGAAAGGAAATTATATGTGCTGGAAGAGCCTATTCCAGTTGCGCCTAGGAAAGACGCTAGTGATGAGGAATTATCTCTCTACATGAAACACATGGATGATGAAAAAGATGTCCAGTGTTTCATGCTATCGGCCATGTCTAATGAACTCTTGAAGCAACATGAAAACATGGATGCGTATAGCATGATGTATCACCTTAAAGATCTCTACCAAGAGAAGGCGAGATAGGAGAGGTATGAGATCTCCAATGCTTTGTTTACCACGAATCTTGGAGAGTCTGCGCCAGCTGGGCCTCATGTGGTCAAGCTTATTGTCTACATTGAACGCTTGTACATCTTAGGGATTAAATTCCCAGATGAGTTGCATACAGATCTCATCCTATCATCATTGCCCAAGACCTTCTCTAGGTTCATTGTCAACTATAACATGAGCGGCAATGAGAAGAGTCTATCGGAGCTTCTGACCTTCATTCTCCAGGTAGATAAGGACATGGGGCGTGAAAAACTCGCTGTCCTTATAGTGAAAAAGAAAAGGAAGGACAAGGAAAAGGGGCCAAAGACATATAAACGGTCTGAAGCCCCCGAGCACCATCCCTCCAAGAAGGGGAAGATCCAGAGGCAGGGAAAGGAACGAGAAGAAGTGTGTTTTTCATGTGGCAAGCATGGCCACTGGAAGAGGAACTACACCTAGAAGCGTGGGGACACTAAAGGTGCGTTCGTTATCAAGTTCAATCTTTCTATTTCTACACGTTGGGTATTAGATACAGCTTGTGGGGCTCACATCTGTATTCAAATGCAGGAACCAAGTAGATTTAGAAAGATCGCCAGAGGACAGGTGGATCTTCGAGCTGCCAATGGCGCAAGGCTGGATGCATTGGCTATTGGCGACTATCACCTCTCATTGCCAACTGGCATGATTTTGGTTTTACAAAACTGTTATTTTGTGCCTAGTGTTACCAACAACATAATTTTTGTATCATGTTTGGATATAGATGGATTTATTTTCAAGTTTGGAAATAATGGTTGTCTCTTTTATAAGAACAATGTATGTTATGGTATGGCACATTTGAATAATGGTTTGTATGTATTAAATTACGAAAACCAAGTGTTGGCAATCGATAACAAAACAAACTCACAAGACTCATACATCACCTAGTTATGGAATCACCGCCTTGGTCAAGTGAACGAGAAGCGCCTGACAAAGCTCTGCCAAGATGGCTATTTAGACTCTAGTGAGCTAAAACCACTTGATAGATGTCACGCTTGTTTACAAGGAAAAATGACCAAGCCGCCTTTTGGTGGACAAGGTGAAAGGGCCACAGATCTTCTAGGATTGGTACACACAGATGTGTCTGGACCATTTCCAGTAGAAGCTAGAGGTGGTATTCTTACTTTATTACTTTTACTGATGATTTGAGTAGATATGGCTATGTCTACTTAATGAGGTATAAGTCAGAGTCCTTAGAGAAATTTAAGTAATTCAAGAATGAAGTATAGAATCAACATGGTAAGAAGATAATGAAGCTTCGTTCGGATCGAGGTGGGGAATATCTGAACCAAGAGTTCATCGATCTTCTACGGGAGTCTGGGATTCTATCTCAGCTCACTCCTCCTTATACACCACAGTGGAATGGTGTTAGTGAAAGGAGGAACCGCACCTTGTTGGACATGGTGAGGTCGATGATGAGTCATGCAGATCTTCCATTATCCTTTTGGGGATATGCATTACAAACTACAACATACACATTAAACCAAGTACCAACTAAGGCAACAAATGGAATTCCATCCGAGTTATGGAATGGAAGGAAACCCACTTTGTCGCATACACGTGTATGGGGATGCGAGACATTTGTTAAGGCCTTCTCAGGCAAAAAACTAGCACCCCGGGGCACGAAGTGTATCTTTATAGGATATCCCAAGGAAACGAAAGGATATTACCTATATAACCCCCAAGACAAGAAAGTGATTGTCACCAGACAAGCCATCTTTCTAGAGAGGGAGAACATACTCAAGAAGGATAGTGGGAGCAAGATTGACTTCGACGAAGTTGATGCTCAAGATACACAGGAGTTGGTATAGGAACATGTTCTACAGGTGCCTATGGAAGAGGTTCCAGAAACACAAGTATTGCGTAGGAGCTCAAGAGAGGTAAGGGAACCAGAGAGATTTGGTTTCCTTGCCACCGAGGATGGTGAATCATTATTGTTGGACAATGATGAACCTCTCTCCTACAAGGAAGCAGTAGAAAGCTCAGAAGCTGCAAGATGGCTAGAAGCTATGAATTCTGAGATGGATTCCATGTATCAGAACCAAGTTTGGGTTCTGGTCGATGAGCCAGTTGATGTAAAGCATGTTTGATGCAAATGGGTATTCAAAAGAAAGCTGGACATGGAAGTTCAAGTTTGCACCTATAAATCAAGTCTAGTGGCTAAAGGATTCAGACAGTGTCAAGGAATTGACTATGATGAAACCTTCTCACCAGTTTCCATATTTAAATCCATAAGAATCATACTTTCCATAGCAGCTTACCATGACTACGAGATTTGGCAGATGGATGTCAAAACAGCATTCCTTAACAGGAACCTTCAGGAAGATGTCTATATGACACAACCAGAAGGGTTTGTGACACCAGGTGAAGCCAAATGGGTTTTCAAGTTGCAGAAATCCATTTATGGATTGAAGCAAGCATCCAGGTCATGGAACATTCGATTTGATGAAGCCATAAAGGAATTTGGTTTCATAAAAATGAATGTGAGCCATGTGTTTATAAGCGGTTTAATGGGAATGAGGTCGTCATTCTAGTGGTATATGTTGATGATATATTTCTTATTGGAAACGACGTACCAGCCTTACAGTCAGTTAAGGACTGGTTGAACAAGCGTTTCTCCATGAAGGACATAGGAGAAGCAGCCTACATTCTAGGGATCAAGATCATTCGTGATAGATCCAAGAGGCTGCTTGGACTAAGTCAAGGTACATACATTGACCAGATACTAAAGAGATTTAGTATGGAAAAATCCAAGAGGGGATTGGTTCCAGTGACACATGGCTTACATCTTTCTAAGAAAATGTATCCCCATACACAACAGGAGAAATATAGGATGAGAAAGATCCCATACTCTTCGACTATAGGATCCATCATGTATGCCATGTTATGTACCTGGCTTGATGTTTCCTATGCACTGAGCATGGTAGGCAGATATCAAGTAGATCCAGGAGAACAGCATTGGACTGTTGTTAATACTATCCTTAAGTATCTGAGAAGAACTAAGGATATGTTCCTGGTGTATGGAGGAGACGAGGAGCTTGTCATCAGAGGGTATGCTGATGCTGGTTTTCAAACAGAACAGAATGATCTTAAGTCGCAATCTGGATATGTTTTCTGTCTCAATGGAGGAGATGTGAGCTAGAAGAGTTCAAAGCAGCCAGTTGTCGCTGATTCTACAGCGGAGTCCGAGTATATAGCGGCTTCTGATTCAGCCAAAGAAGCCGTTTGGATTCGGAACTTTGTCCAGGAGCTTGATGTGGTGCCTAGAAGTAAAGATCCCATTACATTGTATTGTGATAATACTGCAGCGATGGCTCTTGCAAAAGAACCAAGGTCACATCAACGGACAACGCACATACTCCGGAAGTATCACCTCTTGAGAGATTTCTATCAAAGGGGTGAAGTTGCAGTGAGCAGAGTGTCCACAGAAGAGAATGTGGCAGACCCCATGACTAAAGGCCTATCTCAGCAGAAGCATGAATATCATGTGAGAGCTAGCGGGTTAAAGGTTGTTAGCAGTTGGCTTTAGTCCAAGTGGGAGTCTATTGGAGTTGGTGGTCTAGAACAAACTACATTGTAAATTATTCATTAAATAAAAGCCTTATCACATCTTGATTGTTCATCTGCGTGACATGTCATGTGATAATGTCCTAAGGACAGCTGTTGTATTAAAGGGTCGTAGAGGATCCCTGCTATGATGAGAACCCGGAAGTGCCATAACACTGTTCTTGAATGTATGTTCTATGGCCGGATGATATTATTTGAGGGACACAAATAATACAGGTCATTAGGGGTGAGGACTCATAAAACGTTGAGGCACCTTCTCATGGTGTTCACCCTTGGTAATATCAAGGAGGATATTATGAGAACGAGACCCACCAGTAGGAAATCCACATTTCATAGTGTCATTGGATGTTCCTATCTACGGACGTGTGTATTGATTATTAGACTTTAAGATTATTATTAATGGGTATTACAACTCGCGCACTTTGATGTATTGACGAAAACTGTGACGACACACTGTTCGCAGCGAGGTAGGATACGTTGGGTGCGTCACGAGTAATACCTCATTAATAGATAATGCGAGAAAGGATTGTCCCTTCCATTCCATAACGGAAGTAGATATCTCAGGCCCTTTGATGGAATTGATATAGCCTAAATAAATCCATGGCCATGGTAAGGTATGGGTAAGTTGAATTCCGGGAAGTCAAAGAAAGAATAATCAAGCACATGGGTTGATGGCACTAGCATGCAACCCGCTTGATTGGAGATATCGAGACAAAGGGATTATATTACACGGTAAGCGTTCGTAGGAGGTAACACATCATTGCGGCGTTAACTTCTTTCTCTATGGGTTCCTTGGGGTGTTGCTAGATGCTAACCTTGGACTTTAGGCAGGCTCAGCCTAATTCCACTGAGAAAGAGGCCTAGAGGGTCACACACTATGTGTGTCCATGTATCTCAGTTAAATATTAATTTAACAAGTTAAATAAAAATTATTCCCGACCGTGGTTTAATAATTATTTAAGGATGTCTCATCACATTTATTTTGACACTAGTTATTCGAGAGAATATATTGTGGAGGAAATAATATATTTATTAGCAAGTAACGCAGTTAAATTTATTTATGAAATAAATAGTCATTACTCAAGGTCTAATAAATGTGGTGGAGAAAATAAATGGAAAATAAAAGTACACACCGTGTATATTAAATATACATGCCGTATAGTTTTATGGAAAACAAGTACACTCTGTGTATTAATTATTACACGCTGTGTAGTTTTTCAGTTGGGATTTTTAGGATTTAATATTATTTTCATAAATGATATTTATTATAATCAGCGTGGGCGCATGTCAAGGAATTAATAATTCGACATGGGGGGGTTTTCAATAAGAGTTAATGAAATAAATAAAATGCGTAACGCGTTTATTTATTGTCATAACTCTATTAACCTCAAACATGATTATAAATATCCCCAAAACCCCAACATTTTAAAGAGCCATTATTGTGCACAACGGATTTGGAAATACTCTCAAGCCAAGAGAGAATTCCCTTTCCACCAAGAACGCCCTCAAGTTACGAGAGCAAGATCCTCCACCGGATCAAGGCGGTCGAAGGCGGACATCGCAAGCGAAGGTTCTTTCGCGCTAGCACTCGGAGATCTCTTCGGCGACGTTCATAGATACGTGACACACGTATGGATCACCGCTAGAGGAATCCTACACTTGGATTCTATGACGCAACGATGAATCACCGAATTGTGACCGGACACATCAACGAAGAAAGAATTCCAATGAGGTATTTCTTATGCCTTAATTAAATTAATTATAACCAACATATGATGATCCTCCTCAAGGGTTCCAGGACTCTTCTTTTCTTTTCGTTCTTCGTTCTATTCCAAATATTCGGCGTTTTATATCATGACAGATCTTGGATTTAACATTGTTTAACGAAAAATTAAGTTGGTCAAACCCACCAACGCTCTTCCGCTGCACCCGGAACCTTCAAAATCCATATAGAAACAATCGTCGAAGATTTGACGATACCATGGAGATTGAAGATCCACCTCAGCGTATGATTGGAACTGATTTTCTTAATGAATTAAAATATTTTAGTTAATCTTTTGGGAAGGGTGTAATGAAATATAGAAAGTGGAAAATGTTTCCAATGATACCTATTTCAATTGGAAGAATAAGAGTAGATTCTTTGAGTTGTCGTATTGGTCGACCAACTTGTTACGTCATTTCATAGACATAATGCACATTGAAAAGAATATATGTGAAATGTTGCGTTTTATTATTCTAAATGTCAAGGGGAAGACAGAAGGTGATTTACAATCTCGGAATGACTTGGTAGATTGGGGGATAAGACCTGAATTGCATCCTGTCTGTATCAGAGAAAATAAATGGCAAGTTCCATGTGCTTCTTATGTGATGACAACAGCTAGAAAAATCAATTTCTGGATGTAATAGAGACTATTAAAGATCCTGATGGATATTCAAGAAAAACATCAAAACAGGTCAACAGAAAAGAGTTGAAGCTGAAATCTTTGAAGACTCGTGATTATCACATCCTTTTGCATGAGTTGATTCCAATAGCAATACATCATCTATTGTCCAATAATTTAAGAGTCTCATTTATTCGGTTGTGCTATTTGTTTAGAGATATTTTTGATAAGAAGTTTTCCAAATGCTTCTTGCAAAAACTATTGGCAGAGACACCATTAATTTTGTGTGTGTTAGAGAAAATATTCCCTCCGTCATTTTTTACATGCATGTTGCATCTGACTGTCCATATTCTGAATGAAATACTTATTGGAGGACCCGCTGCTTTCTGTTGGATTTATCCAACTAAAAGAAACATGTACACATTTTTATCATATGTTCAGAACATGAATTATCCCAAAGGTCATATTTTGAATAGTTAGTTGGCTCAAGAATGTATGGATTTTTGCTCAATATATTTGTCTGATCTTACTACGAGAATAAATAGACCAATGAAAAATAAAGAAGAATAGTATGAGAAAATTGAACCCTGTTTTCCATCACTTCCTCAGACAAGAGAAATTCCAGGATCATATACATTGACAACATTAATCTTTGAAGAGCGAGAGATGGCACATCGCACAGTGTTGTTCAATTGTTATTTGGTCTATAAGTATATCAAGTAAGTAAATTGTACATGTATATCTTATCTTATCTCTAGTAATTTTAAATATTTGTTAAAATATTATTATTTTTATCTACAGGGAACATAAATAATTGATATCTAGAAAGCATCGTTCTTTATCTTTGAGAAAGAAAGAGACTTTTAATAGCAAAGGGTTTTATTCTTGATTGAAATTGATGGTAAAAATGTTTCTGTAATAACTAAATAAAAAATTACTTAATTAGTTAACTATTTGTTTATATTTTAGATATCAAGTTTCTCTACAGACACTGTTTTTTAGGAAATAAGATCATTGAATTTGGGCCCTAATATTATTGTCCGTGCTCGTAAATCACTTGTGATCAATGGATACAAATTTATTATCACTGAAAAGGCAAGAAACATGAGAAAACAACATGATGGTGTTATGCTAACTGCCACAACAGACTATTAGGCCAATTCATTGGATAATAGATCTCGTTCTGAAAATGTATCTTATTATGTAGACATAGAGAAAATAATAATTTTGGATTGTTACTCGCATGGTCGAGTCACGATGATGAAATGTCAATGGTTTGATTCAATGATGAGCAAGGCACCTTTATTGATGATTTTGGATTTTGAGTTTTTGATATGACTCACACTCTTGTCACTGACGAACCATATGAATTGGCATCAATGGTGAAAAAAGTTTTTTATGTCAAAGATCATCGTCATCCTAAATTCTTTGTAATTATTGATGTAAATCCCAGACATGTTTTTGATGTTGGTGATGATGAAGTTGACACTATCCCTACAGTAACTAGATGGAATCCATTTATTACTTATGATAACTCCAACAGCTCAATTTTTAGTGTTGATTACAAACCTGAAGTTGTGCTGGGAAATAAATAAAAGCATATAGTCGTGTTCTCACCTACATGTTTCACCTACATCATTCAGTGTGTGTATCCTAGAAATTACCTTCAAACCACCGTAAATATTTTGTTTCATTATATTTTTTTTATCAGAATGGTTTATCTATATTTTATTGTTTGGGTTACACATTAGTTATATGTTTCTAATTACTTCCATATTTGTTTTCTTTACAGGAAATAACACCGATTAAAGAGAGGCGGCAGAAAAAGATGATAGAAAATAATCATCGCATGGCACTGATGGGCGTTCCACCACTCATCCTAGTTATGAGTATTTTATTTCAAATATATATTTCAATAACATATAATATCATGTGCTTACTTTTGAGTTAATTGTTTTTCAGGATCCACCCCCTAGACGAGAGATATCCAACGAGGAGCCTGATATTGATCCTAGTATAGATGCTGGTGGTAGAAGGGGGGGTGGTGTTAGATTAGATGATCATCTAGTGGTCTCGGTACTGAGGCAAATGGTATGAGGGCTTGTGGTGCGAGAGTTAGACAATCCATTGGTTGTACCCGATTTGACTATGCACCTACCACAAACGTATCTTCTATGCCCCATTTTGATCCTGTTTTGTCTTTATGGACACAAGGGATATTTAAGCCTCATATGTTTACACTACCAGTTGGGCAGATGTCTGTGCCATTATCTTTTGCTTCTGGTTCATTATCTTTGAGCTATTATATTCCACCTTCTTCGACACCTGCTCTGACATAGTATGTGGCTGAAGAGCATACGTTGAGTGACACTCCTCATGTATAGGATATTCCTTCAGCTTCAACACATCCTGTTACACCCATTTATCTGACTACCACATGTATACTTATATAACCCTAACAAATTTTTATACCAAAATTTATTTTTATTATAACATGTATTGATATTTTTTTCTATAATAAAATATTCATCTAATGATAATAGGCATGGGAGGGGGCGTAGTTGCTTGAGTGCAGTAAGGAACCATGAGACACAGTTGATGGTTTAACACAATGATGATGGACATATGATTTATAAATCCGGGCATGAATGTTAGGGTTTTTTGGAGACACTATCCAAATACTCCGACATCATTCCAGTCATCCCTCTCTCTTGAAGACATATGCCACATGAAGTCAAGGATAATGCATGGGAACATATATGTGTAAAAAATCTATTGGATTCAATGTACTATATTTTTTATGTGAATTAATCTATTTGGTGTCAGCTTCGTTTTAACATCCCAGATAGAGAAGGTGCACGACCAGCGCATTTAAAGGATCTTGGAGAGCTTTGGAGAGCTTATAAGAATGAGTTGTATGTTGGCAGGTGTGATAGAGTGGGTACAGAGTTGGAAACATTACCTATCGTGGATGACTGCCCAATAGAGAAATATCTCCAAATGATTACACATTGGGAGACTGCCAAATTTAAGGTATTAATCCCATTTTAGGTATTTAAATGATATTTTTCATATTTTTCATTAATATTATCTTATTTATTATTAAAAACTATTTAGTAATACTCTGAAAAAAACAAAAAAAAACATTGATTCAAAGAAATACCTTTATACACTGTGGAGCACTACTATGTCAGGTCATGTGAGGCAGCTGGTACGATATAGTTGTTTATAATTTTTCTTTTGGACTTGCCCTTTTTATTGTTTCCTACTTAAATTATGTGATTTATTGGATATTGAATATATAATTCTAAATTCACTTTAGATTTTTACAATGTCATTACAGAAGAACAAATTGAATATTGAATTACGTATCCCTTGAGCAATTTTTTTCTCAAGTAGAAGGAAAAAAAGATGGAACTACGATTAATGAACTGACACAAGAAAAGATTGTAAGTTTTAATTTGTTTCTTTCAAGGATTAATATCTATTTTGAAATTTAATAATCTATTAATTTTTTTACAAGATTCTTTAGAGGCATTTGATTCCTAGAATCCTGACAATTTGGGGCCACACGATCATTTATATCACGTTTTGGGAGATGAGCACTCTGGTCGAGTACACTGCTGACCTGGTAAGAATATAGTCCTGCCAAGGTATTGGCCCT
This sequence comes from Viscum album, assembly GCA_963277665.1. Classification (NCBI taxonomy): domain Eukaryota; kingdom Viridiplantae; phylum Streptophyta; class Magnoliopsida; order Santalales; family Viscaceae; genus Viscum; species Viscum album. Next base: position 1,063,157 of record CAUJRU010000254.1, read on the forward strand.
CTCCATATATCCATTCTAGTACCACTGAGTTGAAACAAGTCAAGTAGAATGGAAGACAGTCTGATAAAAGGGTCATATAGTTGTTATAATAGGTTCAAACTAGGGATAAAGAATTTACAGAACTGATCATAGATTTATCTTTATCACTTCCACCAATGTCCATCACGACTTGTCATATATATATATATGTCATCGATGGGTCAATTATCAAATGAACCAGGCATCAGTTCAAGTGGTTGTAGATATGATGATGTTCCTGATGATGACGAGGATGCTGAAGATGATAAGGGCGAGGTTGAGGATGAGGACGGGGGCAAGGACAGGGCCAAGGGCAAGGATGGGGCCAAGGGCGAGGATGGGGACAAGGATGAGCATGGGGACGATGACGATGATAAAGATGAGGATAACGATAGTAGGGAGGATGAGGCTGATGATGACATAGTAGATGGTGATGGTGATCAGGGGCAGATTGATCCATTACATTTTTGAATTCTGTATAACTCTTTATATTTGAACAGGGTTTTTCACTCTGGTATGGATATTTTTGGATTCAGTATAACTATTTATTTTTGACCAAATATGGAAGCCTAATGATGTTATACTATTTTATGGTGCTTTTGGGGCTTGTTCAGAGCTTGGAACCCCAGTCGGCATAGAAAAACACAATGCCTTGTGGTTAGAAAAACACTATGCCTCACGGTTAGAAATTAACAAGTTGCTTCTTTATAGAAGCCCCTGGAATAGGTCTCGTAGAACACTGGAAACTTTTTTACATCCTTTTATATCCAAAATAAGATCATTGAATAATTATTTCATCCAATAAAGCTCCTCCCAAGTCGATCCTTCCAAATATACCTTCTTTAGAAAAATAAACATTATCAAATACCTCCAGGAAGTTTAGAAGGCTAAAAAGAACTAGCATCAACCAAACATCATCCCTTAGTCCCATATCAAACCTAAAAGATTTTATCTAATCATTATTGAAAATATATAGTTCAAGATTCACCAACTCAATAATGTTGTTGGAGAACTCTAGAAGAGTACACTTCACTTTCTCCGACTTCAGAAACTCCAAAGTATTTAACACAAGTAAAGTTTCATGACAAAAAGCTGGTTAAATATACTATTCAATGAAACCTAGGTAACAACATTATGAAACATATCCTACACTATAGAATCCCAAAATATTCATTTTGGTCATTTTTTACATGTACGAGTCAACCATGCCTCAATCCGAGGCACGGTTTGTCCGGTACCACTCAAAGTGTCTCACTTTTGTTTTAAATGGACAACATTTTAAGTGAAAATAAAAACATGAATATAGAAAACTGACCAAACACATCCGGGTTATGTTCATAATTCAGGAAAAGTATCCATGGGTAATTTGTGATGTGTAATAGTCAAATAAATCTCAATCCGAGGCATGATGTGGCGGGTATAACATGAAGTGTCTGTCTTTTGTTTAAAATGGAAACAGTTTTAAGTAAAAACAACATCCGTTCAGAAAACTGAACAAAATTTTTCTCATTGTGTTGATACTTTATCACAACGATCCATGGCTCATTTGTGATGTGTACGATTCAACCACGCCTCAATATGAAGCACAGTTTGGCTGGTACCACTCAAAGTGTCTCACTTTAATTTGAAATGGACAACATTTTAAGTAAAAACAACAACTGGAATACGGAAAACCGACCAAACACATTCATATTTTGTTGATAATTCATGAAAATGATCCATGGTTCATTTTTGACATGTACGAGTCATACCCAACCCAGTCCGAGGCACGGTATTGTGGGTATCACTCGAAGTGTCTATCTTTTGTTTAAAATGGACACTGTTTTAATTAAAAACAACAGCCATATGGAAAATTGACCAAACGTATTCTGATTGGGTTGATACAATAGCACAACGATCTATTGGTCATTTTTGACGTGTAAAGGTCAACTGCGGCTAATTACAAGGCACAGTTTGGCCGGTACCACTCCAAGTTTCTCAATTTTATTTGAAATGGACAAAATTTGAAATGAAAACAACAACTGGAATACGAAAAACAAACCAAACACATTTGTATTAAGTTGGTACTTTAGGATAATGATCCATGGATCATTTCTGATGTGAATGAGTCAACACCGACTCAATCTGAGGCATGATGTGGTGAGTATCACTCGATGTGTCTGTCTTTTTTTTTTAAAATGGTCACTATTTTATGTAAACAAATAGCCATATAGAAAACTGAGAAAAGATATTTTGATTATGTTGATACTTTTGAAAAACTATCCATGGGACATTTTCGATGTGTACGAGTAAACTGTGCCTAAATCCGTGGAATGGTTTGGCCGGTACCACTCAAAGGGTCTCACCTTATTTGGAAATGGACAACATTTTAAGTGAAAACAAAAACTGGCATACAGAAAACCGACCAAACACATTCAGATTCTATTTATACTTCAGGAAAACGTCCCATGGGTCATTTTTGACGTGTACGAGTCAACCCCGACTCAATATGAGGCACAGTGTGGCGGGTATCATTCTAAGTGTATGTCTTTTGTTTAAAATGGACATTGTTTTAATTAAAAACAACAACCATATGGAAAACCGACCAAACGTATTCTGATTGTGTTGATACTTTATCACAACAATCCATAGGTCATTTATGACATGTATGAGACAACTGCGCCTCAATATGAGGCATGGTTTTCCTGGTACCACTCAAAGTGTCTCACTTTTATTTGAAATGGACAACATTTTAAGTGAAAACCACAACCAACATACGGAAAACTGACCAAATACATTCAGATTATGTTGATACTTCAATAAAAATATCCATGGGTCATTTTTGACATGTTTGAGTCAACCCGGACTCAATAAGGGGCATGGTGTGGTGGGTATCACTCGATGTATCTGTCGTTTATTTAAAATGGACACTGTTTTAAGTAAAAACAACAGAAGTACAGAAAATAGACCAAATGTATTCTGATTGTGTTGATACTTTAGCACAACGATCCATAAGTCATTTGTGACGTGTACGAGTCAACCGCGCCTCACTCTGAGGCACAGTTTGGCCAATACCACTCAATGTGTGTCACTTTTATTTGAAATGGACAACATTTTATGTGAAAACAACAACTGACATATGGAAAACCGACCAAACATATTTGGATTCTGATGATACTTTAGCACAATGATCCATGGGTCATTTGTGATGTGTACGAGTCAACCCGCCTCAATACGAGGCACGGTGTGGCCAGTACCACTCAAAGTGTCTCACTTTTTTTTTTGAAATGGACAACATTTTAAGTGAAAACAACAACTATCATATAGAAAACTGACCAAACGCATTCAGATTCGTTTGATACTTTAGGACAATGATCCATGAGTCATTTGTGACATGTACAAGTCAACCCCACATCAGTCTGTGTCATGGTGTGGCCCGTATCTCTCAATGTGTCTGTCTTTTGTTTAAAATGGACATCATTTTATTTAAAAAAAACTGGCATATAGAAAACTGACCAAACCTATTTGGATTGTGTTGATACTTGAGCACACAGATCCATAGTCCAGCCTCACAAAATCCACTCCTCATGTGAGGAACTCCTACCCCTATTCTAAAACACATGTCATTTATTATGCCAAGGACAACTAAATTCCCTAAGTCACACAATCTCATTGATAGACACCCATTATCATCATCATTAAGTTCAAAGACACCCTCTCCAAACCATGAGACATTATATTTGTGTTTGGTTGAAGTTATTTATCCATTTCCTTATTTTGGGGTTATTAGCTTCTAATTTCATTATTAAATCATGTATGTGTTGTACAAGATGAAATTCTGTATGTATTCTTAATTCTGTATGAACCAAATTATAATGTATTCAGTTTTTTATGTCTTGTATTCATAATTGATAATAAAATTATGTATTTATTTGATTCAGTATTCAATTATGAATTGAATTTCAGAGTGCATGTGTAATTTTCTCTCAGAATTGAATTTTAAATCAATTATGTATGTTTATAATTTTCTTATGAGTTATGTTTTCACTCTATATGTGTATAGTTTATGGAAGGTGGAAACTAATTGATTTGGAATTACTTTTTTCATTGTATATGTTTTCATTCTATGTATGTATTCAATTCAGGCCTGGAAATGCAGGCATGGAAATCACTCAAAGAGGCAAGGACAACAACAAATCACCACTCACAGCAGCAGCTCAGAGTATCCTGCTACTATAATTTCCTAGCATGGCCTATGTCAATGGTTTACAACCGTTGGCATAGAGAGTTTTATACCAATGGTTCTATAGAACTGTTCGTATAAAACATCGAAACATATATCTGAAATAGTCTCTTTAACAACGGTTTCAAGACCGTTGTTGAATATATTATACAAATAGTTATAAAAAACCATTGGTATATGGTGTATATCCTATGATATTCGAACAGTTTTCCATAAACCATTGGCATATCTCTTTCCTTACACATTACTTCCCCACAGTTTGGATAACTCTTGGAATATATTATAACAACGGTTATCTAGCCTTTACCAATGGTTTTGTGACATTTTTATAAGCTCAATTTGACAATGTGAACTTATTCTTTGGAATTGGGACATAAAAAATTAATTTTTTTTTTAATTTTTGGTATATTTTTGATAAATTTCAAATTTTAATAATTAATGAAAAATATTTCATTTTAATTCAAAACTATTTTTTCATCTAATTTATTTATCTAGTTAGATTATCTTTTATAATTGGTTTTAAATTGTATTTAGATTATATTTTCATCATTTAATTCCATTTTGGTCATTGGATGTAATTCGACATTTAAATTCTCTATAAACAGATGATAATATTTTGATAAGTTTTTAGTTCTAAAAAAACAGATTTTTTTGTTTTGACAACGAGAGTTAATTTGAAATTAATTTCCGCCAATTATATATTTTGAATAATGAAAAATGGTTCCATATTTGAAATTAGTAGGACAATATTATGTTAATAGTATACTTTTATTTTTTTGGATGTTATGAACAACAATATCAGTAATTTTTTATTTATTATAGTTAAAGGTAAATCGGGTAAATTGGAAAAACTAATATTATGATGTGGAAAATAAAAATATCCTAAAACCTTCTAAAATACCATTATATGAATATAATTATACCCTTAACATATTAGGTTCTAATCCTAGTCATTTAATTCCCACTTGACAAGGAAAATGACAAAGATATTTAAAAAACCAATGAAACTGAAATTGTGTCAAACTCAAATTTCATATAAGTATTACAATTTTAATAAAGGGATAACGAGGTGCTATATTCGAACATAAAGAGTACTTGAAAATATAAAATAATTACTTACATCATTGATGTTTTTTTTAATTTTTATAAAAGTAATAATTACCAAAAAGTCTTATACTTCGATGATGTAAAAATTAATTAATTGATAAGAAATCCACAAAACAATTTTTATTAAAATTAAAATATCCATAAAAATGTCGAAACACACATGTTGGTCACCTTTATCTCGAACATACACATCCAGGTGCCTAGTAAGTGACCATTTAGATATTTATAGAAGAGTCTATGATATATATTTTATTTTATTTAATGTGATGTTAATGTTGTAACATTAATACTTTAATATGTTTTACATTTTTAATGATGACTTTTCAAATTGATAAATTATACTACGTATATTGTTATAAAATCTAGTAAATTTATATTCATCATAATATTTTATTTAAAAATATTATTCTATAAATAATTATATTTCAAAATTACACAATATTGATGTAGTAATTGTTTTAATAATGAAGATATAAAATAAATTATATTAAATAATATTTAAATAAATATAACTTGGGATAATTAATTTTTCAAATGAATTTAATAGAAGAACCTTACCCATTTGATAAATAATAATGTATTTGGTTCGATGGTAATAACTTATCTTGATATTTTTAAAAATCATGAAATGAATAGTGTCAAAATTGTGACAATTTATATTTTCCTAAAATAATGTTTTATTAAATTATTTAAAAATCATTATTTTTTTTAAAAAATAGATTAATTATTATATGTTCAAAAATGTTCTAAATTATTCATTAATGGTATAATTTAAATCACATTAGTAAATATTTCACCCTTTTAATATTGAATTATTTGTTTTCTTAATTAAAATTAAATTGAATTACTAATTATCAATAAAATGATAATGATTAAATTGATATCCAAACATGTATAAATTTTTTTGGTTTATGAGATTTCAAAATTATCATTTATTATAGTAGAATACATCTCATATTGGAGGTATTGGGATTGATTTTAAATTTATTAAAAAATAACATTTTTGAGGTTTCTAAAACTACACATCATCTCAATTATAAAAGGGGACTTACTCCCCCAACTATTCACATTATTTTGAGCATTCAAGCTCGAAAATACCATTCCTATTTCCCTTATAAACATCTCTAAAAACAATCTATAGGTCCAGGTCTTCTTAAAATAAAAAATCTAGTTTTCTAGAAGGAGATTTAGAGGAGGCACGTCGAAGAAAGGTAATATAATTTACTGATTCTTTCAAGATTATATCTTCTTCTACTTACACTTCCTGAGTAATTTTATTATAATGTAATAAATCTAGTAGTACATATATTAGGATAGGTTATTATGGTTATGAAACAACCATATTCCACTTTCTATCCATCAAATGAAAAATGAAATCACCACACATACGTACGTACGACTTGCCGTCTCCACGTCGTGGGGTAGTATGTTTTTCACCATCACCTTACATTGACGGGTATAAAAATGGATGTAAAAAATATATATTATTATTATTATTATAAATTTATCTTGATTATAAAATACAGTACATCGTGAAATTAAATACCATTCAAGAATTGTGGGAATGATATCATCGCTCGTGCGTACCTATGACCTACCATCTCCATGATGCGATAATATTCATTCTCGAAGTAAAAATTTCATGAATGATTATAAATATATAAAATAAATATGACTTAAATATATGAAATATTAAATCTAGTATATTTAATTATATTTAATTATATGAAATTTACTTACTTCCATTCAATTTAATAAGGAAACAGAAACAACGTTCATGATTACGTAAGGTCTACAGTCTCTATGAACGGTGTATTACATTTCATTTGTCTATCTATTATATATATATATATACTAAATATATATGATATATATATAATTATTTAAATTCTAGAAGTAATTAAATTGAAATATAAGTATTAATGTCCAGAATAAATAGTTGAAACACGTACGATAAATAAAATGATCATTACCCAAAATGTTTCCTTATAATGGAATTATAATGAATGAGTAATATAAAGTCATAAGTTAATGATATATGATATCATAAATATCATTATGGTTTTATTACATGTTAATAAGATATTTAAACCCACTATACCGTTGTTTCAGGCACACACAAAAAAATCAGACCTAAGGTAATGGATAATTTTACAATCTCATTTTTATTTGAGATTGTTTATACGTAAATATTTACTAGGGTATATTTGACATCCGCATACTTTTTTCTTTATATTGGTATATTATTACTATTGTTATAAAAAAAATTAATTTAATTTTACCATTTGGTAATTTTCTATATAGTATGAATGGAATCATTTGTTGTTATTCAATTTGAGCTAATTTTTTACTTTTCTGGAAAAAGTATGAGGTGATGGTTTTTTGTATCATACATGACATGAATAGAATCTTATAGTTTCATGAAACCTTATTTCCATGATGATTCTTCTAAAAACATTAAATATTATTTTCTTTTAAAATTTCATTTAATTTTGAGAAAAGAAAACATTTTTGAAAAAGAAAATAAGTTTACCTTAGGAATTAATTTCAAGTGTTCTATCAAAATTATTTCCCATCCAATATGACTTAAGGTTATGATTCCATACCTGTTATTTATTTTATTTTATTTTGTTTATGATGGAATTATTTTTATAAAATATACTTATTTGAAATATATTATGAAAGAATTTTGTTTAAGAAACAAATCATATTTCATGGGTTACACAACTATAAATGCTTTATTTTTGTGTGTCACAAGTAAGAATGGATTAATTATGAGATGGGAGGGACCTATATCACCCTCCAATGAATTGGGTAAATATTTATATCTCATGTGATAGAAATTTCTGGAACAATAAATAAATCATGGTCGATAATATAGGGATGGAATGACGAGTAAATCTTGTTTAGTAATACATGGCTAGAATGGAAATTAAACTCAGTTAGGTAATGAAATTTGTCCACTATGATGGTCATGGCTGCAATTCCTTAGCTACTATGAAAATAAAATTATGTGCTTATTTATTTTCCAAAATCCCATGATTTATTTCAATGCTATTTTATCATGGTTAATGTTTTATTATGATATACACCTTACATATTTCCTAGATTTATTCCTTGACTCAGGATTTTGATATTCAAAATTAATGTTCACTTTTTCGCAATCATATGTTTATGTTTTGTTCGATGTTCATCATTTTTAACCTTATTGAGAATTTGTGCTCCCCCTTTTTATTTTTCATTTTCCCTAGGATATAAAAAATGTTTTATATAGGGAAACAAAAAGGGGTAGATCTTTATGGGGGGCGCTGAAGTTATTTCACCATGTTAAAAGACTATGTTTTATGTTTCTAATGAAAAAAAAACTAATACTGTCTTTAGGAATCTCTTTCTTCCATGGGTTAATTATTCCTAAAATGTTTTGTAATGTCTATGTACATTAATTTTGGGTATCTACATGAGTGAGTCTAAGTGATCCAGCTGGACCAAGAGACGAGTGGGTATAAGTGATACTGCTGGCCTATGATATGAGTGGGTCTAATTGATCGAGTTTTCCCATGTGAATAGTGGGTCTATGTCATCTAGAAGCCCTAAGAACTCATTAGAGATGAGTTATATAGAAGTACAATTTGTCAAGCAATATAACTGTTAGTCTTTCTTTCCTTCCATTAGATTATACCTGCAAGAGCTAAATATACATTTCTATAAATTCCTTTGTGGTATTAGATTTTTGTTTTGGGGTCCTTACTGAGTATTGAATTAATAACCACTACACAGGCTCCAACCACATGTGTCATTTCATATGTAGATGATAGATGATTCTATAGAGACCTTTGTGTTTTGGGACCTAAAGGTGCCCAATGAGATTCGACAGACGAGGCTTACTAATTTGACTTCAAGAAGCAATCCCTTCATGTACCCTTCGTGCAGATCATCTTGGATAGACATAAAGAGTTGTAAGTATCTTTTTTTGGGCTTGCATTCTGGCCCACTATAATTCTAATTTTTGAACTATTACACTCAGTGGGTTTCTAAGTGTTATGCATGATTACGTTTTAGTATTCAGGGATGGGGTTGTGAGAGTGTGTTTACGTGAATACGAACAGAAACATAGGAAAATACCTCCCACTTAGAGGGTTACCGCCCTCAGTGCTAATCTTTATCAGCTTTCCATCAGGAGGTGGGCTTTTGGTGATCACGAAATGGGTCGTGTGGTACAGTTCGTGACATGGTTTCCCAAGCTGTGCGACTCACTCTTAAAAGACTCCAAACCTCATATGACCTCCTAGGGTACCATTAATATTATCAAAAATTTTGTGAAAACCTTGGAAACACCTTGGTTAAAAACTATAGAGTCAATCACACACCTACCAAATGGTTTTCCAAATTATGTGGAAGTCTTGAACCGCACATCAAAAACAAAAAGGACACTATATGGTTTTTATTAATGGAAAAAAATTGGACGGAATGATGTGAATCTCAGGAAAACAAATTGTGAATAGTTCGAAATGCTCAAAAATGGATCCTCAGGAAAGGTAGTAACATGTTTTCCCATAAAACCATGAAACATTCACCTGAATAGAAGAAACACATAAAATATTCCCATGTTATGCATTTAAAATCAAATTAAATTAAACCCAAACCACCACCTATCAAAACACCATTAAAATAAAAACATTGTGTCATGGGGATGTCATAACTCTCCACTATGCCAATTTTATCACAAAAAAAGTCTCATTAAAAAGAAATAATAAAGGAGAGGAAGAACCTTGCAGGATATAACCAAATAAATAAATCAATATTTCCGGACCATTAATAAAATAATATATATATTCAATAATGATCAAATTGAGAAACCAAAAGCGAAAAAAATTTCTAAGAAAACAAATACAAAAACATCTAACAAGAAGCTCTATGAAGTATGGGATACCTAACAGGGTCTCCCCAACATTTTGAATCCCTCTAACATAGTGTCATAAAGAAAAATAGCTAGTAAAATCATATTAAAATAAGATAAACCCATAAAAGGAACACACCCACACACAAAAACCCAGTAAAATCTAATGATACAAATATCAACATCAAGAGAATATACAATTACAAGATCAATCATCTTGGTTCACACCACATATGGATAACCAAAGGAAAAACATTGCATCACCCCTCACATGGTTCATCATACAAAAATCTCACATTAACACGCCATTTAGTATGTCTTTCTAAACCGGTGCATAACACACCCTATTTACCCAATCGTGCAACCAATGGCCTTTCTCAATCCCAAATAAGGAGAATCACTAGGACTATCAAAATGAATAGAACAAACTAACATGAAAAAGGGGGGTCTTCCAAAACATTGAGTCTCATGGAAACGAAACTCATACCCCACCCATAAATATCTAGTAGGATGAGAAGGGGGAAACCATTCTATAATAGAATAAATATATCCACAAAATAGCATTCAAATCATCCACCAAAACATTCCAAATGAAATCATCCACAAATAAAACATCAAAAAGAGAAAAATTTCCTCAAAAACTAAAACTCAACCATTTTTAATGAAACTAAGGTAAAACCATCCAAAGGAAACATCCCAAAACAACAAACCCATCTTCGAAAGGATTAAAATCATTACATGTTCCAATAAAACAATCATACTAAACATTCCTTGTACAATAGATGGGGAATTAACAATGATAAATACATGAACTAACTCAATTAAGTTATTAAAAACCAAGTGATTCCCTTAAAAACTAGGACTCAGAATAAAAAAATACCTTATATGGGGAACCAAACATTCACACACAAAAAACATTTGAATCACCATTTATCCCTGGAATTTTAAAACATCATTCCATAAAGTTGTGTACATGAAAAACAATATATAATATTTATTAAAACAAACCCACCTATATCTAATACACACATTTCCCTAAACATGGAGATCCATAAAATTTCCATTAAAAATACCCTCTCACAGACACCTTCACAACTAGTATTAAAAAACAAATCAGTCTTTTGAAACACCTTATTTTATAAATACATCTTGGTAAACTGCAATTTTAATATAGATTTTATAAAATAATGTTAATTACTTCTTCCCATTATTCACTAAAAAGGTCTAATTTTTTTTCACAAACCCCATTATTTTACTGAAAATGATTGAATAATCAATACACGAGAAAAAACCAAAATATCATGAACCCCATCACAAAACAGGAAAAAATATTACTCAATATACATAAAAAGTTAAAATAATTCTTGGATAAATCAATAATTCAAGATGAGTCTAAATTGAATATAAAGGTTAAGAAATAATGTTGTTCAAACAATGGCCACATTATTAGGTGACCATATTCAAATCATGTATCATGCATTATAATGGATGAGGATATAACAACCTGGAAAATTCATGTTTTATAGGGAAATGAAATCTGACCAAGAATCACATGTTCTCCCACTTTCCACCTAAAAAAAACTAGAGACCTCCAATATCACCCACATGCTCAACGGGGATCAAAACCTAAATGAAATAAGATCCACATTCAATAGCTAAAAGAAAAATTTAATTCAAAATTTGAAATACAACATCACATCACAGCTTGAGGTATGGGATTTACTAGATCTTGCTAGAATCAATCCAAACATACCTCTCAATATTTTATAACATTAATATATATGATACCAAGACATTCCCAAATAACATGGGATATTAAATAAGTATGGTTTACTTATTAGTAATACTTCAATTCACCTTATGATGCAATTTTATAATTATCCAAATCAGGATTACAACTAACCTGGCACCCGACCTAACTCACAATTAAGCCTGATGGGAATTCTCGATTATCGTGTGCTAGTGAAATGAACCAGGGAATCATAATAACTACTCAAGGAAACATTCCTTCAAAATAGACATAAAATAGGGTAAAAATAAATACTGAAACTATAATACATAAACAACATTCATAAAGTTCTTAACCTACCACATTTATCCAACACTTTTTCATATACATAAAAAACATCCGTATACAATAGAATATAGTTAGGAAATATAATTCAAAAAAAAACATTATAAACCAAATAGCTCAATCTGAACCCAAATACAAATATATGAAAAAATACACCATTAACCAAATTGAAAACAATTCCTTTATTCCCAAAAACAGATCATATGCGTTTCAGAAAAATATATATTTCTAGATGATATTTTAGAACTAGTAAAATAGTTACCACTTATAAAAAATGAACACAGAATTTTTTTATCAGAATAAAATTGTTACATTAAAACATATCATTATACGGAGCCACCAATAAATAAAATCCCCATTTTCAAATCCATATTAAATAACCCAAAGAAAGATCTTTTAATTTGAAAAAAGACTTTACAACAGTTGTTTAAAGGTTAATTTTTTCTAGGAAATTAATAAACACCCACTAAAATAATTCATTATAATTATGTACCACATATATATCATGATTATTAATATAATGAAACACTGTAATAAATGTTTCCAAAACATAATCTAATAAATAGCTGATATAGTAAAAGCATAATTGAAATCCCATAAAATGATACAAAGGTTCCTAGTGCCATATTACTGATCAAAAAACATTAAACAGGTTTTATGGTTACTTGGAATAAAAATAGGATGAACTATTATACATAATGTGATTAAAAGTAGGTGGAAGCTAACATGGTCCTCCATAAATAGGTATATGCTCATATGGTCCTCCTTGTAATCTCACAGTCCCCACTATAGAACTCTTCATACCCAACCACCCACTAGAAAACTTGGTCACACCGGCGGACATTCCAATAAGGATATCTCTCGGTCTCGATGGTAATTATCCTAATTATGGACCTGGTTCAGGGATTCAGTGTCCTTAGTAACCTACACCATTTACCAAGGTCTACGATAATGAATAATAAGATGTGTTCCCAATCCAAAATTATTTTCTCAAGGCGATAATGAGAATATAAAAAAACACATGCACCACCTCATACACTTATATAATAAAACCAATGCACAATAACAAACATATATAGAATATATAATTCAATCAATGATAAATTTCAACTCATGGATTCATAATTCATCATAGTAACACAATAATCTAATGTGTCTTAATAGGCTTT